>VSMA01000018.1:782500-1178587 GCA_009194965.1 Coniochaeta sp. 2T2.1 | reverse complement strand
GAAACCCAGCGCTTACAGAAGGAGCTGACGAGCTCCAACGCAGTCGCCAACTATCAGGAGAAGGAACTGGATAAGCTCCGGGATCTTCTTATCGAAGCCAAAGCGGGACGAGTCCTCGCCGAACACCGAGCTAAGTCGCAGACCGCTACCGTCACCGTACCGGCACTCGTCACTACCCCCGGAACCAACACCCCCGTCGACACACAATCCAATGGCTCCCAGCGCCTGTCCGAGAGACTCCCTGACCCCGACAAGTTCGAAGGAGAACGCAAGGACCTACGCCGCTTCGTCTCCCAGATACACGAGAAGATGAAGGCTAACCGCGACCGCTTCCCCACACCCCAGAGCCGTATGGCCTATGTTACCAACCGACTGAAGGGCCCTGCCTATGCCCAGATTCTCCCGCACATCAAGGAAGGCGTCTGTCAGCTTTCCGACTACGACAAGATCCTGGACCAGCTGGACCGCGCCTTTGGAGACCCGAACCTCGTCAACAATGCCCGAAACGACCTCTTCCGCCTGCGCCAATCAAACAAGGACTTCAGCACGTTCTTCGCCGAATTCCAGCGCCTCGCCCTCGAGGGACAGATGTCAGAAGAAGCCCTACCGACGCTCCTAGAACAAGCCATCTCCCGAGAACTGCGTAGCATGCTGCTTCACCACGAACCGCCCAGTCGGGAATATCACCAGTACGCTGCCTTCCTACAGAATCTAGAAAACCGCCGTCAACGCTTTAACCAACCCGTGCCGACCCTTGGAAGATCTTACACCGCCCCGGCCCCGAGCACCAACCGGCCGCAGACCATCTCCCCGCCCGCGAAGGGACCGGAGACGAGGGCCGAACGCGGCGAGCCTATGGACCTCAGCGCGCAGCGAGGGTCACGGTTCGTCCCTGGAGGCCGACGAGAGAGAGGAGAATGCTTCCGTTGCGGTTCTCAGAGCCACCGCGTTGCCGATTGCCCCCACCCCGATACTCGCTCCCGCCTACAAGCCAGAGTGGCCCGTTCCGGTTCCCCCGCCAGCTTGTCCTCGTCCAGATCCCGCAGCCCGCAGCCGAGCATTGAGGTCTCGGTAAACGGAGCGAGCCTGCGTTAAGTCGCACACAGGCTCCTATAGAGCGCACAACACGACACCAACCGAACCGCGCACTAAGAACGCTGAAGATCTCTGCTGCCGCCGTCAAGGGTCTCTCGGTCCGCGAAGAAGAGGACATGAGATCCCACCTAATGATATTACCCGCCACCCTGGAATTAGGAGACCGGAAACTGCCTACCTACGCCTTAGCCGACTCTGGCGCCGAAGGAAAGGGATTTGTTGACCAGAGCTGGGCCGAGAGCCACGAGCTCCCGCTAAAGAAACTGAAGAGACCGTTCGCCCTGGAGGTCTTTGACGGCCGAGAATCCGAGAGTGGGAAGGTCACCCACTATGTTATCACCAGCCTGAGGATTGAGGACCACTTCGAGAAAGAGATCAGACTATACGTCACGCAGCTAGCGTATTACCCCGTCATACTAGGAATGCCATGGCTAAAGGAACACGACCCGAGGGTCGGGTTCGCCAGCCATACCTTCACCTTTGACAGCCAGTACTGCCAGAAGAACTGCAACACCCCGCCCGCCCGTCCAAGATCAGAGCATTGCACGACGTGCCGAAAAGAGACCGCCCGACCTACCTACCGCCCCGCCCCACCGGACTAGAACACATGGATATCGCAGAAGTTTCAATGCGAGCCTGCTCAGCGTACGCCCGAAGGAACTACCAGATGTTTTCTGTCACCATAGAAGACATAGAACAACAGCTTAGCCAACACGACGCACCGGACCTGGAAGAACTACTGCCACTAGAGCTTCGAGACTTCCGTGACGTCTTTTCCCCGAAGGAAGCAGACAAGCTACCGCCACACCGTCGGTACGACCACGAGATCAAGCTTATTGAGGGAGCGACACCGCCCTTTGGACCTCTGTACCCGATGTCCCGCGACGAGCTGAGGGCCCTTAAGGAATGGCTTGAGGATAACCTAAAGAAAGGCTTCATCCGACCCAGCTCGTCTCCTGCTGCCTCGCCAGTACTCTTCGTCAAGAAACCAGGAGGAGGACTCCGCTTCTGTGTGGACTACCGTGCGCTGAACAACATCTCCGTCAAGGACCGCTACCCCCTGCCGCTAACGAAGGAATCCCTCAGCAACTTGAAAGGGATGATGTACTACACGAAGATCGACATTATCTCTGCGTTCAACAACATCCGTATCAAGGAAGGACAAGAATACCTGACGGCTTTCCGTACCCGGTTCGGCCTGTTCGAGTCACTCGTTATGCCGTTCGGCCTGACCGCAGCGCCAGCAACCTTCCAGAGGTTTATTAACGACACCCTGCGAGAGTACCTAGACGTTTTCTGCACAGCCTACCTAGATGATATCCTGATTTACAGTCGCACGAGAAAGGAGCACATCGCTCATGTAAGGAAGGTCCTCGCGGCCCTGCGAGAAGCCGGCTTGTACGCCAAGATCCAGAAGTGCGAGTTCTTCCAGGACAAGACCACCTTCCTCGGAGTGATCGTGGGCCGAGAAGGAATCCAGATGGACCCGAAGAAGATCGAGACGATCGTCAACTGGAAAACGCCCGCCTGCCTGACCGATGTACAAGCCTTTATCGGCTTCGGGAACTTCTACCGACGCTTCATCCAAGGGTTCTCGAAGATCATCGCCCCGCTAGTCAACCTCACTAAGAAGGGGGTGAAGTTCAACTGGGATAAGAACTGCGAAGAGGCATTCAACCGACTGAAGACTGCTTTCACGACCGCGCCCGTCCTGGCCCCGTTCGATTGGGAAAGAGAGATCATCTTGGAAACCGACGCTTCCGATTTCGTGTCGGCCGGTGTGCTATCGCAGTACGGCGATGACGGCATTTTACGGCCTGTTGCTTTCTTCTCAAAGAAGCACTCGGTAACGGAGTGTAACTACGAGATCTACGATAAGGAACTCCTGGCAATTATTCGCTGTTTCGAGGAATGGCGCCCGGAACTGGAGGGAACGAGCTCCCCGATCAAGGTCATTACAGACCACCGGAACCTAGAATACTTCACGACGACGAAACTCCTGAACCGCAGACAAGCCCGCTGGTCCGAATTCCTCTCCAGGTTCAACTTCAAGATTACTTACCGTCCCGGCAAACAAGGAGCGAAGCCTGACGCTCTGACCAGGAGGTCAGAGGACCTCCCGAAGGAGGGAGATGAGCGCCTGCTACACCAGAGCCAGGTAGTACTGAAGAGCCACAACTTCGAGGAACCCACCCCGCCCAGCAAGAGACGAGTCAGATTCACAGAGGAACCAGTACAGCTAAGAGCTACGACACGCTCAAGCACAAGGAGACCAGAGACCGCAGCCACGGAACCAGACCCTGAGCCAGTCCGCCCCGTCCGCTCACGAGAGAGAACTGCTCCGTTACTGCCCCCACCGGTGAAAGCACTGTTCGAACAAGGGTACGAGTCCGACGAAACACTACGGTCCATACTGAAGGCCCTAGAGGAGAACCACGCCCGCCACCCGCGTATCACCCTAGCCGAGTGCGAGAACAGACACGGATACCTGTACTATCGAGACCGGCTGTACGTCCCTGAACATCAAGAACTGCTCGCTGAGCTTGTACGCTCGTACCACGAGAGCCCGGTCACCGGACACATGGGCCGAGCGAGAACTTACGAGGCCATTTCGAGAGAATACTACTGGCCGGGTATGCTATCCTATATCGAGCGATGGGTCAGAAACTGCCACACCTGCAAGCGAAGCACCGTCTCCAGAGAAGCACGCCAGGGGGTACTCAAACCTTTACCGATTCCCGACCGAGCCTGGCAGGATATCTCCATGGACTTCATCACACACCTACCCGAAAGCGATGGGTACGACGCGATCCTCGTCGTAGTAGACCGTCTGACGAAGATGAAGCACTTCATAGCTTGCAAAGGAACCTGTGATGCCGAGGAAGTCGCCCGCCTGTACACCAAGCATGTCTGGAAGATACATGGCCTCCCCAAGACAATTGTTTCCGACCGTGGAGCCCAATTCGTGTCCGCGTTCTGGAGGCACCTGATCCGCCGCCTAGGAATCAAAGCCCTGCTATCGACTGCATACCACCCGGAGACAGATGGCCAGACCGAGATCGCGAACGCTTTCCTGGAACAGTACCTGCGTGGTCAGGTCTCTTACCTCCAAGACGACTGGTCGAGATGGCTACCCCTTGCCGAGTTCGCCCTGAATAACGCCATCAACGAGAGCACCGGCACGACACCGTTCTTCGCCAATTACGGCTTCCACCCCCGCCTAGGATTCGAACCTGTACAGCCTGGACCACAGCGCGCCGCTCGCGACTCTGAGGAGTTGGTCCTCAAGATGAAAACGATCCACGAGTACCTGCAATCCGAGATCTGTCTCGCCCAAGCCCGCCAAGAGGAGTACGCCAACCGGAAAAGGAGACCTGCCCGCCGTTACCAAGAAGGCCAGGAAGTGTGGCTAGACGCCCGCAATATTAAGACTGCCCGACCGCAGAAGAAGCTCGACTGGAAACTACTCGGACCGTTCAGGATCGCCGAAGTCGTCAGCCCGTATGCCTACCGTCTGGAGCTGCCTGCGTCTATGAGGATACACCCTGTCTTTCATGTCAGCCTGCTCCGACCCGCTGCCACCGATCCCTTGCCTGGTCAGTGCCATGCTCCTCCTCCCCCAGTGGAGGTGGACGGCATCGAAGAATTCGAGGTCGAGGACATCCTGGACTCCCGCTGGGAGAGGAGAGGCCGGGGCGGCCCTCGGTTAAAGTATACTGTCAAGTGGGTTGGATACGACGATCCCACCGAAGCACCCGCCGAGCACCTGGAGAACGCACAGGAGATCGTCCGCAACTTTCACCGCCGGTACCCGAACAAGCCCAGACCGTAACTGCGTCGTCGGAGCTCCGCCCTAGAGGAGGGGGAGTACTGTCACGGCGCTGAGGCCCCAGGTAATTGAGCCACGTGACCCTGTCACGTGGTAGGCCTAGTGCGGGCCCGCGACAAAGAAATATCTTTATATTGATTCTGTCCATTATATTTTGTAGCTCTTCGAGCTACGTCTTATCATCAGCCTGCCCGCAACCACGGGATTGAGTCTGTTCCGTAGCAAATACCATCTTTAGCCTTACTCCGCTCTCAGCCTGACAGTCCCGTGACAAGAACTCGTACTTGTCAAGGTTCGGGCTGAAGTCCGGCGGCTTGCAGCCGTTTAAGTACCTTCCGGACGTAGGCCTCGTACTCCTCGGGGGACTCGGAGAAGATAAGGATGTCGTCAATATAGGCGCTACAGAAATCGTCGAGGTTTCCATCAAGGCTTCGTTGATATAGCGTTAGAAGGTAGAGGGAACCGTTAGTCAGGCCAAAGGGCAACACCTTGTACTTGTACGCGCCGTAACGAGTGCGGAAGGTAGTGAGTTCCTCGCTATCGGGGGTACATTCGAATCCGATGGAATGCCTATCGAATATCGATCTTCGTAATACCCTGGCCTTCGAAAGTCGTAACAGGGTCTCCTCGATAAGGGACAATAGGTATCGGTCTTTTCGAGAGAGAACGTTAAGGCGTCGATAATCGATACAGAACCTCAGGCCTCCATTAGCTTTGGGCACGAATAAGATGGGTACGGCCCAAGGCGCCGAGCTGGCCTCAATAAATCCCTTGTCGAGATTTTCTAGTATATACTAACGATATACCTCCAGCTCCTCGAGCGACATCTTATAGAGGGGGCTAAAGTTCAGGTCTTCTGGCCGTTTTCTATCTTCCAGGTCGATCCTATGATCGAGGGTGCGGTAAGGAGGAAGTTTGTCGGACTCGACCTTGCTGAAACCATCGAGAAGGTCGTAATAGCATCCTGGCACCTTTTCCAATGCTTTCTGGCGGAGTTCCGGGCTGTCTTTCGACAGTACTAGCTGCTCCTACTCTTCTCTCTTGTCCTATATATAGCAGTCGATCTCGTAGAGGCTAGTCACCCCTATATGGTCTTGGCTGGCGGCGAGCCGGAATGGTACGGCGCTAATCATAGCGACGTCGATGATTTCCGAGATCGGTCGCGTCAAGCGCGACGCGTAACGCGGTAAAGGTATCGGAGAGGGTACAGGCTGATGCGAATCCGAGAGGTATCGCTCTATTTCCCGGAGGTGGATATCCCGACGGAGCAGGATCCCAGGCACACCCAGAGCTTAGGCATAAGACTGGTATAGCGGCTTCTTCGTAGCCGGTTCGATAGATTTGTCGCCCATCTCTGGGTTCGACGCCTTTTTCTCGGCGTACAGCTGTTCGAGGCGCTATCGGATTCGCTGCAAACACTTTTCTCCCGTCCCTCGTCCTTACGGCGGCCTACTGCTCGTCGGGCCTCCTCTTCCTCCATGGCCCGGGTACGGGCATCGGCCGCTCGTTGTTGTTCCGTATTCAGACGGATGACAGGCGTACGGGTCGCTTCGTCTATAGAAATGTCTCGTACTTGAGGCTCCGGTAGCCAGGAATCGGGGAACTCTAAGCATCGGTAGCGACAGTCGACCTTGACGTCGTGGAGGTCGAAGAACCTTCGACCGATAATGAGGTTATGACGCATATCGATCACGAGGAAGAAAGCGCCGCGAATCGTTCGGTCCTGGATTCGTAGATAGCCTGTCAAGGCGGTATTGATAACTTGCGTTGATTTTCCGTCGTAGCTACCGATAGGGTATAGCTTGAAGCCCTTGATAGTCTTGAGATAGAGATATTTGATCAGTTTCCTCGCGAAAGAAGAACTTACAAAGAGGTATCCATTTGCTTCCCGTATCAGGTAATATATCATAAGTAGTCAAAGACAGTCTATTATTCGCTATTGTACTAGCTATAGTAAGGGCCTCCCCTCCCAAATAGCGAAAGAGGAAGTTGTACGGTATATCCTTGATGGTTTTGTCGATAGTCATGATAAGAGAAGACACGTTCCCCAGGAGGGAGTCACATTTCCCTAGGGTGTTCAGTTTCCCTGCTCCCCATCGGAGAGCTTACCCTCGCTATCGGTCTCGAAGTGGACTGACCTCTCGGTATCAGGAGAAGCAGTGCCCTCGGTAGGTACAGGGGTAGGAGGTTTGCCGTAGTAAGCGTCCATGATAGCCTGGATGTTTGCCTCGTCGATGTTAGACACTGACGCCTTAGCGGGGCATTCCCGCGAAGCGTATCCGGTCTGTTGACAGTTGAAGCAACGGTTCTCCAAGATCAACTTGCGCAGGACGTCTGGAGCGAACTTCTGCTTGGGATTGCGGACTACGGCGCCAGCAACTGGGAAAGAAGAGCTGCCTCCGGCCTTCGGGATATACTTCTTGACGGCGGCAGCGGGGGTCTTGGCAGGGGCGGCTGCTTTCTTCTTGGCCTCGCGGCGCTCATATGCCTTCTTCTGGATGTACGCGATCTTCGAGCCGTATTCCATAAAGGCATCAAAACTCACGGAATCATCCAGGTACTTCTCGGCGAGGGCTGTCTCGAGGCCCGGGGTAAGGAGGCGATTGAAGTCCTCCTTCCATTCGGCGGGATTCTTGCCAGCCTCAGCCGCGAGGCGCATGAATTCGTTCTTAAAGATATCGAAGTCGTCACCCACTTTCATCTCGAGCTTCTTGTAGGCGGAGATGGCGTCCTCGCGTTCGTTCTTGTTGCTGTACTTAGTCTGGAGGTGGGCCAGCAGCTTGGCAGAGGTATCGAGACGGTAGGGGTTGTCGTCGTCGATGTACGGCTCCAAAGCCTCGGCGACCTTGCCTCCCAGACGGCTCTCGATGAAGGCCAACTTTGCCTCTTCAGTCGGGTAGTAGTTACTATTGACCTTCAGCTTGTTGCGGACGTAACGGAGCCAGACCTTGAAGACGACCTTGTCGTCGTTCTTGTCGTTGTAGAAGACAGGGGGGTCAGGCGTCTTAGTGCTGCGAAAGGTGCCGCCGGCGCTGCGATCGGTCAGGCCGGAGCGGACACTGTGACGGGTGCTGCCGGGGGTTGAGTCGCGGGCGGTCATGATCAGAGCGCGAAGCTTCACCTCCTCGAAGAGTGCCTCGGAGTCTTCGACATATTTGGCGACGAAGGTGTCATAGTCCATGATACCGTTGGAGCGCGGCCAGGTCTCCTTACCTGCTTCGGTCATCGGACAGAACGGGAAACCAGGGCTAGTGCCTTTCTTGCCATAGTACTCGGCGAGGCTGGACAGGCGCTTAGGCAAATCGATAGCGTTGTGGTAGTCGGCTATGAGTTCGTCGAACTTGAAGAGGACCTCAGGTCCGCAGTTGGCATCGAACTGGTCAGCCAGGTAGTCGATCGAGGGTGTCTGGCCATCGGCGTCATAGTCTCCGAGAGTGGCAGTCTCAGGGATGTCGTGGCCGCGTAGCTGGGAGGCGTCGAGTAAGCGGCGACGGAGTCTCGTATTACCGACCGTATCGGACTTGGGTTGATACTACGACAGGTCACCGACGTCGAAGCGGACGGACTTCTTGGCAGCCTCCACTTGGGCCGCGGTTTCGGCTTGGTCGCGCGCCATGATTAAGGTATGACAGCGCTATAACGGAACGGGTAATCGGGTATATCGATCAGATGTCGGGTCGAGCGAATCGGAAGTCGCGGTTTCGGGTTGGGGTCCTTGATGAGCAAGGATGTCGATCTTGGCGGTGCGCCGCAGTCTACGCGCGCGGAAAACGGATGAGAGATTGTGACGCCTTCACAGGCGATGGGTAGGACCTCGAATATAGTATCACGAGTAGCGCAATACCTACAGAGACAGAGCTACTGTAATGGGTAGAATACGTATAGTGATATTCGAGGTGAGGAAAAAAGAAGGAACTATCTACAAGTTCGCGTTCTCGCAGAAATAGAAGTAGTGGGGTGCGCTCAACCGCTTGCGCACGGGCCACTTACGCGAGCCCCACCTCCAGTGAAGGGCGCAGGTTCAATTCCAGGTGAATGCAAACCTGCCAGAATCTGCCAGCCGTAACAGAAGCCACCTTTCGTACTCCCTCGTCGATACCGGATGTGAATGCTATGCCGCAATAGATAAGCACTTACACCGGGAGCTGAACCTCCCGCTAATCGAGATTCCCGCACGCTTGATAAAGGGTGCGTCGGGGGTCATAGAAACTATACAGATTAAGGGCGTCTCGTACGCCCTAATAGAGATGCACGGGTTCACCCAGCTCGTGTACTTCTACGTCGTCCTGCAGTTGGAACACCCGATGATACTGGGCCTGCCGTAGATGGTACATAACAAGGCTTATGTCATCCCGCATAAGGGAATCGTACGCCACCGGCGTACGGGCTGCGCTATCCCGCTACTGGGGAGACAAGAAGCCTCCCAGCTGACTAAAGAAATCGAAGAGGGGAAGCACCTCACCGCCTCCCTCTTTGCCGCAGAACTCCGCAGGATCAAGAAGCGCCACGGCGCCGCAGTACTCGAATCCCGCATACAAGCTATCACCCTCGCCGATGTCGAAAAGGCCTTGAAGCCAAAGATACCTCCCTCACAGGAGGAGCTGAAACAGAAGATCCCCGTACGGTACTACGACCTGCTGCCCCTATGGTCCGCAGAAAAGGCCGGCGCCTTGCTACCGGCGAGACTAGGACTCGACCACGCGATCGAGTTCAAGAAGGACGAGGAAGGGAGGGACTTGCCCGCGCCGTGGGGCCCCCTCTATGGGATATCCAGAGACGAGCTACTGGTCCTAAGGAAGACCCTCAACGACCTCCTCGCCAAAGGGTACATCCGCTACAGTAGCTCCGAGGCAAGGGCGCCGGTACTCTTCGTACGGAAACCCGGCGGGGGCGTCCGTTTCTGCTGCGATTACCGAGGGCTGAACGCCATTACTCGGGGGGACCGCTACCCGCGTTACCCCTAATCGCCGAGACCCTGCGGAACCTCTCCAAAGCGAAGTGGTTCACCAAGCTCGACGTCGTATCGGCGTTCCACAAAATCAGGATGAAGGAAAGGGACCAGTAGAAGACAGCGTTCCGCACCCGGTACGGACTATTCGAATGGATAGTCACCCCGTTCGGACTGGCGGGCGCGCCCGCGACGTTCCAACGATATATCAACTACATACTACGGGACTTCTTGGACGAAACTTGTACCGCGTACGTCGACGACGTACTTATCTACACTAGCGGGAGCAAGGCGGAGCACAACACACAAGTACGGAGGATACTTATAAGGTTACAGGCCGCAGGCTTGTACCTTGATCCGGAGAAGTACGAGTTCGCCGTTACGCAGGTGAAGTACCTGGGTTTTATCGTACATACGGGGGTAGGCGTGTCTACCGACCCCGAGAAGATTCGTGCGATCCTAGAATGGGAAGCCCCGACGTCGACAACGGGGGTCCGCAACTTCGTCGGGTTCGCCAACTATTACCGCATATTCATACCTAACTTCTCCGAGGTCATCTCAGCCCTCACAGCATTGACAGGGAAAGGAGTGCAGTTCCGCTGGGGGCCGGGGGAACAGAAGGCCTTTGACGAACTGAAAGCCCTATTCACCACCGTACCCATCCTGACGCACTAGGACCCGGACAAGGTCACCTTCCTCGAGGCCGACTACTCTGGATGGGCCCTCGGGGGCGCACTGATACAGGTAGACGAACATAGCCGAAAGAAGGCCGTAGCCTTCCACTCCCAGAAGTTGAGCGCGGCAGAAGTCAACTACCCGATCCACGACAAGGAGATACTCGCGATCATCAAGTGCTTAGAGCAGTAGGATGCGGAGCTCCGCAGCTGCGAAGAGTTCACTATCGTAACGGACCACCGCAACCTCCAGTACTTCATGACCCGGCAGAAGCTGTCCGAACGACAGGTACGATAGGCAGAGCTACTATCCCGATACCGCTTCCAGCTCCAGTATAAGCCGGGGAAGGAAGCCGTAGTCCCCGACGCCCTGTCCCGAAGGGACCAAGACCGCCCGCGGGGTATCGACGACGAGCGGGAGCAGGGCCGCGTCTCACAACTTATACCAGAAGGGGCCCTCCGCAGCTGGAGGCCGCTAGCGGTACCCGCGGAGATCAGGATCTCTTCGTCGTCCACCCAGGAGTAGCCTCCTCCGATACACATGTTCCCCTCGGACCCCGACCACCAGCGCCTCTGGGAGGATGCCCTCCGTAGCGACGATATTTATCGATCGGTCTTCGCCGTAACAAAGAACCAGGGGCGGGCGTTCCCTCCGGGCCTCGGGCTGAAGATCCAGCCCTCCGACTGTATTATCGACCACGCAGGCCGTCTAACTTACCGAGGGAGATTGTAGGTGCCAGGCAATTCGACAGACCAGGAGGGAGTCCCCGCCCACGACTGTCTCCTCCGCACCAGGATCATCCAGCGCTCACACGACGCCGCAGTTACAGGACACCCGGGGAAGGACGGGCTGAGCGCGATCCTCATTAGGGATTGGTACTGGCCGACCCTCCAACGTCAGCTCCGCCAGTTCGTCCGCAACTGCGACGTCTGCGGAAGAGGGAAGGTTCACCGCGGCCTCAGACGAGGCCTCCTGAAACCTCTCCCGATAGCGGACAGGTACTTCCAGGAGCTCTCCATGGACTTTATCACGGAGCTGCCCGCATCCGGGAAGGATAGCGCCCGGTACCTATGGGTCATAACCGACAGGTTGAATAAGGCCGTCACGCTCGAAGCCATGGCGTCTATAGATACAGAGGCCTGCGCGGAGCGTTTCCTTTGGTCGCACTTCCGTTTCCACGGGCTGCCAAAAGCTATCACTAGTAACCGGGGGTCGAACTGGGTCGGGAGGTTCTAGCGCCGCCTGTATCACCTGGCGAAGGTCGAGCAGCGGCTGAGTACCGCATACCACCCGGAGACCGACGGGGCTACAGAGAGGATAAACCAGGAAGTACAGGCATACCTACGGGCGTACATCAACTTCGCCCAGTCCGACTGGGCGGGCTAGCTGCCCGCAGCCCAGCTGGCTATCAACAACCGGGACAGCTCCTCCACCGGACTATCCCCCTTCTTCGCCACCCACGGCTACCACATCAGCCCCTTGGAGATCGACGAGCCGCAGAGCCGCCTTGGCTCGCCGGAGAGAAGAGCAGAGGAGTTCCTCTCACATATTCACGAGACCACGGCGTTTATCCAAGCGGCAGTGGCCGCGGCGCAGGTACGGCAGGAAGAAAATGCCAACCGTCGCCGACAGCCCGCAGAGTCGTTCAGGGTCGGGGACAAGGTTTGGCTCGACCTCCGCAACTACAAGACCCCCCGACCGAAAAAGAAGCTAGACTGGGTATACGGCAAGTATACAGTAGCGAAGCTGGCGGGCTCGCATACGGTAGAACTCAGCGGGCTACCTACGGGGATTTACAACCGCTTTCACGTCGACGTCTTGCAGAGGGCCGCAGAGGACCCTCTGCCCGGCCAGGAGAGGCAGGACGAGCAGCCACCGCCCATCTTGGGGGATCTAGGGGACCCCGAGTTCGCCGTAGAGGAAGTCCTATGCGCGACGACTGTAAGGCGAGGCCGGGGTACGTTCCGCAAGGTACTAGTTAAGTAGCGAGGCTATCAAGAACCGACGTAGGAACCCTTGGAAGAAGTAGCGGAGACTGCGGCGTTAGATGCGTTCGAACAGGTGTTCGGCGACGCCGTACTTTACGATGGTCCGGTTCACGAGTACAATCAGTTCAAACAGGGACGGGGGAAGGCGCGACGGCCTAACGACGTTGATGCCTGGGGGCCAGGAACCTAAGAACGTCTAAAAACAAGACACCGCGGCGGAGGGGGAGCGCCGGGGACTAGTACTTTCTCCTTTTCTTCTTCTTCTTCTCCTCCTTCTTGCCCTTGCCCTTGCCCTTGCCCTTCTTCCGCTGGCGGGCGCGCTCCTCCGCGCCGGACGACTCCTCCTCCGACGAGGAGTCCTCCTCTGAAGAGGACTCCGACGGAGAGGTGGAGTCGCGCCGGCGCTTCGGAGTACGCGCCGCCAGGGAGGCAAGGCCGGCCGTAATCTGCGCGAGGGCAGGACTGAGGGCGGCGGCCACGGCGGAAGCGATCTCGGCAGCGGGGGTAGCGGGGGCAGCGGGGGCGGCCGAGGTGCTGCGGAGGGTTGCGTCAGTATGGGTCGATCGAGGGTAGGGGCGGGAAGAGCGAGGGATAGATGGGCTTACGGCTTATTCTTCTTGGGGGAGGGGGCGGCAGCGGGCTTCTTCTCCTTCACCGGCCCCTCCTCCACCGCAGCCGCCTTCACGGCCTTGTAGGCCAGCCACTGGGTGTGGGCGACCTTCAGGGCCTCCGAGCGTCGGCGGCTGGCGGGGAGGAGGGCGGCCGTGCGGACGGCGACAGCGGCGGCGACAGCGGCGGCGTCGTCGTCGGCTATAGAGCGTCAGCGTTAGACAGGTTGGGGGTAGGGGGGTTACTTACCAGGGACGAGGCACTGCTGGTGCAGGGCCGCGCAGCGGCCGCACGAAGTCCGGCCGGCCCGGCGCCGGCAGAAGGGCTTGCCATCGCCATTAGCGTTGGTCATGTGCCAGACGCATCTGGCACAGGGCGCGGGGAGCTCCTCGCCGGCGTCGTCGCACTCCTCCTTGGGGGCGGCGACGGCGGTAGTGGCGGCAGCCGCGGCGGCGTCAGTCTTCCCGGCCGTGCCCTGTCGTCGACGGTGAGCACGTGATGGGGTGCGGGGGAGGTGACGAACATACCTTGCGCTTGGGCGCGGGGGGGGGCGACGCGACGATCTCGTCGTCGTCGTCGGACTCTTCCTTCTCCTCCTCCTTCTTCTTCTTCTTCACCCGCGCAGAGGCGGCGACGTTACGGCTGCTGCGAGCCATGTTGTTGTTGTTAAGGGGGGGGGGGGGGGCCCGAGAGGTTGCTTGTTCGACGAGGGACTGTTTGGGGAACGGCGGTGCGGGTGAGGGATAAGTCAATTGGGTGCGGCAGAACTCCGGGCGGCGTAGGGCGTTCGAAGTGACGATTCCGGCTCTAGAAAATGACGCCTCCAGCCCCGGGCTATTTTTGCAGGCCCCGGGGGTGCGGGAGTTCCGCCCCGCTAAGAGGGAGGAAGGGGCATGTGACAGGCTGGTGCCTGGGAATGGACCTGGCCTATTGCCAGGTCTGACCGCCCAGGGGTGCGGAGCCGGAGTTTCCTTTATTCCGCTCCGCAGTTAAATAACGCCCTCCGCACCCACGGAGGAAACCCACCCCCATTTTCCTTTCCCCATCTGAAGATAGATTCTTCTTTGGCCTACGTATTCGAATAGAATACGTACCACCCTATTACAATAAGGTACGTATTATTCGGAAGACGTAATCGACGACTACTAATCGACCTAGCGAGAAGCTCGACTACTCCTTAACTCGATAGTATTATCGTATTCGCGAGAAACTGGGATACTTTTATACTCTCGATCTGCCGGACGACTAATAAGGCCCTCGACTTTTCTATACCGATCGATTACGTCGATACCCGAATAACCCGCTACTAGAACAAGCTAACGAGAAACTACTAAGGGAAATAGTCGAAGGAGAAGAGGAATAGTATATCTAACAAATCCTCGCCTCGAAGATCAAATACGGAAAGTTATACTACTAAATCTACTAGAAAGGTTAGGACCCCGACCTAATATAGTATCTCGCCGAGAACTTCTGTAACGTTACAAATAGGCTATTCGAATACTATAAAAACAACCTCGATAAGGTAAGACCGCTGTTACGCTTCTAGTAGTAGAAGGACGTAGCCGATACCGATAGCGACGTATTCTACTAGCCTTATAAGGACGATAACAAGCCGGCGCCGAACGGCTATACTACTCGGTTACGTAAAACGAGAGTATAGAAGTGAGACATCAAACGGAGGGCATTACCGTACTACTTAGGAGTCGCTCGTTCATATCCTACTACAGGCGCAATACTCTTCCTTTTTTAGCATTCTTTATAGGCCTAGGGACCAGGCCTACTGCAAGGGGGGGGGTAATATAACGGCACTGGCGGATAGCTAGCAGAACTGTAGAGGATAACTGGTAGTACAGCCACTAGTGCGAATTGGGACTAAGGTAGGGGATACAACCCTACCTTCCTGTAAATAGCTTCGGAGACGCGTTCCTTCGCGCCTTCCCTTTTTACTTCCTTACGTCTGAATCTTAGGCAATAGAATACAGTACTGGCCCGATCACTACGTAATATTCCTATCCGTCACATATGTTACGGCTTATCCAGAATGGTTCCTAGTTCCACACCCTTCAAAAGGACGAGAATCTACAAGTTGCCCAACTTGTGATTCATACTAGGATATATAGTACTTGTAAGGATGTAGAATACAGTACCGTTACATCACCCCCCCCTCCACAAGTACTAGCCCCTAGCACTCAAATACGCCCCCAATTGGCATATTCATCTAGAGGGGTTTCGTATGTATAGTCAATTGGAGAGGCACATAGGTTCTCGCTATAGAAGTCCTAAACCGTCTCCTTTACCTACCCGCATATCCCGACGGGGCTTAGTATAAGGGATCTATACCCACATATCACTCCGTCGTTCATTCACTACTTGCCTCAACAGGTTATCAAGTATTCTTTCGCGGTAAATGACAGCAGTAGGGCTCTAGATCGGGTTCGAAGTTGGAATTGACGCCAACCCCTTAACTTGTAGATTATATCACGGCTTATCCAGAATGGTTCCTAGTTCCACACCCTTCAAAAGGACGAGAATCTACAAGTTGCCCAACTTGTGATTCATACTAGGATATATAGCGCTTGTGAGGATGTAGAATACAGTGCCGTCACACAGGGGACTATAACACAATAACTATCCATCAATCTTTAGGTCCACAGTGGTTTCTAGCTTCCACAATTTACGGTAAATTATTACGTACTATAAGGCGGGAGGGGGGTCTGAGAAAACGGTAGTAAAGCGCTAGAAAAGTCGACTTCCGTGTAAAATCGCAGCTATATATGAATTAGAAGGAGACTCTATCTTAGACTAAGAATTAATTCGATTAGAAACACGTTTTTAAGTGTTGAAATACGTTATTTACCGAAGAAATCACGCTCTAGTACATGTTTTCCAGTAGGAAGCCAGACTCCTTACAAGTGTTACGAACCAAACGTCATTGGAGGAATCACTCGCATGCATCGGAACGGCATTACTATCAGCCGACAATGGGGATCACGGGATCACGCGACAAAGAGTGATCCAGCGCTCCAGGAGCGTTGGGATCGTGGGATCGCCAGTGATCCAGCGATCCAGTGATCCAGGGGATTAGTAGGGGCGAAAGGCAGATATATAAACTACAGCCTCTACCAGCTAGATAGCCTTAATCGCTCGGCAGCGATTAAGGTTCACAGTTCAATACATTGAGTTACTAACACCTCTCTCAAGTACTTGGTCTACCTTTTGGCTAGACACGATCACTGTTTACTATCAGTACGCACCTGACTCTATTGTCAACAGAAACCCCGTATCCAGTTATCCTCGACTACCCTGTCACCCGACCACGTGACCAGTCTGGGATCTCGATCGTTACACGTTAATCGCTCCTGTTCAACTAGATTACCTGCGTACTAAGGGAACAGTACATACACGCAACATGTCGACCACCGGTTCACACACTCCTCGCCCAAGCAACAGCAACCTGGCGGCTCAGGCTGGGGGAACGAACGTTTCTCCCCAGGCCCTGATGGCCGAGCTCGCGCAGCTTCGTGCCCAGGTCGCCCAACTCCAAGGAGGCGGCGGAGGAGGAACACGACTCAAGGTCAGGACTCCGGAAGCTTACGATGGTACCCCAGGAACCCTGCAAGGATTCCTCACCCAACTCAAGGCCTACCATCGTTTTAACGAACACGACTTTCCGGACGCCGAACGCAAGGTCCTTCATGCAGCGCACCTACTCAAGGGGAGCGCCTTAGACTGGTTTGAACCAACACTCAGGGACTATTCCGACAACACCTACGACGACCGTGATGATGCCACCAATCGTATCTTCAACTCCTTTACGGTATTCGCCGACGACCTCAAGAAGACCTTCGGAAACCCGGATGAGAAAAGATCTGCCGAGCGGAAACTGGAGACCTTGAAGCAGAAGGGCTCTGCTTCCGAGTACGCTTCCCGTTTTCGCCAAATCACGTCAAAACTAGACTGGGAAGACGAGAACCTAATGGCATGGTTCTATCGAGGACTCAAGGAGGAGGTTAAGGACGACCTTGCTCGCGAAAAGAGACCTAACGATTTTGCCGACTACGTCGAAATAGCAGTATCGATCGACAATCGCCTGTATGAGAGACGCATGGAAAAACGCGCCCCCGGTAAGGTATGGGCAAATCCGACAGCAAAGGCTAACACCGCGAAGAAGATTTATCACCGAAGCACGGCAACCGGTTGGCACAGCGGCCCTATGGAGCTAGACGTCGCCCAAAGGCAAGACGCCAGGAAGAAACTGAAGTGCTTCAATTGCCAGAAGGAAGGGCACTTCGCTCGAGAATGCAACCAGCCGCGAAGTTTTAGGAAGGTACCTGAAGGAAGGACCTCCTACCCCAACCGACAAGTCAACATGGCCGGACGCAGTGGTTGCACCCCGAGCCAACACAACAAACTAAGCTGGACAACATGCTACGATAACAGCTGCCACATCCACAAATCAGACAAGGAGGGATCCGGTTGGTTCCCCAAGGAACCTAAGAAGCGACAACTCGCAACAGGACGAAGGATAGAATACCATCCGGAAACACCCCAAACACCTCCTGAGGACTACGAAGCGACGTTGCGGGAACGACACCCCACGGTCTGGAAAACCATGCGAGAACAGATCCAGAGGACAAAAAACGAGAAGGATCGGCTGTAAAGGGACTACAGTCGACCCACGACACTAGGTCCCTAGCAGTCGCAACTGCAGACGAGGACACACGACACCTGATTCTGGGAATCAAGATCGGACGACACAGGCTCGAAGCCATGATCGACAGTGGAGCACAAGGGAACTTTATCTCGCCCAGGGCGGTAAATCAGTACAGAATCCATTGGAAAAGGAAGAAACAACCTTACCAACTCACGACAGTGGAAGGTACACCCGTCACATACGGAGACGGAAGAATCGAAAACGAGACAACACCAGTCCTCGTAACATACGGAAACCACAAAAGGACTATTGTCCTTGGTATCAAAGGGCAAAGGGACAACGAGGTTGCTTTGGAAGTACCTTGGCAGGAAATCACCACCCTAGATATCACAGAAACTGCAAGCCACGACGTTATTCTGGGAATACCTTGGCTTCGCAAGCACAACCCACAGATTGACTGGATCACTGGCCAGCTGTATCGGGACAACCCCGTACAGGATTCACGACAATCAGCAAGCGCAGAACGAGACTCAGTCACTGAGCAGAGTCCTAGACACGGACCCTCAAACGAGCCTACCAACACATCGGACTTAGCCCCTGAGCAGCGTCAAGAGCAACGACCCTCAAGCAAGCCACCGCGATCAAGCACTCAAGATGGGAACTTGGAGTATGGATCGACGCAGACCTTTAGAGAAATCAACTATCTTAAAGAGTCAAACGAACCAACGACAATACCGGAAATCTACCACAAGTATACCGAGCTGTTCAGGGAACAGCCAGAAGGGGAAACCTTACCCGAACACACACAATGGGATCATGAGATACCCTTGAAAGAAGGAGGAGAACCTAGATTCCAAAAAATCTACGCCCTCAACGAAACTCAACGGCAAGCATTGAAGGAGTACATCCGGGATGGACTCAAGAAAGGACATATACGACCCTCGACATCGCCAGCAGGATATCCGATCCTATTTGTCCCAAAGAAGAACGGGAAACTACGACTGTGCGTTGACTATCGACAGCTCAACGACATTACGATCAAGAACCGCTACCCTCTACCTTTGATTGCGGAGATCAGAGACCGACTGCACGGAGCCGAATGGTTCACCACCATGGACCTACGAGGCGCGTACAACCTTATCCGTATGAGAAAAGGAGAAGAATGGAAGACGGCATTTAGGACCCCCGAAGGACACTTCGAATATCAGGTCATGCCATTCGGGCTCACCAACGCCCCAGCGACCTTTCAGACCATGATCAACCACGTTTTACGAGAATTCTTGGACCAGTTTGTAATGGTTTATCTCGACGACATCCTAATCTACTCAAGGACGCTTGAGGAACACCGGACGCACGTACACCGAGTACTCCAGAAACTGCAAGAAGCAAGGCTACAGGTTGAACCAGAAAAGAGCAAATTCCACGTGCGACAAGCGGAATTTCTGGGATTCATGATCGAACCAGGCAGAGTCAAGATGCAAGACTCTAAGATCGAGGCAGTCAAGGACTGGCCCCGACCGGCGGACGTCAAAGGAGTCAGAGGATTCCTAGGATTTACTAACTTCTACCGACGTTTCATCAAGGACTACAGCAAAATCGCAGCACCACTTACGGACCTCACCAAAGGAACAAGCAGAGAGATCCAGTGGAACGATAAGACCGAAGAAGCCTTCCAACGGATCAAAGCGGCAATCGCGGAGGAACCAATCCTAGCGATACCAGACCCTGAGAAAGAGTTCGAAGTCGAGACCGACGCATCGGACTTTGCGATCGGCGGACAACTTGGACAACGAGACAAGGAAGGACGACTGCACCCTATCGCCTTTTTCTCAAAGAAGCTCAACGGACCAGAGCTCAACTACCAGATCCACGACAAGGAGCTCATGGCAATCATCGAGGCATTCAAGGAATGGAAAGCTCACCTCAGCGGAACCAATCACCAGGTTAAGGTCTACACGGATCACAAGAACCTAACCTACTTCACCACTACGAAAGAACTCAACAAACGACAAACCAGATGGGCGGAATTCCTATCAGAGTTCAACTTCAAAATCATTTACCGGAAGGGTAATGAGAACGGAAGAGCCGATGCTCTTAGCCGAAGGGTGGACCACGAGCAGACACAACCACCCGAGCATCAGACAATCTTGAAGGTCAACCAGGACGGAGACCTTGAACAAGATCAGCGGCAACTCAACGTCATGTTCACGTTACAACACGATGAACAATGGACCAGGAGAATCCGGGATTCCCTAGGCCAGGACGAGAAAACAATCCTTGACCAGGACAGTCAAGAGGTGCCACGCTATCACGGAAAACTCTATATCCCACGAACCTTACAAGAAGAATTCGTCAGGGAATTCCATCAGACACCAGCGCACGGACACCAGGGCATCGCCAAGACCACCGAACGACTACAGCGAACCTACGACTTCCCGGGACTGAGGAAGGTCGTAAAAGACGTCGTCGGAACTTGCGAATGCACGAAGGACAAAGCGTCCAGACACAAACCATACGGAGAGTTGAGACCACTCCCGGTACCAAGCAGGGCTTGGGGATCCATTGCATTCGACCACATCGTCAAGCTACCAGGATCGAAGGAACCAATGACAGGAACAGTATACGACAGCATCTTCGTTGTTTCCGACAGACTCACCAAGTTCGGGTATTTCATCCCTTACAAGGAAGAGAGCTCAGCAGAAGACCTCGCCTACACCTTCCTACGGGTCATTGCTTGCAACCACGGACTACCGGATGAAATAGTCTCCGACAGAGGAACGACGTTCGCATCGAAATTTTGGAGATCACTCACGGCACAACTCGGAGTCAATCACAAGTTGACTACAGCCTATCACCCGCAAACTGACGGACAAGTCGAACGACTCAATCAGACACTCGAACAGTACCTACGGAGCTACGTCAACTATAAGCAGGACAACTGGGTTGTTATGCTACCGTTAGCTCAGTTCGCTTACAACAGCGCGACCAACGACACCACTAAATGTTCACCGTTCTTCGCAAACTATGGATACGAACCAGAAATCCATCGGACACCACACAACGGAATCGAAGTGCCCAGAGCATTCCAAGCAGCAAGCAAGCTCAGGGAACTACACGACAAACTGAGAAAAGAGATCGCATTCGTCCAAACGCGAATGGCGAAATACTACAACCAGAAAAGGTTAAAGGGACCAACCTTTCAGAGGGGAGACAAGGTCTACCTTCTACGAAAAAACATCAAAACAAAGCGACCAAGCGACAAGCTGGACCATAAAAAACTTGGACCCTTCACAGTCACCAGGAAGATATCAGACTCCAACTACGAATTACGCCTACCAGACACCATGAGAATCCACCCAATCTTTCATGTCTCGCTACTCGAAGCGGCACCAGCCAACGCAAGGCTGCAAGAAAAGATTGAGGTTGAAGCGCCAGAAGGAGAATACGACGTGGAAGCCATCCTGAAGTCACGAAAAAAAGGATCTGTCACACAGTACCTAATCAAGTGGCTAGGTTATAACGAATCAGAAAACACTTGGGAACCGGCTAAGCATTTGAAGCACTGCCACCAGATGCTTGAAGACTACCACCGTCGAAACCCGACCCAACCATCAGCAAGGGGTCGAGGGAAGGGTCCCCCAGGCCCAAGGAGGACCAATCCACCTCGCCAGAAACGCCCATCCCCCGGAGGTCGTCAACGATAAAACGATCCCCCGACTCCAAGGATTTGGAGATCCCGTCTTCTGAATCCAGCTCTTGCATACCCCGCTGGACCAATTCCTTACTCCTCTCCTCAATCCGTTTCCGGGTCTTGCGAATCCGGGTCAAACGGTTGACGGCGACGGAAAATTGTTGTTGAAGAACGAACAGCGCCTCCTCGGCCTCCTGTTCGTCACCTTCAAGCTTCTTACGGGACTCTAACAAGCGAGCTACTAAAAAGGGACACGGTTAACAAAGAATACAAGGAAGGGTGGCGGAGGACCGCACGAGAAGACGCCACCAACACCCCGTCGCAGGACCGGCCTCGACGGACACATTCGCTACATCGAGCAGAATCACCATTCATTCGACACGCTTTATTGTTTCGGAAACAATAGGTGCAAGGCATATCGGCGGGAACACCAAACTCGTCGATAAAGGAAGCTAGTGCGCTGCGCTCGCAGGTTTTCTTGGATCGATTCTTTTCGTTAGGACGTTTTTCTACGCGACCAGACATTTTGTTAGCATGGTCGGCGTGATGTTAGGAGGACAACGACGACCTACCTCAACGTGGGCGCCAACAGGGTTTTGTTAGTTATCTGGTCTCCGGGACGAAGACCTGGAGGAGGGACATCGTGTTACGAACCAAACGTCATTGGAGGAATCACTCGCATGCATCGGAACGGCATTACTATCAGCCGACAATGGGGATCACGGGATCACGCGACAAAGAGTGATCCAGCGCTCCAGGAGCGTTGGGATCGTGGGATCGCCAGTGATCCAGCGATCCAGTGATCCAGGGGATTAGTAGGGGCGAAAGGCAGATATATAAACTACAGCCTCTACCAGCTAGATAGCCTTAATCGCTCGGCAGCGATTAAGGTTCACAGTTCAATACATTGAGTTACTAACACCTCTCTCAAGTACTTGGTCTACCTTTTGGCTAGACACGATCACTGTTTACTATCAGTACGCACCTGACTCTATTGTCAACAGAAACCCCGTATCCAGTTATCCTCGACTACCCTGTCACCCGACCACGTGACCAGTCTGGGATCTCGATCGTTACAACAAGTCTCATTCTCTTTGAAAGAACTACTTTTTTCTTCTTTCTTCTTTTTTTCTAAAAGTTCTAAGGGGTATCAAGCTCACAGTAAAACAACTATATGGACCCAGCCCAAGGCCCAATGGGGCTCATAATTATAGACCAAGTACTTCGATACCACTGTAATCACGCATATCCGAACTCTGCTGCAGACGACTTGAAAGGGTTTCTCAGGTGGCGTCCGGGCCAATGGTAAATACCTCCTATCTCCCCCATCTGTCCCAGTTCGTTTTCTTTTCTCTCAAACAATACTGCATTAACTACATTCATGTATCCCGGCAATATTTTTTCGGTTCTTCATTTCAGGAAACCCAATAGTTCACAGGTAGTCCATACAGGGAACTTGGCTAGAACCCAACCTAAGACTACAGACGCGGACACCGCCAGCCGCGGACTCACGGCCCTGCCCTTTCAGACGCCTACGAGACTGGAAGAGCGACGCGATGACCAAGCGAACTAGGCCTGCCAGCGGGTCTTCCAACTCAAGAAAGAGAAGGCGAACGACTGGACTATCTTCGAGCGCCTATATGAGATTCTTGACAAGGATGTGGCCGTCAAATGGCGCCTCGGCTTCGCCTTCCTAGCGAAGCGTCGGCGGGACGACAGGGAAAGACAACTTCGGGAGCAGGAGCGATTACGGAGGGAGCATGAGGAGAGAACGACGAATGTGGAGGAAGGGGGCGAAGATGCCACTTATGAGTGAGGAGGAGGAATTGCAAGACTCTTAGGCAAAGGTCCCATCAATGAACACAAATGTGAATCAAAAGGCATCAGTAATTGGACAACACCCACTCGCACGCAGAAATATAGCAGTTTTTTAAGTTAAGAGGACTTGACTTGGTATTGGCAAGCTCTGCTGGTCTTCTTCAAACTGCAGCTCAAGTGCATATCTATGCTGTTCCTCCTCTTCCGTGGTCGTTAAGATTGTTCTTGACACATTTTGACACTCCGGGCCTAGGAGTCCAACCGTTCTCACAACTTCCACAATTGCTCTACCCTACTGATGCTTTATCTGCATGTGCCTCTCGAGTTGGTCCGCCGTGTAGCGTAGGCCACACAAGGGACAATCCTCCCACTTGGTGATTCGTTTTCTCTCCGGGAAGAGCATGTCTTTCGCTTCGGCATCTTTGTTGTACTTTTCCGCATGTGCAATGCGTATATGGCTCTTCAGATTCTTCGGCGCTCCCTTGCCCTGCTCATGTAGCCTCCGGATTGAGTCCTTGCAAAGCGGGCAATACCTCTTCTCCATCTGCCTGACGGTGCTGCCTTCCTCCCAGAAATCGTTGTGTGTCTCCTTGATGTGCTTGGCCAACTCTTTCTTGATGAACACCCCCGCACAAATGAAGCATTTGACCTCGTTATCGCGCAACTGCACACTTTCGTCTGGTTCTGGTTTCTTCTCATGCTCGTCTCTCCTGTGCTTGTCGAGTTCCTTGATAAGGCGGAACCGGTAATGGCATGATGCACACCTATTTCTCAGTTTGTCAAATTCCACAGGGTGAGCCTGGATAAGATGCTCCTGCTTCTGATTCATTGCCTGGAACTGCTCTTCACAGTACTCGCAATTAATCGGCTTCAGGTGATCTTTCCTTGCTGGCTTGCTTTTCGGGTTTCGACTCGAGGAGGGCTTGTCAAGTGAACGTCTGCGCAACCCTGAAGTTGGGTTTGGAGTATCGTCGTTGTCACTGATATAGATCACCAACCTCTTTCGCGCGGATTGCTGTGCTTGATTCTTCTTTGATGATGATTGACGCCTTGGTGACAGAACCTGTGAACTGTCGTCGTCTTCAATAACAATGATCGACGTTTTGCGCCTCGAGTTTTGTACAGGCACATCAACTACGACGGAGTCATTTCGCCTCGAAATAATGACTTCGGTCGGCCTGTGTGCTGAAACGGGAACAGGTTCGCGATGGCTCTGGATGACATGGAGGTCCAGCAGTCTCTTGCTAGAGAAGAGCTTCGGACAATGAATGCAGAAGAAAACCCCTTCCGAGTCTTGACTGGATAAGGGTATGTGCTTCGAGCTCAACACTTGGTAATACTTGACGA
Organism: Coniochaeta sp. 2T2.1; assembly: GCA_009194965.1. Classification (NCBI taxonomy): domain Eukaryota; kingdom Fungi; phylum Ascomycota; class Sordariomycetes; order Coniochaetales; family Coniochaetaceae; genus Coniochaeta; species Coniochaeta sp. 2T2.1. The sequence continues at coordinate 1,153,933 of VSMA01000018.1, read as the reverse complement.
GCGACGACTTTCTGCGATTCAGACCCTGATGGTCTGAGTCATCATTTGATATCCGCTTTCGCCTCGCAATGTAAGCCTGGGAATCAAAAATCGGGTAGGACCGCCTGCCATTGGATTTCTGACTGTCCGAGATCTTGTTGAGCACCCGCTTCGGCTTCTTGGTCAAACCCGAGTTGCGCCGGAAAGGGTAAGACTGTCGCCGTTCAGCCTCCGCGTCTCTGAAGTCCGCATTACTAGGGTGGATTTCGATGGAGCGCTTGCGTTTCCGGTTAAGCTCGGTCATTGTCTGGGACTTGGGTCAAGGTCAGATTAGAGCAACTTCTCGGGATGTGTTTCTTCTTTGTTGAGTGGCAGCCGGTCGCCTTTGGTTCGAACAAGTATTAGCAACTCAGGAATAGATGTTATAGTGATGCCGAGGGTCGATAGTATTGGATGAAGTTTGGAAAGAGTAGAGCATGGACATTGCAGAGACGGACATGGGAAGCGACGGATATTGGCTTTTATACCGCAGCAGGAGAACAAAGAGACATCTTTCCACGTTCGACTCAAAGAGTACGGCAAAACAAAGCCCTGTTGTGAGATCTTCATTACAGTCGTCTTTGTTCCTAGGGCCAATGACCAGCACTCGGGTGCTTTCCAAACATGTGATAACAATTGAATTCATTCGAGGAATGTCACCAAGAACATAATGAACATTACGAACGCTTTGTCTCCAGAGTATAAAGAATGTGCATGTGGCATCGTGTATAGATAACGGGGCTCAGCGTCAATATGGCATCCCTCATCTCCATACTCCCTCGGGAACCAGCTACGACACACTCGACTGCCACACACGCACCGACACCATAACCACATACTTAAGAAGGATACAGGACGACAGAAATGACAATGGAATCAGATCAAACTGTCGATTCTCAGCCAGGGGGGGAAATCGAGATCATTCACACCGAGACAGGTAAGTATAAGTGCGCAGGTTGTGCTTTCCGCTGGAGCTCAGAAGCCGGCAGGCTTCACCATATAAGACAGGCTCACGATGACCTCACAACGGCTTGCCCCTTTTGCAATTATCGCTATCTTAATTATTCCAAGTCGAAGAAGAGCATATGGACCCACATCGAAATGCATCACCGGAAACCGGCCCATCTGTTCAAGCGACTTCAATCCTCCATGCAGACCATGGACATCGACAAGCCTCGGGGCGCAACGAGATGCTTGATCTGTAACCACACAGATTCGTTTGTAGAACTGATTCGCCATCTGTGTCAAGTCCATGGGGTGCTCGGCCGGGTTCAAGGACAGGAGAGCGTGACTACCAGGATCCAGAACGACAACGTGGCAGAGCCTGCCGGCGACGACGATACTGATATGTCTCAGATCAACAACGCGGCGAAGCCTGCCAAGGAAGACGACTCCGATAAATCTCAGAACAATGTCGCGGCAGAGCCTGCGGAAGAAGACGATTCTGATGAGTCTCAGAATAACAACGCAGCAGAGCACGCCGAAGAAGACGACTCTGGTAAGTCTCACAATTTCCTTCAGGAGGGACTGAACTTGCACGAACAGCACAAACAGGAGCGCAAGGGAAAACGCCGGTCTTCGCCGACCACAATTATCCAATGTGCCAACGGAAAGACACACCTTCTTTGCCCATTCTGCGACATAAAGAATGAAACACCAATGAAGCACCTCCGTAACCGGCACCAGCAGGAATATAGGAGGCTGCAAGATTTTGCCGTATCTGCGACTAATCCATCTATAAGAGCCGGCGAGAGCGGCTCTCTCGAATGTGTTCTCTGCGGATTCGAGCCGACCACTAAGACTGGGACTCATAAAGCTCTTCGACAGGGACTTGTAGACCATATCCTGAGGAAGCACTTCCATAAGCTCAGGGTGGATGCCACAGGAGGCGACTCTGGTTAGGTAGGTGGCCCTGAAAACAGTGCGGTTACATAGCCGTGGACAGTGATAGAGGACTAGGGTAGTATAGTTGTACGAATATCAGCTTAGATTGATGCCTCGAGGTCCTTGAGATTTATAGTCGTCTCCGATAGGTTCTTGTCCTTGGAGACACCGCTGCCATCGCCTGCCATCTGCCTGAACATTGCCATGGGGTCAAAAAAGACCTCGACCTTGTTGAGCTGCAACTTGTCATTGACGATAGCAACGGCAACGCCTTCGATGTCAATTGGGCCGCCATGGGCCTTCATCCTGACCTTCTCTCCTTTGCTGTGTTTTTTTCATTGCAGTCAGTATCCACGAGGGTACATTAGAGACACAGAGAAGAAAACGAACTTGTTCCATCCGACATAGTCCTCTTTCATGGTGCCCCAATGGCGCCAGCGGAACGAGACCTGGGGTGGGCCACTGTATACCTCAAGCACCTCCCAGGCAAAGGTGGGCATCATGCGCTTGAATGTCTTGTGGCTCGCGTCGAAGCTCGAGTGTGCGGGGCAATAGAACTCGTTTGGCTCAATGATGGCGTTGTATGTACCGACCTGCAGCATATGCTCTCCTGTTTGAGCAGGCCCGCCGTTGACGGAGAAGGAGTAGTTCGTAACATCGACGGTTCGCCAGTCGTTGAGGTCCGTCTTGTAGGACGCCTCAATCTCCCAGTTCTTGACAAGCTTCTCCACCAAATCTGGCAGACTGCCAGCTGTGTGGTCTGCTTTCTTGGCTAGAACGAGTTGCAACATTAGTTTGGGAGTCTCGAACGCGGGAGCACGGTATCGACGTACTTTCGGCCCAAACTTTTCTTGTCTTGCTGTAATCCGGTGGCGCTCCGTGACGCCACTTCACATCAGTATCCTTGGTCACGGCATTGTGATCAAGCACGTAGTCAGGGAGGCCGGCGTCACCCATCACCGTCCCAGTTCTATGTGGGTAATAGTATGTAAGCTTTAAAAATGAGTAAAGTCACAAGGGTGGCAGGGATCGAACCAATTTCTCTCTTATGTGGCTTGATGAGAACTGAAGGAACTGGAGAGATAAGCGAGCTTTGACTCGCGGATGGTCTACCTGCTATATAGTAAGGAAGAAGCCCAGTGTAGACTGGGCCTACCTAGACGAGAGACGGGCCTGGGCCCTCCGTTCCTTGTCTGCCGGAAAGGGTACCTGGACGGCTTGATTATGCAGCAAGGGCGATGCATGTAAGGTTCTTTCTGTGAATAAAAAGCAGGGTCGAAGTGACTTGCCATGTATAAGTGGTAGCTATATCAGTAGTCAACGCCGTCGGAGATTCGTTATCCAATAGAAATATGGGCCATGATCGGTGCCGCTTCCATGCCGCACTCCTGCATGTCAGATGAAGTGCGATCTGTGCCCTAAAACTAGCGGGGCAGACGCAGTCAGCGCAGGAAGCATATGGTCGGACAGAGCTCCAATATCATGTCAGCACTTAGGTCCAGTAGATGCGAATATCTGCCAATTCCGCGTCCCGCTTTCTTGCAGAACAAGACGCAAATAGCAAACCTCGAGTCCTCGACTCGACGGCGATGTGCCAAGTCGCCGTATGATCCTGCAACTAGTCCGGCGGACCATATATCGCGCGAGAGTTATTGGGAGGAAAACGCGGAATAGAAGACGTCTAACCGTATATGCAAACCGCATGGCCAAGAGTAACCACAAGCAACTAACGCTTGATGCAGTTAGTGTTGCGCCGTAGAAACACGGATAATGAGATGCTCTATAACGGTCAACAACTTCATCCTTACCTGGAACACTACAGGTACAGTTGATGGATAGTTCTATTCGTACAGCTCAGCCTAAATACATGGCACTTGGAGAAAAAAGTTTTCAGGCTTCGTACGAGACTACGAGTAATACCTTAGACTGTGCCACTTTTCACCATACTTACAGTTTCGTGGAAGGACACGGCGCCGATATTTCCTATAATTGCAAACGATATGGTTAAAATCTACCCGTAAGCAACGATACTTCATCCTTTGTCTACTTGTGGCACTGGGATTCTTTTGTTACCTTGTCCTGTTTCGTGGAAACGCCTTGATCTCTGATAGTCAACACACAAACCTTCCTAATATGACCCGTTCGTCCCCTTGAAAACATTATCAGTCCTGAAAGATGTGAGCAAATGCTCTGGTCCCCGAGAACATGATCAAAAACAGGGCATATCCGACGGGTCAGCGCCATATGACGGCCTCTTGCACGATAGCGTTGTGGGCGACACCTATTCAGGGCTCCAAGTCAGCTTCACTATAGTCAGCGGCCGCAGAGAAACAGTTCTCAGAAGATGGAGGTGTTTGAACCACCGGCAAGGCAGTCTCAGCCTTTTCTTCCCCTTCTTCATGTACAGACTCCGCGGTCCGGGAGCCGGACTTGCCGACCGTCTCGGCTACACGGCCCGCCAGTATGTCTTTGTACGGGATATCAGACAGCTCCGGATGCTTCCTCCGAATATGGACGTTGAGCGAACCCGCCGTGAAGATATTCAAGTACTGGCTTCGACAGACTGGACAAACAAGCCGCTTTGCGGCAGGGGCGGGAGCGTGACTTGCGCTCCACCTCTCAAATATCTCTGCAAGAGAGAGCTCGTGCTTGTAAGCCTGTTTATGAACATTGCAGATATGCTCACGCATGGCGCGTTCATCCTTCTTGATGGAGCCGCATATGGAGCATTGGATGTCTCTAACTCCGTGCTCGGGTCTTGCTACCACAGCGTGCGGGCGAACAATGTGTCTCCTGATGCTTGCTCCAGGGAGGAATTTACGGCCGAGTGGGGACACGGGACTCGCTCGACGGCCGTAGACGGCACTGTTTCGGTTGTGGGTTCCATATTCAGTAACCTTTTAACTCGAATGTCAGTGGTAGCGGCTGGAGTTGGTATTGTGAGAGTCGGTGGTGTAGATTGATGCCGATCAGGTTGGTGATTGCGAGGAGTCCGGTTCATGTGTTTACAATCAGAGAACTTACTCGGTATTTGTACTTCGCATCCGCACAACTCGAACTGTATACAACAATGGCATGCCGGATTTTGGCGTCCTATAACAAAGCATATAGAAATAATGAAATACACTGGGCTCTTTGCGCCACCAGGTGTACTAGATAAGATAATAATGTCGACCGTCAAACAACACATTCGATGTCCTTTGTGCCACTTGACGTCTCTTAGATCTCGCATAAAGGGTGGTAATTGTAACAAAGTTGACATTGAATTGTGTCGTAGAACATTGAATACATTGGCACAGAGAGTAGAGAGCCGCGGAACAATAGACTTTTGTCACAGCACGACTCCCTTTCAATGGATATCCAAATGTCCCTTCACCAACAATTCCCGTTCGGCAGACAAGTCAACAATGCTAATCGATGTAAGAGTTCCGTAGGCTTGCACCCCATTAGTTACCTTCCGATCCGAATTCCGAAAGGTCGCAGATCCGCTTCCTACGCGTCGCCCGGACTCTTTGCATACGGGCTCTTCCTCCTCAACCGATGGCCAGGTTTCCAGAATCTTAAGGGTTGGGAGTCAAGATGGCCGCGACGCATCCCAGAAGTGTCATGGTCCATTGAACGCCGATGCCCTCGTACATTGGCCGAGCCACCATGACCATCCCCCCAGCGATGAGGTATCGCGTCATGGTGATGCTGGCGAGTCCTATAGCGGAGTGGCCTCCGTAGCTGTCAACGATATACTCGTAGCTGCTGACATACATGGCAATCAGGACGATGAAGCATGCACCGAGACTGGACCAGTACGATATCTTAGGTTAGTCGCCCCATCCAAGCCAAAACAGCACGATGGGCAGCAGCGGAGCGGCGAATATAGCCGCCCAGAGTCTGAATTCTAGTTCCACTGGCGCTCCCTTCACGTGCTCTGTCCTGCTTCGAGCCCAACTGTAGAGTCCAGGAGCGAGACACGTGAAGGCCGTGGCGCCGGCTGCAATGGCTCCGAAGCAGGATTCAGGAACCGGTCTGACCGGTTAAGAAGCCATATGTTTCTTTGAAGATGTGGTCGAACCCGGAGAGAAAGGAAAACAGAAGGACGTAGCGGAGAACAAGGTAGCTTCCGAGAACGGAGATGACGGGCTGAGTTGCCCAGAACTTGGCCGGAAGGGGGGGAACCTGGCGCATTCGCCCCACGAAAGATCCCCCCTCGCCGTGCTCAGAGACGTACCAGTTATCCCCGTGACGCGACGAAGATGCTTTGCTTTCCAACCAAGGAGGAGAGGGAGATATGTCTCTGGAAGGAATAGCAGTGCTATCAGGAACGCTGCACCGGAGATTATCAGAGTCACCCACTCTGCCCACCTCCAGCAGAGTTTCGGATCGTCGACTATCCACCCCCCGGCGATTGGAGCAATTACAGGAGCTGCCCTTGTCAGTTACACTTCCTAAGAGTTTCTTGCAAGCTCGTAGCTTACCCGCAACGTTGGCCCATGCGATAACCGGGAACATAAATGCCCTCTTGTCCGGTCTGAACTGATCCCTGACACTCGCGCCGTTGATACTTAGGGCAAACAACTTGGCCGCCGAAGCTCTTGGTCAGGGCACATCCGAGCACGAACCAAAGGTAGCAGAACGTCGAAACCAGGTATGTCGGGTTCCTGCCAATTGTCTCTGACACTGGCCCGGCAAACAGCGAGCCGGAACCGATACCGAACAGATACATCGCGATGGAGAGGGTTTCAGCCACCTTGCTCACGTGAGACCCCATGCTGATGGCCGACAACAGCGTCAAGATGACGGTCTTGACCCGGTCGAGTCTTGACTACCACCGAAAAGTTCCCATGATCAAACACAGATGCAGAATCTTAGAACCAATCTTGAATTGATTTGGAACATTGCTTGAACTAGAATCATCGCCTTGACCAATTAGCATGCCGCTGGGAGCAGACTTCGACGATGGAAAGCCTGACAGCCTTTGGGCAGATCGAGCGTGCCATCGTTGCGGGAAACTAGGTGCTGGCCGTGCGTCGTGATAAGTCTCACGAACAGCTCTTGCCCAGCGTAGACCTTGGCCTAGACCATCACGCCGTCTCCCCGCTGCCGCCGCCGGGATGGTGGCTCTGGTGGATGGCAGAGTCCTCGGGTGCGTAGTCCAGACTATGCAAGGCTTTAGCGGCGAACTGCTTGGCCGCCACATATTTATATCGTCACCTGATTCCATGTTTTCACCACACGTCAAGCCACACCTACAACGTTATAACAATCACTGAACTAGTTTCCCTACTGTCTCCGGACAGCTTTAGCATCAAACAAGCATATACCTCATGCCTGGAGACTGATCGTGGGTACCAGTCCATCAAATGACAAAGTTCCACTCGACATCTTCCCAGCCCTTCTTTCTCTTGATAGTCACCGCGCCCCCTTCAGCATCCGCAGGAGGCTTCGCAACTGCGTACCCCATGCCTGAAGACCCGAGTCTGAAGTTCGCTTCATCCAAGCCCTGGACCTCAAATCCAACAGTCAGGGCAGCGACAAAACCCAGCAGCTCTGTCATCGCGAAGTTACGGCCTGGGCAGAGGTGCTTACCGCCGCCAAAGGGCATATAGTGCTGCTTTTTGAGACGGTCGAACTTTTCATAATCCAGGAATCGTTCCGGGTCGAACTCCGCAGCATTTTCGCCCCAAGCCTCGGTCGACATGTGCAGACCCTTGACCGACCACATGACGTCCGCGCCGGCTTTCAGGAGATACGAGGCACCCGTGTTGTCCGTGATTACGGTGTCATGGATGACGCGGCGTGTGCCGACGGCCTGGTTTCCGAGCCGGATGGCCTCGCGGTAGCAGCTGACCAACAATGGGCAGGAATCCGCCGCCTTGGAGACATCCATGGTGGCCGAACGCCGGCCGTGTTTCTCCGTCAATATCACTAGTTGCGTGGCCTCTAACCGTATCCTGTCGACAAGCTCTGGACGCAGGAATATGTAGGAAAAGAACCAGTACAATGTCGGAATGGTGTTCGTCGTTGAGACAAAGTAGAGGGGCGCTTCCATCCTGCCCATCGATTCTAGGAAACCGTATTCCCGAAACATGGACGCACGAGTTTTGACAAGCTGGGAGACGTCGGAGGCTTCGTCTTTTCTCGCTGCATACCATGGCGTTAGAGCGGCTATAACCTTTTCGCGGGCAGTGACCGCCGTGCGCGCAATGATTGACGGCACGACGCCGAGGAAGAGCGGCTGCATATTGGTCTCAAAATCCCTGTGCCGATGAGGTTAGCGATCTGCCCTCCAAACTATGTCTGCTTGAGTTGAGCGCTTACCAAATTGCATCAATAAGCGATGGATCCATGCGGACTGGGTTTCCCTCGCCCCAGAGCCCCTCGGCGGTGGCCATCGTCATGAAGTCTCTCAGCCCCAGATACAAGTTCGACATCCGCCATCCTTGGTCGTCCACTGCATTTAGCTGGCCGGCGACGTACCTGAGCGCCTTGTCACTCATACGTGCCAGGCGTTCACCTTGCATTGCGCTTTTGATGCTGTGCATCAGTGGCTGCATGATCGACTTCTCGACGTCGTGTTCTGGCCCGCCGTAAAGGAGATCCATATCATGATTCGAAACCCCGAAGACGTGCTGGGAGAAATCTAAGCCCAGACTATCGAATGTGAGAGTCTTCGAGCGCATTGCCGCGTGGATTAGGTGTACGTCCGACAGCACGTACACCTTCCCATTTAACATCGGAAGTGTCGAGGGCGGTGCCGCATTAGGGCCTTGGGATTTCCTGTGCTTCGGAATAAGCAATGGCTTGTCCAGATCGTACCAAGACGGGTTATCAATACCTGAGCGAGTCAAAATAATCCACACCGTGCCTTGCAAGTCCTACGATATGACCGACAAGCGGGATGCGCGGCTTGAGTATCGGTGGTTCGCGGGGATCCATCCGGGGGGGACCGAACTTGTACAGAAATGACAGAAAAAGAATAACCGTGATAATTCCGATATAATGCGTCATTGATAGATGCAATTTCTGCAGTCTGAGCAGATCTCGAAAGACATCCACGGTGTCGGCGGAGGATCCCATGGTCGAATCGGTTGCTGGCGATACCATCCTGATCCAGGAACAAGCTCGGCTTCAAGACATTTAGAAAAAGAATTCTGGCGCAGAGGTGCAAGAGGACAAGCACAAACCACAGTAGCAAGTCACAGTCGAGTTATCAGTGCGGGGATCGGTATTTGATGAAGGATCCGCCCGCGCCACACACACCGCAGAACAATCCATAGAAACTGGTAGCTTCGTATAACTGTTGTACGCCTTCTCGGTTGCCTCCTTCGGCTATATACTTACTTACCCCTTACCCTTGCTGACCTTTTTGGACTTCAAGCTTCACTTTTCTCGCTAAAAGCCTGGGCAACATGATCGGGGCAACCTCTGTTGCCGTCTCTGTCTTGGAACTGTGATTCGGGCAGCTTCTATTCTACCTAGTGCTCTCGTTGGCCTTTCCGTATCTATGATGTTTAACCGCGACATACACATGAGCTCCAGACCGGCATCTGGGTTTCTGTTGATGGCTGAAATGAATACTGGCTTCTGCGTGAAGTAAAGCGCTTGGACAGCCCATGCACCAGGAACGGCGATGTTTCCGCTGCCACGTCCCATGTTAGCCAGCTTCTACGGCCCGGGTCCGGTTCGAGATCCCTGGGGAGGGTCAGCTGGACATCAGAGGTGTTCACAGCGCATGCTCCCTGTCAAGCCGGCACTTTTATACGACTTGGCCGGGCTGAAACCCCGATAGACGAACGCAGCACAGTCATCCATGAGGGCACAAAGGCGCCCGGAAAACGTTTGGGGGAGTAGAAAAGGTTTCCACGGAGCTGTGCAGGCGTTCCAGAGTCGGATGCAGCATGCAGAACCAGACGCTCAGACGTTTGGATTTAACCAGGCCTCCGTTCAGTGCCCCTACGTTTCCTGTGCATCAGAAACTACTGATATACCACTGTCGACAGTTGACACGCCCAAGAGACCGAGCAGCGGGATTGCTAGGTATGTTGCACGGTCAACTCCCTCTGCAAAGGTCGCATTTTGCCTCTCTTATAGTTCAAGGAGGGCCGCCTGTGTGTACTGAGCGTGGTCAACTACGGTAGGTCAAGGTGTTAGTACAAGTCACTTGAGGCTGGGAATGAAACTCAGTACAGAGGCTTGTCTCTCTTAGTGCCAAGCATGCAGGCACTCGACTGTTACTCAGTGAGTCTATACACCAGGCCGATGCCCTCTCTTCCTCGTTACCTCGGAGGTCATACTGGTCGACATACACCACAGGCTACGAGCTGCATAACAGGTATGCAGCGGAAGAAAAAGCAAAATGGATGACGCCCTTATTCGTGGCGGCAGAGACGGCAGTGGTGGGCTGCGGGAGAGGGCTGCGGGGACGGAATTGGGAGTTGGGCGAGTTCATGCGGCAGTCCGTGAACGAGATAGATCTGCTGTAACTGCGGCCGTAATGAAGCAGATTATCCTGGCCTGGTTCGAAAATTCTAACGCGTAGATCAGAATTATTTCGAATATGGGTATGTGATCTAAACGAGAACTCCAATACATCGATGCCAAGTACATTTCAGGTTGAGAAATCCTGTACACAACTCCTCCAATCTCATTGTACACGATGCCTGCCTTGCGGCGGTTACGCATCCTTGGGTAGAAAATGGAGAGGACGAGGCTTGCCATGTATGGTCGAAGGATTGAATCTCCATACGGACTTGTACTCTCCAGTGAACATCCAGTCGATCATGTACGGCACGAAGAAAGGGAACCTTGGCCATGTGCATCCTCCCTCATAGGTGACATCGCGCGCGCCGCACACCAATGGCAGTACTTTGGTCTGCAAGGTGTCAGTTGCTCTCCTCAGTCAATCTTAGAACGTTGAGCCTTCGTCCCTTACCTTGCTCACTTTCTGCGCCTCCGCTTCTAGGGCATTATACGACTTTTTGACAGCCTGGATATCGTACTTGCCCAGCTCAACGAGGGTCCCGACCTCCTCGGCCAGATGAGTCGCCAGCTTGGGACCAAAGGCGTCTATCAAGCCAGTGAACTTTCTGGAGTCGAAGGTCTGCTTCTTGTCCAAGCAGTCTTGCACGTATCTGCCGAACTCATCGAGACCAGGGGTGAATTCAGCGTGCTGGGAAACATTCTCTTCCATGATCCCCTTCACGCCAGTAATTCTCTCAATATCTGGGAAGTAGACCGTCTCTTCAAGATCATGATGATGGCTGTGGCAGAGTCAGTCAGGATACTATTTGGAGCATCAGGGACGGTCTTTGCTCACTGGAGGAAGTCTTTCCAGAAGACTGCATACTGGCAAAGATCGTGCTGGTCCGCCTCTTCCTTGACATACGGAGCTTGCAGGTACATAGAGTTCAGCTGACGGATCATGACATTGTGAGCGTGAGCCATCTCGTCAGCCAGCCAAATGGCGGTTGGGTCGCCATCCGGTTTGACGCTCTTTGACGAGGGAACCAAGCGAAACGGGCCATCAGCCTATACGGATTGTTAGCCTTGACCCGATCTCAAGAGTCATCTCAAATGGCAGGAGGGAGGTTACGTACCCAAGGTGTTGATGCCATTTTGTTCTCTTTCGACGTTGTCAAGCTAAACTCAAGAGGTTATCGACGACCCTTCTTAAGCTGGTCTTTCGTGACACGATCACGATATCCACAGCTGTTGGTATACGGCCTCCGGCCTATGTCCGCAACGGCGACCGTGCGGCAAAACCGTAATCATTTTTGGAGCGCTTCTCGTTGGTTGGTACTGAGTCACAACGAATGCGGGCCATCCAGGCTCAGCCATGGACCCTTTCGACAGACTGAAACATGGAATCCCCCTCACATTTGCCTTGTAGGGTTGCCACGAAATGGGGGCATTCCCGCTTTGCACGGTAGCAGGTGCAACAGGTGGTTGCATTCGTAAGGCTGACCGACCGTCGTGTTGTTGTCGTTGCCAAAGTGTAAAAACGGTGCGCTAAGACCCATCCCTGTCTTCATTTTGGCTCGGGTTTCCCACCGTCGCCATGCATGTTTCATCGCACAGACAGGCCCAGACCCCCAACATGTTTCTTTATCTGCAGTTCACAGAACACGTTCTTCCACGAGCCAAGGCCAGTGGTCTGATGGGCGATTACGCCACCAGATTGGGGGCCGGGAAAAGTACGAAGTATCGGCGTCTGCCAAGGCATGCTGTCAGCTTACTCTTCCCCACTGGAAGATATCCCCCATCTTCAATGGCTGAATGGTAACCAGGACTCAGGAGATTCCATATCAAATACTCCTGCCAAGAAATCCTACTCGCTCGGGCGAAGAGGAGCGAAGGATTAAAGCGCGAAACAATTGAATTCCACTCCGTCCTTGGGCCGTTGTTCGGGACAGCTCCCGACGATGGCAAGGGACGTTCATGCGCGAGCTTCCGGAAACGAGCACATCATCCGAGCGAGCCTTGGGGTTGCCTCCTAGGCGGGGGTGTAGGGCTGGCTCGGACGAGTGCTGGATCTGAGACGTTGATTAAGAATAGTTGAACATTTCGAGGTACACTCAGCACCAAGTAATTGCAACAAAATAGGGGCATCACCAATAAAATACCATCATCCTTGACGAGAACGAAAAAGCACAACTAAGGTACGGTACAATGGAGACGAAACAAAGATAACGCGGGAACGCTAATCTCGGGCACGTTCCTGGATCGGCACGAGCGGGCGACTCCCTATTGGACCGGCACGCCCCCTTTTCCCAACTTTGCAACCTTCAGGTCGATCTGTCGCTTTCGCAGCCACTCGCCAGCCAGGATCCCTTCGTACCTCTCCTTGACCGCACCGGGTTGGACGCACGTCTCGACGACCTCGATTGGCACCTTGGGGCCGAACCCCAGGAAAAACGGAATCGAGATGCGTTCCCCGGCCGTCTCGTTCTTGGCCTTGTGGATGTCGCTGACGAACCTGCCCCTGGTGATCATGGACATCAGATCGCCCATGTTACAGACCAGCGTCCCGGGGATGGGTTTGGCGTTGATCCACTCCCCCTCCGGAGACAGGATCTGAAGTCCGCCGGTGTTGTCTTGCCAGAGGATCGTTAGGATGCCAAAGTCCGTGTGTGATCCCAGGCCAACTTGCTCTCGGGCCTCCTCTGTGCTCCCGTCGGGGCCGTTGGTGTTGGTGACAGTTGGAGGGTAGTAGTTGAGCACCAGCGCGGCGTTCGGCCGGGCGACCTTCTCGTCAAAGAAGTCCTCTGGGAGGTCCAACGCCAGCGCACAAGTTCGGAGGAGTCGCCGTGCTAGCTGGAGTCGAGCTGTGAAGCAGTCGGTCATGGCATCTGCGAATGATGGAAGGTGAGCCGTCCTCTCCCATGGGAACTCTTGATATGTGCCTCCCGTTGGGTAGCCGGGGAGCCTCGAGGTTGGATCCATCGAAGGGCGGTAATGCAGCTTGAACTTCTCCCTCACGTCGACTGACTCCGCGGTGTTGATTTGTTCATTGTTGCGTCCGGTGTACCCCTCTATCTCATGGTCGAAGTAGATCTTGTTCTTGTCATCGACCGAGCTATGGAAGAAGTCGCGGCATGCTTCGGCGGCCCTCTCTGAGATATTGTCCGGAATCCCATGGTTGGTTATGTAGAAGAATCCGAGGCGTGTGCAGGCGCTGCGAATCTTGTCAGCTACGGCTCTTCGTTCGCTAATGTCATCGCTGTAGATGCCGGCTATGTCGATGATGGCAATTTCATCTAGTCTTGCGTCCCGCGGTGGGCCCCTCTTGACGGTGCGTGAGATTGGTCCTAGAGCTGAATCGACTTGGAGAACATAGGTCTCAGTCTCCTCCGCCGAGACTGTCGTCGTGATGGCCATTGAAAAAGGAGCCTCTCGTGGTGGGAGTACCTTCTAAGGATGCGCTTTGAAACGAGTCACACGACGACAGTCTGCGAGACTGAAGAGAACTGCTCCAGCAATTATTTATACAAACAGGCAATGAGGACTCAACACTTGCACCGAGCTTCCGAGCCCTCGTCAACAACCAACGACCCGCCAAGCTCAAGACTAGCCGCGGGCCGTTGCCTTGAGCCCCCTTGGTAGTCGAGATCGAAGTTTTGGAGAGTTCCATCTTCCTACACGTGTACTTACAACCTCTGCATAAAACGCTCCGAAATCAAACTTTCAGCCAAGAGATAGCGCATGCGGGTTTTCGGATTAAGGGTATCTAGCGCTGACACCCGTGCAGGGCACGTCTGACTGCATTGTCCTGCAAGGCACGGATGGCCGAGCCACATCATCACATCTATGCAGCCAATCTCGACGCGACTTATGCTATGCACGCAGAAAATATTTTGCCTATCAGAGCCTGCCTTCGCAAGGAATTCGGCAGCGGTCTGAGGACACCGGTGAGGAGGGCCAATATTAATTCCCAGTCTGCCAGTTTTCTTCTGAAGGAATGATTTGAGCCTTGAATTCGCGTTTGTTTCTTTTTTTGGGTGGGCATTCTTTCGAAATAGCTTTCACAACAGCCCACGCGATCCGAAGCGAGCGAGCCTATGTAACCATGGCCGGTCCAGGGCCGCCCGGCGGTGAACTGCCGCCGAACTTCTTCGACCCCACGCCGTTGGCAAACACTCCGGAAACCATTCTCGGAGTCTCGATTACTTTCATTGTCGTCTGTTGGATGGCGATAGGCGCTCGGTTGGGTGTTCGGTTCTTCATTACCAAGACCCCAGGATGGGACGACCTGTTTATTGTATTGTCAATGGTAAGAACTCCGAGACTTTGCTGGAACTGTGCCGTTGCTAACATTGCCCGCCATCAGTTAATAGTTTCCGCTGGCGGAATTGCGTTTTGCGTCTCAACTCGGTATGGGATGGGCAAGCACATCTACCTTATTCCGCCCGAGGACCTTGAAAGTTTCTTCAAGTGCTTCTATTTGCTCACCGCTTCGTACAACACCTCCACTGCACTCATCAAGATATCGCTCTTGTTGCAGTATATCCGCGTCTTCGACTGGGGCACGTGGACTCGCCGGTTCTCCCAAGCCTTGGTGGTTCTCATTGCTCTCTGGGGGGTCGCTTTCGCGTTCATGGCGTGGTTCCCATGCCTACCGCACCCGTCCAATGCCTGGATGTTGCAAAATAATAGAGCGGGCTGTTACGGAGGCTTCTCGACGCACCCCCTCACGGTCGTGGCATTCATCAAAGCCCACGGCGGATCGAACCTTGGCCTTGACATACTTGTTCTGGCGCTGGCTTTCAAGCTTTTGCTTGCAAGAGATGTACCGGTCACTTTTGCGGGCAAGGCCGTGTTGTTGTCAATGGGCACAGTGTAAGGACCCAGCGAAACCCCTGGTGAATCGAAGTTTCTCGTTGCTAATGTTCTGTTATAGTTCGTGCTCCTTTGCCATATGGCGCCTCGCAGAGGTTGTTGCGAGCCAAGGCGGCCAGGGCGGAGACGATATTTCCTGGATGTTGCCGGAGCCGACATTGCTCTCCTTTTGCGAGATTTACATTGCGACGCTCGTGGCCTCCATTCCCTTCTTTTGGCCGATTATCAGCGAACAGCTCAGCAAAATCTTCGTCAAGTACGAGTTCAACGTCTCCGTTGAGTCGCGGTACTACCAGACAGATGACGGCGACGACGACGGCGTCGAGCTGACCCCAGCCTCGAAAACCAAGTCGGTGACCACGGTGGACGAAGTCACTGAGCCGGCGAAGACTGCCACGAGGCAGGGCAAGCAAACGCACTATCAAGACGATTTCGTGCAGCATATGGTGGATCCCTTCGGAGAGCAGTACCGGGCGGACACGACGGCCAAATCCCAGCCTGCTGGCTCTTTGAAACAGAAAGCTAGCTTTTCTCGGCAGTGACCATAGGGTCTAACTAGCCGTGTTATTCGCGAACCCCCGAAGGAGTCCGAGGAGTTGGGAATTGGGTTGGCCCCGACGAGGCCTTTGGAGCTTTCACATCAGACTTTGTGGATATGTAATACCATCATACCATATTCTCTTCGTTCCACAACAAGTATGAAATAATAAGATAATGATATGTCCCACGAATGACAATTGCGTAATGAATTTGAGTGGCTCGATCGTTCCATCAGCATCGTGAATATTGTTCATAGGTCGGGCAATGCAGCCGTCCTTGCCCCTTCTGTGGCGCCGGACCACACATGCTGCCACGGCAGACGCTCATGAATCTGCTAATAACAACACAGCCAAATTCTGCCATGGTCAGTCGTTAGGTAGGTCTCCCCCCTCTCGGTCTCTAGGCAAGTAGATTCGTAAGATGCCGTTTCAAAATCTGCATTGCCAAGGGGACCTAGCGCGTCAGCAACAGTGAATCTATTCACGTTCTTATGATACCAACGACACGTGGAGCTGAGCTCGGAATCGTCGCCAATCTCGCAATCGTTGCCAATGCTGACAACGGATAGCATCCGAATGCGGTGTTGTGCAGCATTAGGCTCCAAGCAGGGTACAGGGCCACGGGCAGAGGTCAAAACTAACACCACCAGTCATATTGCAAAATCCTACAAGAACAGGGGTAGAATAATTGGGTGTGTCAGCCCCAACAACCACGAGTTGGGATGAACCCACAGTTGATGGTTGCCTGGAACGTCGGGGAGTCGGAGTGGTTTGCAAGGTCCTGGTAACCGATGCTAATTCTCCTCAATGTTTCTCGAAGCGGAACATGGCTCGTGAGATCGAGTATCAACTACCTATCCTCACAGTGCTTGTAACTTCATGAGACTCTCACCGGTGTGGCCATGGTATTCCATCGTGCTCAGTCTCTTCAATCCGGCCTGGGCGAACACCTCATCCCACTGAGACTGAGTGCGTGCGGTAGAAGCGTGTCCGCAGAGCATCGTCAAGTCGATCGAAGTAGTCCAAGAGCTGGCCCCAACATCCGGGACCACAATCTCGTCCACCAGAATGATTGACTCCTCCTCCATGGCGGATTTGGTGTTCTTCAAGATCTCCACGACCTTGTCATCGGGCCAGTTGTGCAAAACGGTGCGGAAGTAATAGAATTTCGCCCCTGGTGCAATTGTCAGACCTTCCATTGATCAAAAAAACGAGAATGGGGGAAGTCATCATGTTACCTTTGATAGGCTGCGGCGTAAAGAAATCGTACGCGATGTTTTCTACGCCTGGAGTCTGAAATGCCTTTGCCACGTTTTCGGGGCGGTCTTGGAGTATCACACGCCCGGGTACGCTTGGGTACTTCTGCTTGAACTCGGCATTCTGCATGCCGACGTTGCCCCCGATGTTGACATACACTGCCTTGTCCGGGTTCCAGGACTTGGTTTCCTCCTCGACCGGATAGACGGAGAGCCATGTCTCCTGGGCTCCCTGGCGGCGAATGGACATGAAATTCTGGAAGATTGCCAGCGTGGTGGGATCC
This sequence comes from Coniochaeta sp. 2T2.1, assembly GCA_009194965.1. Classification (NCBI taxonomy): domain Eukaryota; kingdom Fungi; phylum Ascomycota; class Sordariomycetes; order Coniochaetales; family Coniochaetaceae; genus Coniochaeta; species Coniochaeta sp. 2T2.1. The sequence goes on along the minus strand of VSMA01000018.1, from coordinate 1,136,623 downwards.
TTTTGGAGCCAGTCGAAAGCGTTGTCACCCTCGTCGAGCTTGTAGGCATCTTGGACGACAGTGTGCATCACATCAGTTGGGTTTGCGTAGTTCGTCCTCTTCAAGAAGGCGGGCAACTCCATGTACTGGGGCCCCAGACCTTCGAAACTGGCCGCAGAATTAGACTGGGATCCAAGACAGATGGAAAATCCAAGGTGGAACTCACAACCAGTTAACGCCAGCTTCCACACCTGGAACACAAAGGTTCTTGGTGACATGGTTGCTCTGAAAGGAGTTGATCCCGACTTGACTGACAACACCGTTGGCGGAGAGGTGTCTCAGCAATCGCCCTGCAACATATGTCAGCGAGATACGAGCTACTAAGGTGGGTGTTGAACTGCTGATCCGCCTCACCTAGGAGAATTGGATTTGCGAGCGTGGCCGTGGCAACCTCCTCCAATGTTGCTGGTCCATCGTTCTTTGAGAGGAAGTGGAAGAGACCGAGTTCAATGCCGGTACGGACCACAGCAGTTGTCAGGCTCTGGGAGTTCGGTTAGTCCTTGATGCAGTTCGCTTCTCTGAATCCCACGGCAGATCTACCGGCACTTACGCCGAATGCAATCCTATCCAGGGTATTTTCAGGAGTCTCCAGAGAGTCGGCCAGGTCTCGAAGTTTTCTTATGAAGGCCTGCCTCGCCTGGGGGTCCTGGAGTGCGTCCATTGTTGCTGAAGGGAGAGCGGATGCACCGATTGAGGTGGCAACTCAACAAAGTGAAAGGGGATAAGGTAGGGAGAGATAACTAAGTTCCTGGAATTCTGCCTGACTGAAAAGCGATGGGGGCCAGTTGTGTTGTAGGTAGGTGGCTCGTGAATCGTGATGCGTTTCTCATATTGAGATCCAACGTTAGCCTTGCTATGCCACGACATGACCGTTTTGTTTCCTTCCACAGCACATACTAGGCCAAGTACCTAGGATACCCCTTCGGCGACGGGTTCAGCAAGGGGTGCCTCCAGTCTGCAGGAAACAAGGATGGTGAGGCCTACGGAGTTGCGGAGTGGGTCCAACGCACTAAGTTTCGCTATTTTAATATGAGGTATGCACTGATTCCCAGCCGTGATTGGCTATTTTGGATGAAGTGCATCCCTATTTGGTAACATCAGTCAACGTGGGCAAGTGATTACTTACCGTTCCGTCAGGATTTGTCCAACTGTCATCGGCTCAAGAGGACTTCAACATTCATCCGAACGCCGATTATATGCGAGACTGGCGGGAGCTTGTGATAGTGAGGAGATACCAGCCAACGAATCTCTCAACTTTCCTTTAGTTGAGACTCCATCTATTGTTACGCTTTGCACACAGAACCTTTGCAGATCTTATGGAGTTAACCAACATAGCCACGCTGCTGAAGAGGGCGGCTCGCCTCAACAACAATACGGGTACAATCACTTACCCGTCTGGACAGACAACAGAGGGGCTCAAGACCTTATACGCCGAAGTGTTGGAGCAAGCAGAGAGAAATGCCCTGGTTATTGCGGCCATACCTGGCTTTAAGCCCAAGTCGATTGTACTGATCCATCTCGATGACCACTTCGACAACATCAACCTGTTCTGGGCGGTTGTCCTGGCCGGGGGCATCCCTTGCGTGTCCACGCCGTTCACAAACGTCCCGGCGCAACGAGAAAGCCACATCGGACACCTTGCCAGCCTCCTGGACAGTCCGATTTGTATCACGAGGAACCACCTGCTTCCCTTGTTCTCCGGGCAAGACCACTTGGCGCCATATACGCTGGAGGGGCTCTCGGCCTTCCAGCTCCCATCAAGAGTGGCGGTGGTCGCGCGACCTGAGCCGGCACCACTGGTCAGTGGATTGACTCAGTTCAAGGACACATCAGCCGCCGACGTTACCAGTTTTGCTGATGTTCACAACGGATTCGCGGAGGTGAATGGGTCGGTCCATGATCACAGCCATACTCCGGCCGAGGACAAGCCTCCATCCAGCAGCGATGCCCTTGGGGTAGTTCGCAGCAGTCAGGGTAACAACATTCAGCCCAACAGCACTGAGCCCAGCATTGAAGCCAACGTCAAGCTCATACACAATGGCCTAAGCAACGGCCATGTTAACGAATTGGAGCTCAATGGGATCCCGCTTCCGGAGGCCCATTCCCAGGGGGTTCAAACCAACGGAAACTCGATCAACGAGAACCACGGCAACGGAGCACTCGGCATTGATATCGACCTCTCGCCACAGCCGGACGACCTGGCATTGCTCATGCTTACCTCGGGGAGCACCGGAAACGCAAAGGCAGTTCGCCTGACACATGCCCAGATGATCACAGCCGTCGCCGCAAAGTGCGAGGCAAGACCGCTGCCACCAGGGTCACCATTTCTGAACTGGATCGGCTTCGACCACGTGGCGTGTGTTACCGAGATCCATCTCCAAGCCATGTTCCTCTGCGTCGACCAGTTTCACGTCCAGGCATCCGACATAGTGTCCAGCCCCCAGCTGTTCCTGAGACTTCTCTCGGATCACAAGATCGGGAAGTCGTTCGGCCCCAACTTCTACTTAGCGCTGGTGAAGAAGTTTCTTGAGACAGAAGAGGGCCGCCTCTCCGGCACGGCTCTGAACCTCACGCATCTTCGGTGGCTGGCCTCTGGAGGTGAGCCGAACGTGGTTGAGATGTGCTCGGCTCTTGGCAGAATTCTCGAAGGCTATGGCGCACCCCACGATGTCATCATGCCCGGGTTTGGCATGACGGAGACGTGTGCAGGCTCGATATGGAACACCAACTTCCCTGACCACGACATTGGAAAGGGCCACCAGTTTGCCGCTCTTGGGAAGTGCCAGCCAGGCATTGAGATGCGTGTTGTCGCCAGCGAAAATGGCACCGAGACTGTTGCCCGGGCGAACCACCCTGGCTTTCTAGAGGTCCGAGGGCCCATCGTCTTCCAAGGCTACTTCAACAATCCCAAAGCGACAGCAGAGGCAATCTCCCAAGACGGCTGGTTCAGGACTGGCGACCAGGCCGTGATCGACTCCGCTGGCAACCTCAGCCTTATCGGACGGCACAGCGACCACATCAACATCAACGGCGTCAAATACCTGCCCAACGAGCTCGAAGCTGCGATTGAGGGGTTCAACATCCCCGGAGTGACACCGCACTACACCGTCTGTTTCTCCATCCGGACACCCGGTTCGCAGACCGAGCAAGTCTGCGTCGTCTACCTCCCCTCCTACGCACCTGACGACATCCTTGCTCGCGTGACAGCTCGCGATGCCATCACCCAAGCCACAATGCTTCACACCGGCTCTCAGCCCCGCGTATTGCCCCTGAACAACACATTCCTGATGAAGTCCACGTTGGGCAAGTTGTCTCGTGTCAAGATCCGCATCTCGTACGAAAAAGGCGAGTTCAAAGACCTCGAGGACTTTGATAACGAGCAGATTCGCGCGTACAGCGCTCGTTTCGTCGTCCAACCGAGGACCATCATGGAGAGTGTCGTCCGCGAGCTGTACAGCGGCGTCCTGGAGGTTCCGGCCGAGGAGTTTGGCGTGGAGACACCCGTCTTCGAGATGGGCATTACGTCCATCCACTTGATCCAGCTTAAGAAACAACTGCAGACCCGTCTGTCTATCGAAGACATCCCGATCTCCACCATCATGACCAACCCCACCATACGCGGCCTTTGTGGTGCCCTGGAGGTGCTCGATAAGCCCAAGGAGTACGATCCTGTCGTCGTCCTGCAGGGTAACGGCGACAAGACGCCCATCTGGCTCTTCCACCCCGGTGTTGGTGAGGTACTCGTCTTCCTTGGTCTCGCCAAGTACTTGCAAGGCCGCCCGGTTTACGCTCTCCGCGCACGTGGGTTTGAAACGGGGCATGCACCCTTTGACAACATCCAGGAGGTCGTGTCCACCTACCACGCCGCCATCAAGGCCAAGCAGCCGCATGGTCCATATGCATTGGCGGGCTACTCGTATGGCACAATGCTGGCGTTCGAGACGTCCAAGCTTCTGCAGGCTAACGGAGATCAAATCGCGTTCCTCGGCTCGCTGAACCTGCCGCCACATATCAAGGAGCGGATGCGCCAGCTAGAGTGGTCGGACTGCCTGCTGCATCTGTGCTACTTCCTAGGCCTCGTCGGTCCGGATGCAGCGGAGCGTCTGGCGCCGCAATTCTCCGAGTACAAGAAGGACGAGGCCATGGCAGAGGTCATGAAGCTGGTCGACCAGCCTCGGCTGGCCGAGCTGGCACTGACGTCTGAGGCGTTGACGAAATGGGCCGATCTTTCGTACGGTCTTCAGAGTATGGCGCGGCAGTATGAGCCGTCGGGGTCGGCGCCGGTGATTGATGTCTTCGTCGCCGAGCCACTCAAGATAGTTGCCGAGAACAAGGAGGCGTGGGTTCGGGAGAGGCTGAGTAAATGGGCTGACTTCTGTGAGACGGAACCGCGGTTCCATGATGTCGATGGGGAGCACTATACGATGATTGGGGAGGGGCATGTCTTCACCTTCCAGGAGACTTTCAAGAAGGCTTTGGAAGGTAGAGGGTTGTGATAGAATGGTGGATCTTTTTTTTGTTGGGGTTTTTTGTATTCTTTTTTGTGTTCATCTTGTTGTCCGCTTCCTTTCTGTATTGTACTGCAGTGACGGGAAGTGGGTATGAAAAGTAGAAGTTCCGGAAATCATGTATTTTGTTGGCCAAATTGTTTGTTGGTTGTGGAGCACTTGGACACCAAGGCGCACGACAATTATTCCTCGCTTACAACCATAAGCTGGTCTTTCAATTAATCCCCGCTATAATAATACGATGCATGCCAAATGTCAATTTGATGGTGGTGCTACGTCAACATCCTCAACAACAAAAGTTCCTTACAGTATATACATTCTCAACCTTGGTGTTCTACCCACACATGAAGACCATGGTTCGGCATAGAACTGGGATTTGTCTCTAGTAATCCTGCCTCGATCCTATTATGGATATCAGATCACCGTGACGGAGGCGAGGGAGGACAGGGAACTCTTGACCGATCGTTGTGAACAGACGATTATCCGGGGAAAGCACCCACGCGAGCCCAATCAAGGGCGAAGTTTTCGGAGTCTTCCAGAAAGGCGAAGCTCTCCCAACATCAAACGACTTTCAGGTATGCCACGCCACGGAGGTGCATCGAGGAGCTGGACGGGGCCGGAACAGAGGAGCGACTCATACGGGCAGACTACTTGCGAAGCATTCAGGCAATTCTCGAAGCAAGTTGTAACGGCGAGGAATACTTGTTCATGTCCTCCAAGACGCACTATATCTTTGGTGTGTCCCCGTCCAAGAAGCCTCCCCTGGCATGGCGCACTGGATGGACATGACCGAGCTGAGCTTCTCGGCCAGTTGTACTCCTGTTTCAAAGCGGCGAGGAGAGTTGAAAGCGACAGTTACAAGATGCCCCAAGACAAAGAGAGCAGACGGCAAGTACATGCCAGTGCCATTCCAAGCCTCGACCCGATGCCCTCATCTGTGTCTCTGCGTCGACTTCCACTCATGGTACTTGTCTTCCCAATGACGATTAGGCACCCCCTGCATGGTGCCCTAACTCCTCCTCAACCCAACCGTGAGAAAGAACTGCCGATCCATCATTGGGATGCCGAATGTGACCAGCGAAGTGGTCGTCCACGGCCCGCCTGAAGTTCGGGCTGTCAATTCTCCCGTCGTGCATGATGCGACGTAACCGGTCCTGCATGCTCTCGCGGTACTTCAGGTAGTACAGTTGTGTTTTTGAGGAAAGTTTCTTCTCGGGGAAGGCCGTACCAACAATACTACTTGCACTTGTCAGTTCAACCCCACAGGACGAAAGGAAAGCTAGTTCGACTGACCGCACAGCAGTCTCGAGGCTGATTAGGTCGGCGATGTCGGAGCGACTAAGATCTGCCAACCATTTGGCATCACTGCTGAGTACATGTACGCAGAGGGTCCGACACTTCATCGGAAAGGCACCAGGACGCAGTCCCCAGGCGATACATCTCCTGTAGATATACTCTTGGTTGTTCCGCATGCCGAAGTCGATTTCGTCCCGGTAGCACCTATCGAGGTTCTCTCGCCAAGGGAAGGACTGCGAGAGAGCCATCCCTATGTCTACGGCAGATAGCTGGCACAAGGCATACCAAGGGGCCGAGTTCCATGTTTCCGAGGAGTGATACGCCGCAGGGCAGTGCAAGGAGCAGACGTCGTACTCGAAGACCCTGACGTTGGGTCGTGGAGGGGGCGGGGCGTGTTTTGTGCAGACTTTTGAACAGATGCTACACTTGACAGGTCGTGGTACCCGGACTGTTTGCCACCTTCCGGGACTCGGAGTGATATCACTCGCTTCAGGGCTACCGACCCGATGCTGAGGATCTAAATCAAACTCCTTGCCGGTGGGCCAGTTGAGGATAATGGTAAGAACTCGTTGGTAAACCTTGGGTCGTCCGGCTTGCTTTTTTGTTGAATCGGCCACCTGCGCGGTCTTAGTGCTGTCGTGAGATTCATTTTCTTTCAGGTCCCCGTGAGATGCTGGTTTGTTATCGACAGTTGAGTAAGGCGGAGGAGAAGAACCCCCCTCATCATGCGGCCCCTGACGGAGGCCTTTCTCGCATGACATGGCGTGGCTCTAGTCCAGTGAAGTGCTGTTTGGTTCGACGTGGAGGAGTGTGAAGGTTGGTGTGCCCTTTTCGATGTTCGAAAGAACACGGCGATGTTGCTTGTGGACTAACAGGATAGTTGTCCCTATTTAAGACATCTTCAGCGAAGGGGACCACTTAAAGTGCGAGCCTAAGGTTTGAGCATGCGTTGGCATCCCGCATGTGCAAACACAGTTCGTCAAGGCTGACTGCGAAGTAAGGTGTTGAAAATGACAAGGGACCTAGTGATCCGAGATATCACTGCACACTGAACAGGCAGTGCCAAAGCAAGAAAGGCACATGTGCGTGTATCGAAGCTGAACTCTGCTCTATTCCACAGTTGCGTCGTCTCATAACCTAGTAGGTAGGTACCATGCAGTCGTGGGCCCTTTGCCTGATTTAGACTCTGTGATACATGATGCCAGTCGTGCACCGCCCCTTTCGGCAAGTCAGTGATCATGTCCCGAGTGGATTCTCATCACTGCCAAGTGCTTGTATCCGACACGGAGCCTTCCCTTCACCAGGGATCTAATCATCTGATGGTCTGTTACGTGTGCGCATGAAGCGCTGAAGACAGTGACACAATTCAACGTAAGGTATTGATAGGTACATGCTTCCTTGCTCAAGCGTCTCCAATCTCCCAGTCTCCCATGGCCCTTCTGTTATTTAAACATAGTCCAACATTGCTTCTTATCCCAGGTCTACAGGTGTGACAACACAGCCTGCGCATTCCATGACAACGGGCAAATATACACAGTCCAGTCTCTTCCCCCGAGCCCTTCCTCGATCACTCTCAAGCGGTGACATGCAGTATCCGTAACGGTATGTCCAGTCCTGCCAATAAGTGATGTTGAATAGCGACATCCCAGGGCCTTGAAGCCCTATAACGTTGTTAGCTATTTCCCTTGACAATGACATATCTGATCAAGTGTATTTGTTGGACGGAGAACCTACACAACCCAGTCTACTTCCTACACTTCTCCTCCTTAGGATCCCTCGAGTGGTCGCAAAACCATATATCACTGCGTTTCTCATTGAACTTGTACCCAATCTCCACCGACGAGCCCCGCCCATCCTTCTTCTGGCCCTGCATGTCACCATGGACATACACGCCGGGGACATACTTCCCACACGCAGCCGTGCTCTTCCCCAGCGCGGCGTCATAGATCTCCTTCGTCACGGGGGTAACGGCCTCGTTGTCGCCGGGTGTGCAGATAAACGACGTGACGCCATTGAAGGTCCCGTAGATGCCCTCGTCGATAGGCACTAGGGCCGCGCCGCCCGCCTCCTTTATCTGCTCGCGTACGGCGTCCGTGGCGTCGTCGCAGTCGGAGTGGTCCATGCTCTGGCCGCACTCGCAGTACTGGCGGCGGTATTTCGCCGCCTCGGACGCCAGGCTGCCTCGCGGAAGGAGGATTGTCGGCTGCGTCGTTTCGGTGTCGACGAGACCGGCGGCGAACAGCTTTGTGGCGTCGGCCTTCATCATTTCGACTATGAGGCGCACGTGGACCTCGGTGCCGTTTTCGTCGTAGTAAGCTTTGAAGAGACCATTTGGCGCGTCGGCCGGAATTCGAAAGGCAGCGGCGGTAGGTGTCAGGAGAGAGAGAAATGTGAGACCCTTCATCTTGAGGTAAAGTCTTGGTCAGGGGGGTCAGATGGTGACACCTGGTAAGGCTTGGACTGTGGGAAGAAGGCCGAAGTCTGAAAAACGACATGCCAACAAGACTAGGGAGGATTCCCCTGATAAGACTCTTGCAAACAATCACTCAATCAAGGCTCCGCGCCGTCCATCACCAGAAGTGGTTACCGACGGAGTCTGCATTTCTTGCGTCTAGTTCCGAAGTTTAGAGTTCTCCGGTGGTCAGGCCTCTCAGGACACTTTAAGGTAAGTACCAACATGACATTGTTCCGCAGTCTGTCTTCAGACGTACAGAACACCTCACGTCGCTCGACATCTGTCATGCCAGTCCGTGAGTCAAGTCCGTTGAGTGTATCCCGAAGGTTGCGCACGGCTGCGATGACAACCTTTGCACTGCCGTGACGCGGCGTGATGCAAGTCCAGGCATTCTTCCGCATGTTGGCCAACTTTAAGCAGTTGTTGATATCTTTTGTTGAGGCCGCCGTCCGTCTCGTTGTTCCTGACATGAACGAGTACGGCGCTCCCGATGTTGGATCCATGCATGTCGCATAAGCCGATCTAAGGCAACATGAACTGCGGCCAGCAGGTGCCAAGGTTACTATCGACGCATCAGACTTGGTGCATCAGATGGAGCGGGATCAACCGCTCACAGAACATTGCCGCTTCCGCATGGCAAGGCATTCACATGCAGGACAGCAGTACCAGCCTGTGATGCGAGATGGATCCGATATCAACACCTGCGGTATGGGTATTCTGCTCTGTATTCTGGGTCTTCCCATGGATAACAAGCGATGCATACCAGGTGAAAGTTGCCGTTTTGCGAAAACACTCGGCACCGACGACAGCAAATCTCAGACAGATTAGACGGTACCAGTTAAGTTTGAAGGCGATTGCACGATGAATAACACCTCCAAGCAGCATTCGACTCTTGCTTGCATCATGCACCGATGCCCTGAAGAAGGCAACCACCGCTGGATTAACCCAAGGGCTCGAGATCCTCGCCTCAGCAGACATCCTTGTGCGACACCTCCCAGCCATTCGTGGCCGGGTTGTAATCCAGCACCAACCCGCTCTCGATAACCCCGGCGTTATACGAATACATCGAGACCGCACCATCTGCAGCACGTGTCAGCACCAACCCTGATCATATATATTTCAAGCACAAGAGTCACTTACCTCCACGCCCCTGCACGCCAACCGTAGCCGATATCCCCTCCATCCCAACACTGTAGTAAGTAACGGTAATCCAGTCAGGGTGGTGTTCGAAGAACTGTACGGTAAAGTGGTACGCCAAATCCTGGTGGTCCTGGTGCGTGGTATACCACTCGAAGACGGCCGACCTCTGCACCTCGGGCGTCGTGAGCTGGACGACTTCGTGCCACAGGCCTTGCGTCGTGTTTTCGGCGAGGAGGAGGTCGTCCCAGAAGGCTGCGAGTGCGTAGGATGAGGGCAGCTGGGACGCGTAGCAGACGTGCGTGGTCGAGTTGCAGTGGTCTGAGGGTAAGGGGGTGTTGGAATAGCCTGCTGCGCTGGAGTTTACGGTTTCGATGAGGAATATGTCTGGGACTAGGGGGCTTTCGGAGGGGTCTTGGAGGAAGAGGATCTATACGTCGATTAGGAGGGTTGCAGGGGGGAATGGTTTCGGGGTGACTTACGCCGTTGACGGCCATGAAGACTTCAGTGCTGGAGACGTTGTAGATCTTGATGGGGAAGGGGAGGGAGATCTTGAAGAAGCCGTCACTGTTGGAGGCTTGAAGGGTGTCATCCACGCCAGGTATAGCGCTCGTTGGGCTAGCCAGAACGGGATGAGAGGCCATGCATGTTGACACGGATGTGGACGTTGTCTGTGTGGTGATTGTGGATGTGGCCGTTGTGAACTTCGATGTCATCGAGGTAGACACGAGAGACACAGTCGATACATTCGTGACTATCTCTGTGATGAAGCTTGTTGTCGTCTCGGTAACAATCACGCCGCCGACAGAGGCGCTGGTTGATGTGACGCCAACTGTGGTTGTAGATGGCACTCTGACAGTGGTCGTGCTAGTCGCGATTGTGCTGACAGCCTGCTCACGCAAGTCCTGTCAGTCTACCTTACGTTGTACGAGAATCAATTGGTCAGCTAGGAGACTGGACTCACGCTGGCGGTCACAGTAACGGTAGAAGCGCTGGCAGACAGTGAGTGACCAAGTAGACACAAGCAGGCGCTTGCATATGCGCCTGGGTTTGTGCAAGAACCCGTATAAGCTGGGACAGATGTCGTGAGGAGCTGCCTGCGAGCATCAGGCGTCGTAACGAATGTGGTAACTGCAGTGGAAACAGCCGTGCTCGTTACAGTCGAGAAAATAGTCAAGGTGGTGGTCGATACTGCTGTAGACGACACCGTGGTGTTAGACCAATGGGTGCTGGTGGAAACAGTCGAAGTCGCGCCGATGGTTGTCAGGGATGACAAGGTGACGTTCTTGCCCACGGTCGAGGTTGATGTGGCAGTGAGGATATCATCCAAACACATGTCGACCGCCGTCACGGTGGACAGCAAGGTCGACACGGTGATAGTCGGCGTGACCATGACCGTGGTGACATCGGCCAGAGCCTTCAAGCAGTCCGCGCTCCTGGTTGCCACATTTTCAAGGCCAGGGCGGCTCCCGGCAATCTGTCTCCCGCAACTAGGATTGAGTGTAAGCACTCTGTGGTCGCTGAAGAGAAGAGAGCACTAACTTATCATTGCAGGTAGCATGCCGATCCAAGACGGAAGCAGTAACCAAACCTGATAAGAAGAACGAGAGGATGCTGATGAGCTTCATCTTGGCGCCTAATTTTCAAGTAATGACTGTTGCACTCGATGTGACTGACGATGGTCGAAGGTCGGTTGTTTGTCAGCCAGAGAGGGTGGCAGAGCTGGGCGACATGGGACCTCTTATACCTGGCTTGCGAATCACACGCCTCAATCCAAGCAACTTGTGATATGTCCATTGTCCGCGTATGGAAACAGCAACAACCATGCGACATCTCAACAACGACAGTTGGTTTCCGCGGTCTGTGGCACAGCTCAGCTACCAACATGGCATGCAAACGCGCCGTTGTTGGGATTTACCACTTAATCGGTAACTCGCGCCCAACCGATGCGTCTAACCTCCAAATCCAAGTCGACCGTTGGAACGAGCGGCATGGAACAGTGCATAGTGGCGTTCAGGGGCGAGACGGGTAGCCGGCAGTTGGCGTCCTCACTTGCAGCACCCTCAAAATGGGTAAACTGATGAACATTAGGGTCAAGTCGCTGCCCAACCAAGCCAACGGTTAACTAACCGACGGCTCTCCGTCGAACAAGGAATCTAAGGCCGGCCTTCCAAACTTCTTAAGCTGGTCAAACAATTTTCCTTCCTGCGATCTATCAGCTTATTATGCGCAGTTGTTGACAGTTGTGGTACGGCACGTTGGTCGTGGACAAATATCCGCACGTTGGCGGTTTCACAAGCGGCGTGTTGGCTACATGAGGCTGAGATTAAGACAGGATCTGCAATACGCTGTGGAACAGTCATGAGAGAACAATTGTTTGTTACTTATCATAATGGCGGAGGTGACTGACGGAAGAGAGCCGCTTTGTATCACCATACACGCTTTCAGCACCGGTTGGCAAGGGTGCCAGTCACGCAGGCAACTTGGAGGTCGAAAGGAAGCGCCGCCGATAGGTTCAGCGGAGTTGGGGAATCCTCGATGCGGTGTTTGACATGAAGTATGCTCGAGGGTGGTGTTGGACCTGAAGTTCGAATCTCATACCCATGTAAAGAGGTGCCCAGCTTGGTCCTAGCTGGGAGTCGCTGCCATTCTGATAATATAGAGAAGAGACGCCCGTTGAAGTCGGGGTGCCACGATCAGCCACCTGTGTACAGACAGAAGTCAAATTAAGCCGACTACCCTTGTGCAACGTATAGTATCCCAGTGTCCTTAGTCGTGAAAATAAGAGTCAACTCCTGTGTGACATGCCCACTATGTGGTCCTCGGTTGGTTGGCGCGCGAGTCCATCCCAGCTGAGGCTGTCCCGGTGTTTTCTGGCTGCTCGTCCTCAGCGCTTCCCAACTGCGCTAGAGGGATGGAAACATGGAACTACTTCTTCTGCTTCTTGAACAACGACTTCCAAGATGCTATGGCCTTGTCCGAAGGCGTAACCGTGCCGGCATCCGCCACTCCGTCTGTGCTTGTCGCGCTGGGGTCTGCAGATGCCCACCTGAGCCGATGCGCTTCTCTCAGCTCGTCCCAGTGACGTTTCCTCTCCGCCCCTGCTTGGGCAGCAGCTTCCCGCTGGTCTTCCGGTAGAGCTTGGATGTTGTCCCGGATAAGATCTCGCCGCCATAGCTCCCGTCGGACCGTATCAGGACCAAAAGCGTCGGCCGATATTACTGCCAGTGTTGTCAGCTGGTGTCGTCAGAGTCACGGGCCTCCTGGTCATCATTACCGTCCTCCAGATATTCGTCCTCTAGATTACTCAGGCTGTCGCTAAATCGCCCGATCAGTCGGATGTTATGCACCTGGAAAAGATCTCCCTCCAAGTCCACGCCGACCAAGGAGTCGCTGTGCTCTAAGAACGCACGAGCCTCGATTAGATAGTCGCCGCTGAGCACCGCGTCCACGCACAGGTCGTCCAGGACATGGAAATCGCACCGAACCGTCTCCCGGCCCACAGTCCAGGGTACGCGACGTGCAACGCCGCCGGTCCACGAAGTGCTGCCGTCCGCAAACTCGACCGCAAGCCGGGTCCTCGGATCCACATCGACAGCCAATCCGGCAACCCGGGCGTATTCGCGCGAGACGAGCATGACATCCGATCCCGTGTCCGGAAGTGCTGCCGTGATGTGGCCGTTGAGGTAACCCCTTAGGCGTTGGTTGCCCCCTTCTAATAACCCCCTCGATCGCAAACAGCCCCTAGGCGGGTCGACTAGTCTGGACTTGATGCGGGGGGCGAACTTGGTGAGCGTTTGTGTTTCGCGGAGGAACCTGTTCCCTAGGACGAGGTTGTGCTTGCATCCGGGCAAGACCCAGCAGTCTAAGGTATGTTCAGCCAGTTCGACGGAGAACGTCCAAGATAGACGGACCATGCCGGGAGACTCGACCGACTTCCCGTTTGGTAGGAGCATCGCTCTTTCGGTCCCAGGAACGATACTGAGACCGAGTTCGGACACAATACTCGGAGAGACGAGGCACATGTCGGCGCCGGTGTCTGGGAGGGCCTCCACATGGATCCCCTTCAGTGTCCCTTCGACGAAGTACTGTTTCCGTCCCGACGAGAAGTCGGATGTCTGCGCAGGCTCTAGGCCGCGTGTCGATTCCATCGGCGGGACGTGCACTGGATCGTCTGACTGTGATGTTGACATGCTACCTTCGCCCCTGAGCGATGAGGCTGGACTCGGGCCAGTGTCCATGACACTTGCGCTTCTATTACCCACGCTGGGAAGAGGGTCGAGCTTAGGTCGATGAGCACGGTCGTCGGACCTGTTGGACTATGGTATGGTATCTCTCAGTTCCTTGGCTTGCGGTTGCTGTGGCGCCTGCCAATGTCTAGGGTATGTCACAACCCAGATACCTGGATAGCTCGAGGAGAGAGATAAATGGACGTGGGGAGTATCTCGGCAGCCGGAGAGTTGGCCCGCCTGGCGCCCAACACACATCCAACGAGCCCGATGACTTTGCTGCCTGGCGCGCACATGCAGTCAGGCCTCCACGCATCCATCCCACCTTTCTTGCATTCAATTCAATAGTCGCTCTATTTGGTACGCAATTGCATAGCGTCACATCAACGCTTCCTCACAGCCTTCTTCCTTGCATCGGGTGCACTGTGTTTCCCAGTCCACCTCTCCGGGTCCAGGTTGACCCTCCGGTACCTATCCGTGTACCGAGTTCGAGGAGAGCTGTTCGCAGACGTCACCAGATGGCTCGCGCTCGACTCCGCTAGCAAGACGCCCATCTGCGCCATTTCCAGAAGGTCCATGTGTTGAATTCCCTCGGTATTCAAGCTGCGCTGCCCGATCGATAAAAGGGGAGTGAAGAGAATGCAACGACAGACGAAACAGACTTACCAGGTTCAGCGGGAAAATGAGACGCACATCGTTGTAATTGTCAGTACGGAGAATTTCGGAGATCTCGGGCGTGAGGTTTGCGTAGACAATACCTAGTGTAGAGCAGGCCAACAAGGCCAACAAGAGTGCCCCTGGTCGTTGAATTGCCAATCGAACCCTCACTTGAGACGCTCGCATCTGGGAGCAACCAGGGTAACATACATCCAAAATGGTACTGATGATCGTAACGATATAGGTATTCGACTTCAAATCCCATCAACCATAACCAAAAAGCGCCGTAGATATGTTCGCTCCCCCTTCTCCCGGTACACCACCGCCCACACCACCTGCCCTCTTACATAACAGCACAACTCCCCAATCCCTTGCCCAAAGCCTCATAATACCCCGCCTCCTCAATCTCCTCCCCATCCTTCCCGACAGCATTATACCTCCTCGCCAACCCCGTAACCCGAATCCTCTGCTCCCCGTCGCCTCCATGCCACCACCTCAACCGCTGTATCAGCGGCCCCTCCTCCTCGTCGCTGCCGATCTCCCACTTCCCGCTGCTGACATCCACCGTGCACCCGTCCTTCGGGAAGTGGTACTCCGGTAAGAAAAGCGTCGTGGGCGCGTCTTTCCCCGCCTCGACGGCGGCGTCGAGGGCTAGGTTGAACTCGCATTTCTTGAGGTCGAAGAAGTACTCTTTTATCGTGCCCGCGACGGATATGGGGGCGGGGCGGACGAAGGCTTCTGCCGCGCGGTAGCCGGGGGTGGAGGAGGTGGGGTTGTTTTGGATGGTGGAGGTGATGGAGGCGTTGGTCATTGTGCGGCGGAGGTTGGCGGGTGTCACGCCCGTTTCGGAGTCGACGTCTTTGCGGATTGAGGACGGGGTGGGGGAGGATGAGAGGGAGTGCGAGTCTGGGGAGGGGAGGTCGAGGGTTGAGGCTGTGGGTTCGGGGTCGCGGGGCAAGGGGGAGATGGGCAGGGGTTTGTCGTCTAGGGAGAAGATGGAGAGATCTTCGCCGTTCCATTGGTCGCCTCTTTCGTGGTCGTTCTGCAGGACGGTGTTAGTGAGATATGGTAAGGAGAGGCAGAGAGGAGGAGAGGAGGGCGAGAACGTACCTGTGTCATATACAGCCAGAGCGTGTACCCGTCTAGGTTGCTGGCTTCGACGCCGAAGTGATTTGCGTCCATGGCCGAGGACTGGCTGGTATAATCGCCCGTCTTGTAGGCGTGCTTATCGTCCATGTCGTAGGGGATGCCAAACTCGGTCATGATGCAGGGGTGGTTGCCCAGGTTGTCGATGCCCTCCTGCCGCATGGCGGCGTGCTGGTCCCTGAAGCAGTTCCGGATGGCCGTCTCGCCGAGCTTGATACCGAATGCGGGCGTCCAGTACCGCCCGCGCAGGATACCGATGACGTCGACGTTCCATGTGCGGTTCCATTTCTTGGTCATGAGGGTGATTCCATCGTACCAATGCGGTGCGTATACAATGTTCTCTTCGTCGTCGGCCGTGCCCTTGATGAAAGGGGGTATCTCCATCGTCGGACCCTGGAGGAGTATGATGGCCTCCTTGTGGATACTCCTGATTATATCCCGATATTTCCTGAAAAAGTCGAGGAAGTACGTCTGCACGTATTCCGTGTATCCGATAGCCTCTCCTGTTTTAGGATGTTTGCCAAAGTAGTCCTTCTGGATCAACGTGTCCGTCTCCGGATCCCACACGCCGTGCTGAGCCCACAAGCAGGTGCCCAGTTTCCAGTCGGGGTCTCTCTTCCAACCATACCGCGAGTCGTCGTATCCCTCCGGCAGCCATGCAATCTCTCCGTGCGGGTCTATCAGCGACCTGCCAACCTTGAATGGGCCAAGACCTCCCATGTCCCATGTGTCGACTTCGCACGCCCGCCCAGAGCCGGTGAGAATGCTCTGCCATATTGTCGGACACGTCCCCTTCTTGAGAGCCTGCTCTTTGGGTATCACGCTGATATCTTCGTTCCCTATTATTCCCCTATTAGGCTCGTTGAGCGTCTCCCAGCCGAACACGATGTCGTTCTCGATATCGCCGGCCTCGTGGATCCGGTGAGCGAGGTGCGCGCAGGCTTTGAAGAAGTGCGACTGCAGGTATTCCTGTATGTTGACTCCGTCGATGATGCACTTGGGAGCGAAGTCCTTGCCGCCGAAGAAGAGGGTGAACATTGTGGCCGCCGCAAGACGGTAGTAGTTGGTCGACCAGATCATCTTGGGGAACTTGGCCGGTTCGGGGTATGTGTTGTGCACGATGGCTGCCTCGGTGGCGGCGAAGCTCTGGGGGTTGAGGCCGGCTGCGTAGAGAGTCCACATGGGAGCCCCTGAGCCGCCGGTGAACCGAGACCACTGGCGCAGAAGACAGTTAGCTGTTGGATGCCCCCGGCTCGAGAAAGGGGAGAGGCTGCACTTACGACGTCCTGGTGGGGGTCCATGAAGATGTAGAAGCCATATTGTCTGGCAATTCGCAGAATTTCAATGGTGTGCTGTATCCATTCCTCGTCGTAGATGCCCGGTCCACGGGCCTCGATGGCCTCCCAGGTGAAGACGTAGCGAATCGTGTTGTAGCCATAGCGTTTTAACCTTGAGAAGTGCACGGGGGCGTCATCCTTGGTAAAGGGCTTCTCGCGGAAGTTGACATTGTCGCCGTCGAAGAAGTCAAAGACAATGTGCGAGGGCTGCCAGGGCTGGCTCGGGTACTTGGCGTCACCAGCGACGTTGATGCCCCTGAGGAGTATCTGGCGCCCGTGGCCGTCTCGGAACTTGTCGGCTTTGATCTGAAGACGGAGAGGCGGCATGGTTCGTCCCGGTATGAAGCAAGTTGTACAAGAAGAGAAGAGAAGCGGTGTCCCGGACGACGGGTTAAGGTGGGCGATCGCTGATCTCGAGAGACGAGCTGGAATCTTGGCGGGCAGGGGCGTCCCCCAAATTAACTGTGATGCGGATTTCAATGACGTCCTCGTACATCAAGGCCAGGAAAGCAGGGCCGTCATTCGCGTCTTAGGTCCAAGGCAAATGCGAAAAGAAATGAGACGAAACTGTGATTAGGTAGAGAGAAGAAATAGAGAGTGAGCAGAACTATCGTCTTTTATCCTTCGTTCCTTCCATCCGTCAGTATGCCATTACTCAGGGCGGTCTTTCCTCTCTTGTCTGAGTTGTATTCGAGATCTTGGTTGATGTCACCTGGGACGCCAGGGCAGTGTTACGCGATGGCAGGGGCGGCTGTCCCGGGCCTTGAATGGAGCGAAGCTGCAGCAAAGCGGGGCATAGTGGAACCAACCTCTGCCGGAGTTTCGCCGTGCCGCAACCCTGATGTCTTGGCCGGTTAAATATCGCCAAAGCTTCGGGACACTGACAGCATATCATCTTGCCTCAGGTCAAGCACCAAGCGACTTCACCTCGACTCCTCGAGGGCTGCATTGCGAGCCTTGCATAGGGCTGATTCCGAATTTTGTCTCGCCTATCGCCGTATCTGATCAGTAATCATCGAGCCTCTCAAGCTTCTCCTCCTGCGCAAACCTGATGAGGCGAACATCTCGTCGCGTATCATGTGTATGTCGAGTGTTGTAAGATGATGCCTCGCTCTCTATCGAGTGGGAATGGCAATGAGACATATGTTCAGGGAATCACTTGGGACTTCTCCCTGCATCGTGGTTTCTTTTCTCTAGTATTTCTTTCTTCAGACGGGTTGATTGTGGGAGCAGTAGATCCAGTTGTACGAAGTACGTACGATGCTCCATTGCATAGGGGCGGCATGAAGCCCTCTCCCTACGGTACCTCTGGTGCCTTCCAGCAGCACATGCGCTTTTCACTGCGAACCACGACATCTTGTTCTGAAAGACGACACTTACCGACTAAGATGAACAAGGTTTGAGCACCCCCTGACAACCGGCAGACCTTCAACCCTCGCGTTCATGGCCCCCCAGCTCCTTGAACTTGATGAGGTACGTATGTTCCTGCGAAGTGGTATTAACATCATCCACACTGTTAATTACACCAGTCGATTTCGGGGGAAGAACTCACCATCATGTTATCAAACCTATCGTCCTGAAACTACTCGAACCTCGCGGTGATTCCAGGCATGATACCCTCAAATCCGGGCGCGACAGTGGTGCGATATTCGCGATATATCGCCGCCGCGAGCGTCGTCATCTCGGCCATCGCCAGACTAACCAATGGATCAGCATCTCGCAATCCTCAACAGCGACCGCAATAGCAACAACAGCAGCAAAGAGAAAAACCGGGGTAAAATAAAACGCACTGCAAACCGATACACATCCTGCCCCCGCTCGAAAAGGCCCAGAACTACCTATGCATCTCCGCCTGCCTCGGGCCAGTCCCAAGCCACCTCTCGGGATCAAACACCAGCTCATCCTCAAACACCTCCCCGTTTCGGTGCAGGCTAAACGGCGACATGCCCACCACCGTACCAGCCGGTACATCATACCCCTCGATCACCGTGTCGACGTCGCTCGCCACCCTCGGCTCGTAAGACGGCAAGGGGGCGTACAGCCGCAGCGTCTCCCTGACCACGGCGGCGAGGTAGGGGAGCTTGTCGCTCGCTTCCGCGGTCGGTAGGTCGTGGGTGGTCAGGGACGAGCCCGAGAGGGAGAGGACTTCCTGTCGGAGCTTTTGCAGGAAAGGAAGGTTGCAGGGCTGGGAGAGGGACCAGATCAGCGCCCTTGATGATGGTGTCGACGTTGCGGAGCACCGCCGCCGTCTGCTCGCGGATGTCGAGGGTGCGCGTGCCGTCCGCGTTCTCGGTGACGCCCTCCCACGTGCCGTCCGGCTTCACGCAGGCCGTGCCGGATATGTAGATGGTCTTGTGGGTTGTGGGGGACGGCGCGATGCGGGCTTGGGAAAACCTGGTTGGGCCCTCGGGCTGGCTGGGATTGGTGAGGTAAGCTTGGCCGTTGGGAGCCATGTTGGTTGACTGTGAAGGAGGGGCTAGGTCTACGAGTGTAGATTGTGTTTGATCTGGTACTGCGGTGCGAGCGGTCCTTCAAGTTCTCATTGAAGTATTTGCTACTACCACCAAGATCTGCACTAGGGGCCGTTCGACCCGGGCTCACGCCCTAGGCTTCGTCACTGACCCCTACGGCCGCCTACTCGTCAGGGTATCGTTTCTACCCTGACGGCGGACATGATATCCCTCTCTATTTCTTGTTTATTGCTTGTCATTTTACAGCCTGGTGCCAAGGAACTTCATAAAGAAGGGCGCCCCTTTCTTTGCGGATGGCCCGCCGTTGCTATCTACGTTCAATGATACAGGTGTCGGAAGCTCCGACACGCCGATGTACGTGCGAGTCCGGAACCCCACTCGATATGCCGATCCGGGGTCACATCGGGATTCAGCAACAGAGCTGTCTATGACGAGTTGGAGCTAGTCTGCGGCGGGGGAGCTGCTACGGCATATCAACCCGGTGTCAACATGCCGGGTCAATATGCTCAATCCTCCAAACTTCGAAGATACGCATGAGCATTGCAATAGACATGACGACCACAACGACCCAGGTCTATGAGCTCCGCGGCTTCTCCTTCCAGGACGGCACCAGTCTCCCTTCAGCCCGCCTGGCCTATCTCGACAT
Organism: Coniochaeta sp. 2T2.1; assembly: GCA_009194965.1. Lineage (NCBI taxonomy): Eukaryota > Fungi > Ascomycota > Sordariomycetes > Coniochaetales > Coniochaetaceae > Coniochaeta > Coniochaeta sp. 2T2.1. The sequence continues at coordinate 1,116,702 of VSMA01000018.1, read as the reverse complement.
CAACCCCCAGGCTTCCAAAACGGCCCTGGTCATCACCTGTTTCCGAGGCAAGCTAAAGTCCACCCTTAACTTCTCTGACGGCGCACTGCGAGACCACAGGGTCATCGTCGTGGCGCTGTTCGGCAACGGCGAATCTTCGAGCCCTTCCAACACCGAGGGCTTCCCCGGCAGCACCCTCGATTACCGCGACTGCGTCCGCGCGCAGAAGCCGCTCGTCACGGACCACCTCAACATCCCCTCATTAGATGTTGTCGTGGGCTTCTCGATGGGGGGCCAGTGCACCTACCACTGGACGCTGATGTACCCCGACCTCGTCCGGAACGCCGTCATCATCTGCTCCTCGGCCCGCACCAGTCGGCATAACTACCAGTTCCTCGAAGGGCCCAAGACAGCGCTGCAGAATGCCGTCGACTACGTGGACAAGGACCGCGCTCCTAGAGACGGCGTCTCCCGCGGCCTCCGCGCTTTTGGTAAATGCTACTCCGCCTGGCTGACGAGCGCCGAGTGGTTCGACCAGCAGGCGTACCAGTCGATGGGGTACAAGACTTTGAGCGACTGGGATCGAGACGCCACAGGCGAGGGCTACGCGGGTTGGGACCCAGATGATCTGCTCGCCAAGCTGGGGATGTGGCAGCGGGGCGACGTCACCAAGCTCGTCGAGGATGGCGGTGAGAGTACGGAGGAGAATTTGTTGAGACGAGCGCTGTCGCAAATCAAGGCGCGGGTGCTGTTGATGCCGTGCGAGATGGACCAGTACTTCCGCCCGGCCGCCAGTGAAAGGGAGGCCGCCTGTATCCCGGATGCGACGCTGAAGGTTATACCGTCCATCTGGGGCCATATAGCGGGCGGCGGCGCGAATAAGGCGGATACAGAGTGGATGGATCGGGCTATGGCCGAGTTCCTGGCAGCATCAGGCTAAAGACAAGCAGCAACTCAAGACGACTTGGGTAGTTCCCCAAGCAGCCTTCATATTATAGCAATAGAAAATAAAACTACTCGCCCATGCCAACTCTCCCGTCCCCGTTCAAACAGCGCAGCAGCCATCAGAACCATCTCAGTCTCCCACCTCCCCCCAACAATCGGCATCCCGATAGGTAACTGCACACCAAGCGTCTCGGCATGCACTTCGGCCTCCTGCGCGCCAGCGACATGATCTGCGTCGATTCCGACAGCGAGACAGTGGGCGTGCGTGGTCGGCATTCGCGCGGCCGCTGGAGATGATCAACCAGGACGTGTGATACTTCTACAAGGCGCACTCGGTGTACTCGGACTACGGTGGTATTGCCAACGAGGCGTGGGAGGGGGAGAAGATTGCTCGCAGTCTGGGGGAGAATGGCAAGGCGGCGATCCTGATGAACCACGGCCTGCTGACCGTGGGACAGACGGCGGACGAGGCGGCTTTCTTGTTCTGCCTGATGGAGAGGAGCTGCAAGGTGCAGCTCCTGGAGCAGCTCCTGGCTGATGCGGCAGGGCACGAGAAGCGGTTCGTAAGGGACGAGAAGGCGGCTTACAACTTTAAGATGGGGAGTACTCCGGTAGGTGGCATCGACGCTCCCTAGTCTAGGACTTGGAGAGTTTGACTGGACTAACATGGCTTACAGGACACGCTGTATGTGGAGTTCCAACCGCATTATCAGTACGAGGAGGCGCTGGCTAACGGGAGCTTCAACCACTGAGTATGGTTGGGTCCTTAGTTCCTCTAGCAAATACAGATGTGGCAAGAGCTCTAGACTACACAGCACATGCTTTTCGGCCCCAATCAGTCGTTCCATCCCTCAGCGACGCCCTCCATTCTGTTACGAGATGACCGCGTGTTTTGCCGTTCGTAGGCGCCGCTTTTGGCTAAGGTAGGCCTGTCCTGCTGTTTTTGGCACCTTCACCTACCCTTCCCTCCACATCCGGCACGAAGGCATCGTCAACTCTCCTTTTCGAGAAAGGGCATTTGTTTTCTGGGACGCTGAGATAAAAGGCGTTAGGATCCCGAAGGCACAGATGGAAAGAATCATCAAAGACTTCGGTTCTGTTTAATCATTAAGTTTTTGAGTGACAAGTCAGTCAATCAAACAAAAGCTCTGACAAACGCTTCCGTGCCTCGTCCGGGTCCCACTCAATCAAGATGCGCTCCCGAGACTCGTCCATTTTCTGCTTCACCAAGGGCTCCATAGCCTGCTGTTCTCCCTGGCCCAAGAGGTCCAGCCTCGTCCTCCATAAGTCCTTATCAGCAACCTCTGGGTCCCGGGGACCGAAAAAGCGCTCGTCCAAGAAGGTCCAGAAGACGGCATCAAACGCCCAGCTCTTCTTGGCCGCGTAGTTGAACCAGAACCGGCCCGTCTCCCAGCTCTCCCTCATGTGCGCCGAGAGTGGCCGGCCGTCGAGAAACGCGGCCCGAGCCCGAGGCCCTTCTTCCTGCTCCTTGTCCTCCATGGCCGCAAGTCATATCTTCAGCTGCGGCTCGTAGGCCTTGTTCCATCCGTCGACGCCAGACGGCTCCCACATCTCGGGTGTTTCAAACAGCAGCCACCAGGGCGGATCGAGGACAAACTGTACCGGTGCTGCATATGTAAACTCCCAGTCGATCACGGCAGCCAGCTTATCTTCATCCTGTGCCCTGTCCAGGAGGGCGTTAGCCGGCCTGAAGTCGTCGCACCAAAGGCGGAAGGGCCCTGAGCCATCGGGAGCTGGGAATCTGCAACGCGTAGTTGTTTTGGCGTCGGCAGACCAGTCGTCTTCTGCAAACCCAAAAGTCGAGAGGCAACCCTGTTTGGCCAGTCTGCGGAAGAGCTGGCGGGCAACATACTTGTTCCGGCAGTCGTCCTCGCTGGAGACGAGATCGTTGTGCTGAAAGACAAGCTGTGACAGATGCATATTAGCCAATTCTAGGTACCACTCATCGGCTGTCGCGAACGTCTTGTTCTCTGCAGGAAAGATGGCCGTACGGATATTGGCAAGCCGCCTCATATTGCTCATATTCTGCGTCAAGGGTCGGCCAGCCACCTGAAAGGAGGCGTCAACCTCGACCAGAGACCCGATGCGAGGAAAGGTAGGGTTGGCAAGCTCTAGCAAGCACCACGCCAGCACGCCATAGGCTCCTGAGCTTGCGTTCATGAAGGTTCGGGTTCAGAGCAGGTGTCAGGTTGATATCTCGGTCGGGAATGGTGAGAGGTTGCGTAATGTTGCCGCGGTTTTCGACCCGACACATGATGAGAAAGGCGCCAATATCAGAGTCGCGGGCGAAGTGAAGCACCTGGGCACTAGGAACGCGAGTGTTGAGCCTGATGTATTCGGCCGTTGCCGCCTCATAGAACACCTTCTTGCCAGGAGACACTGCCGCGGCGGTAGGCCGGGGCACCCGCGCCATGATGTCGGAGGACGAGTCTTCTCCCTCAAAACGGAGCCTGTAGTGCGTGTTGTAGCCACCCTGGATGACGCTCACAACCGTGGCTGGTTTGCCGCATTTGACCATGACGAAGGCTTCGACTTTGCGACACGTCGATTCTTTGCGCATTCGCTTCTGGCATTTTTCTTCCGCCGCGTCACTCTTATCCCACGCCACATCGTCAAAGTCTTGGCGCTCTTTGTACATTTTTCTGAACAGAGCAGAGCACTGGTTCTTCAGTCTGGCGAGACAACACTAACTGACTGTCGGTTGGTATGGAATAAGGTACAAAGTCCTTATCTACCACAGTATGGTCAGCGGTCGGTCCACCCGACGGCCTATCACCCACGACGATGGTAGACAGGGGTTAAGGGGGTCGCCGACAGATACGGCACACCGATAAGGTCAGGTTGTCATATCGACCACTTCGTGTGGACCGTATCACAGACTCCCAGTTACACCGATTAAGCATAATAAGATGGGAGTGGGCGGCGAGGTTGAGCCTGGCTGGCTCAGATTAACGTGCCGCTCTACAGCTTCAACAGACCGAAACTTACATTCGGCATTTAGTCAGGGCTATTCCCTATTCCTCCTGCTCCTTCGGTCTCAGTCGAGTTTGAAATCCGTATAAGGTAGCCAGCGACTGAGTTCACCGAGGACGAAAGGGGATCTACTTCGCATACTACACCAAAAAATATGTCGGCCTCCAAGGTCTTCGAGAAGGGCCCTCCGGAGGAGTCCGTCATCACGGAGCCGGCCGTCGGGACCGGCGACGATGCTGCGCAGGGCATACACCTTCCTCCGGCACCTCGTCAACGCCCTGATCATGACCTCCATCTTCAGCATCGACAACGGCCTCCTCTTCGCGACCACGCGCACCCTGCACGGCATGTCCCTCGGAGGGCACGCCCCCCGGTTCTTTCTCCCGCTGCACCAAGTCCGCCGTCCCGCTCTACGCCCTGTGCTTCGTTCTCCCTGTCCTTCTGCCTCCTCGCCTTCCTGCAGGTCAACAGCTCCTCGGCAAAATTGATGAACTACCTCGTCTACCTCATCACGTGCTGCCAGCTGATCAACTACGGCTTCACGGCCGTCACGTACCGGCTTTTTTACTCGGCTCTCACGAGCAAAAGGGGTGGATAGGGATGGCTTGCCGTACAAGGGCCGGTTCCAGCCGTACACGAGTTACTTCGCCATGGGTAGGACGCTGTTCCATCTGTGGGCCGGCGGGTACACGCTGTTCCTGACGGGCGGGTGGGATGTTATGTTGTTTTTTTTGGATTACGGCATTATCGGGGGTTTCATACTGGCGTTCCTGTTTTGGAAGTTTGTGTTCAAGAGCAAGTATGTGCGCCCCGGGACGGCGGACTTGAGCCTGGGCGGGCTGGGGGGGGAGATTTACGATTGTGAGTCGATGCTTGTGGAGCGGGAGCAGAGTAAGGTGGACAGGATTATTGAGAAGATCTTCGAATAGAGCAAGTGCGCTTTGTAGTGGGTTGAAAGGCGACGTGAGATATCATGAAGCGAGTATTGGTCAGTGTTTTCTTGTGCGGCATGCCGGACTGTCGTCTCAGATGATGTTAGGGCTGGAGTGTGAAGACATGTGCTCAGGGTCTCAAGTCGAACCCCGGCCAACGGGATGTCGAGACGAGTGTGTTCAGCATATGGCGGGAGTTAAAGTATTGCATATCGGTTCCGGACTTTATGTTGGCACCCTTCTTTACAGGCGAGCATGTTTTGCGGGCCGGGTCAACTAGACGGTGAAGTGCATGTGAACTGCGACTTCACTCGCTTCCTCAGTGACCAGTGCCTTATGAGGAAGAATTAGATGACCATATCCCATCGCCCGGGGAAATCCCCGGGGCCAAGTGGTGGAGTTGGCAATACTCCTGCTTCGAAGTAAAACTGGGGGAAAATATCCCCCAACAAAGGTTTCGTAGCCAGGCACCCTGAGGGCTGACCGGTGAGCTTTTGTTCGAGTCCACTTGAGGACAGAATTTCCATTTTTTATTTATTTTTGGCATTGTTTACCTATTCTTGCTTTCTCGTATCTTGCTGGTTCAAGTCGTGTATTTTCAGAGCTACCCTATACCTCCAAGCTCCGTACCTTGCGTCGCCAAGACCAAGCCGTGACATCATTTCCCCAACGCGCCGACGTTGCACCCCAAACGTCCGACGACATCTCTCTTCATCCGCGAATCTTATCACCACTTCCATACTCCCTTGGGCCCCAACTCCATTTCCGAATTCCGTCTCCTTCAACCAATCCAATCCCAAGCAATCGCAAAAATGCACTCCCTCCGTCACTCCCTCCGCGCCGTTCCCCGCGCCTCGACTCCCCGCCTGGCAGCTCCCCTCACAGCCCGGCGGACCTTCCTCACCACGCGTCCCTCCCTCATCAAGGTAGGCGACCGCATCCCCTCCGCCGAGCTGATGGAGGACACCCCCGGCACCAAGGTGAACATCGCCGAGGAGATCGGCAACTCTCCCGGCGGCAACGCGCTCATCATCGGCGTCCCGGCGGCCTTTTCGGGGTCGTGCTCCGCGACGCACGTGCCGAGCTACATCAACCACCCCAAGACGAAGGATTTCGGCTTCGTGGCGGTGGTGGCTGTTAATGATGTTTTTGTGTGAGTTTTTATATCTCTCTTGGCGATCTTGAATGACGGGTGGTATCCAAGATCTTAGCGCTGACACAACGCCTTCAACCAAACAGCATGAAGGCCTGGGGCGAGACACTCGATCCGGTGCATGAGACTGGGGTAAGCTTTCGTCCCCCCCATACCATCCCAAAAGCGTCCATATCTTTCAACACCCCACCAACTAACACCTTTGTAGATCCGCTTCCTGGCCGACCCGACGGGAGCATTCACCAAGGCGATGGAGATGAACTTCGGCGACGCGGCCGCCGTCTTCGGCGGCGAGCGGTCGAAGCGGTACGCCGTCGTCGTGAAGGACGGGAAGGTCGCTTCCGTCAGCGTCGAGCCCGACAACACGGGCACCACGGTGTCGATGGCGGATAAGGTGCTGGGCACAGGGGGTGTTGGGAGCGCGGAGGTTATCGGCTAAAGGAGGGCTGACGAGGAGGGGAAGGAGGCTGTAGAGGGATGGCGATGAGAGGAGAGGGGAGGCTGCAGAAGGATGGCGAAGGCGGTTGTCGTCTCGAAACGAATTAGGTGGTTCCTATTCGTGAGATGAGCAGCGAAGAGGGTAGAGATGAACATGACTGGCTTGTTTTGCCCATTCCCTACAGTACACTTCATCTTGAAGGGGATAAAACTCGGACGTGCCCCGTGCTCACCTCATGGCATCGGCGTATCTTTATCTTGTTCGTTGGGCGGCCTGAGCCCGAAAGCAAGCCCCAACTCTCCAGTTTGACCAGGTTGTGCTGAGCAAGGTAAAAGCATTGTGCGTTGCAGCCTCAATCAACCTCCTCGGCGGGACAAGAAATTGCAGTGCAACCTAGTGCAGGAGGCCAATTGGGCCTCAATCGTCGAACCTGCCCTGTCAATCTTGAACGTTCTGCCAATGGGGAACGGCCTACTACGACCGGAGGTGTCGAATATGGAACATGGAGAACTGAGCTGGCTGATCGTTCCTCCCCGTCTGTTTATTTTGGCGCCATGTGTGAACGTAAGATGGCGAGGCTGGAGCAGACGGGAGCCGCCAGCCAAACCATATATATCTAGTAAATATGTACGGGGAAATGAATTTGCAGACATGAGGAAGGTTCCAAAACTTGCGAATGGCTCGCATGAGTCAAAACGGCGAATCAAGAGAGAAGCAGCGGAGAGATATTCAATAGCATCTGCCGCATCGCAGATAGCACAAAAAGCAAAGGAAGACAAAAAAGGGCAAAATAATGCGGTTTGTGTGGATCGAACACACGACCTTCAGATGAACTGGTGAAGTTTGACTTCAGTCTGACGCTCTCCCAACTGAGCTAAACCCGCCTAATGAAAGTTTGGGAGCTTATTCCACATCATGTGGGTCACTTTGCAGACGGTCTGCACTTTATCGCGCGAACTTGAGCTCGGGAGTTTGCCACCGCACGAAGAGCTGAGAGCTTTGCAGTAACTGATCCGATACTTCAACTCCTCGTACACACCCATTTCGATCCATCATCACAATTGTCGATCCAACGCCGCCCTGGCCGCCCACCACCGCGCGCCTGGCATTGCACTATCCCCAAAGAGTAACTAGCGCCGGGATGGATCAGGAACATGGATGGTGGCAAAGAGCTCGATCGCGATCGTGATTCTTGCGAATGCCCTCACTTTGAACCTGGGGAATTGCTGAGATTGCGATATTTGGGACGCCATGGAAAGATGGAATCGTCGCTTTTGCCATGTCGATCATTGCAGCCGGGTTTCGAGTTGGGAGCTCCCCACACGCGCAGCTCCGGGGGGTATCGAGAGGCGGCGGCGGGAGAGAGTTCATCGCCGATTGTGTGAATGATTGAGTGTGGTATCCGCTCTACCAGCTCCTCGCAGTCATGAGATTCGATGTTTTGTTTCGTATTACTCATTCCGCAACTTCACACTGTCAAGGAAAGACGCACGAGATTCTGAGCTGTCACGAACGAACAGTGTCGGGGCGGTGGGATGTTGCCCGCAGACGGGAGTCGGATCTTCAGGGTCTTGTCTTGTTGGGTTGACTGTTCGGGCAAGTCATGGTGTCGATCACACGATCGCACGGCCGGCAGAAAAAAGTGGCTCGAGTTTCTGACGTCAGTGTTGCGGACCAACTCCGGTGAGTCAATCAGGCTGGCCTTGTTCAGCTTGAGATCTCCGATGCCTTCCTTTTCTCTCAGCGTTGTTGCTGGAAGCCCATTGGACGGCGTGAATCCCCCAGTTTGGTTGTGCGCATTGCGGGATGGTGTGTGGTGAGCGGTCAAGTTCAAAGTTCAAGGAAAAGTAAGAATTCGGATCTCTCAACTTCAAGGACAACTGCATGATGGAAACTCGTGATTTCCACCGACAGTTGAAGAGGTGTCGCGACTCGCGACCCCTGGAACAGAAGCCTTGAAGCCAAGCCACAGCCGGTTCCCCATTTCGATGAAGGTACAAAACCCAGATCGCCAATCGGTGGACCACCAATGCTCTCACGCGGTTCGCTGAGGTCTAGAACTCAGGGTCCTGTCAGGAGTGTGCAGCCATGCCAGAGAGGCCGGCAACGACAGCTCATCATTGGCTTGTTTTTAGCTTTTCTTGGGACATGTTGCTGACATTGTGCTGGTACTTTACTCTGGTACTTGACATGCGCGGCAGACAGCTCCCCTCATTTGTTATACTTTGGAGAAATGAAGAGATGTCGCTCTCCGCAGGTTGACAGGCGAAGACACGCAATGTTGGTGGCCCCTGAGACCAGAGCATCTCGAGACGAACTTGAGCTTTAGAGAGCATCTGAGGTCATTCACAACCTCACACACAAAGAGAAAGGACCCTGAATTCAATGGCTGCTCGGGGTCTCTGAACATGGAACAAGTCGATTGGACAAGACGAGGGCCAACATCAGCGGGACACTCTGTTACAGTGTAGACCCCTGTCTCACTTGGCGGGCTCGAATTTGCTCGATCGCCCCGATCTTCCCAGCAGTCCTCACAATCGATGCATTCGGCCGTGGATCTGAGAGTTCAGGGTCGTCGGTGGCAGAAAAAAAGACCACCACCTTCGTCAGGTACTTCGCAAGAAGGGCTGAATGGGGCCCCCATTCATTCACAGATCTCGATGAGGCCCGCAGCCGGTGTACCGGGGCCGTTTTTGTCTGTCTCGAAGATTCCTGTCCGCTGTTATTCTCAACCGTCGTTGCGGGAGTGTGTCAGACCGTGACCGTTCCCCAACTGCTATTTGCCGTCTGAGTCTCTCTTGGGACAATCACGCTCTTCCGAGTTCTTGTCTCTTTTGTCTCCGACAGCTACCATTTCCATCTCTCTAACGAAGTATTCTGGACCTGAATATTCCGAGTTGCAACAAGTCCAAATCCTTGACTAAAGACATTCTCGAAAGAGCGAGCACTGTCTTTTATATCGGCCAGGGCGGTCACCAGATCCAGCAGACACAACAACTGGGAAACTGGGACTGAACGCAACCTCTGCCCGGTTTTCGACTCTTGTCATCCAACTTACCGTAATTCCTCCGCCTTCTCGCTGTCAACACTTGAACCAACCTGGAAGCCAACACCTTCCCCATCGCGCGCATAGTACCGTCGATCAGTTTTGAAGCAGACAAGTATAGTTGAGACTGGTAAGAGCAATGTTTCCTATGTTCTCTTCCGTCTTCTGTGGCGCGACCCAAATCCTTTGCTCTTGTCATCAGAATCCCAGACTCGAGCGTCGGTAACAGTGGACTCGGTCTCTGGAAACCCTTTGGAAAAGACATCCATCGACCAATCATGCCGACGCAAATTCGTCTCCCAAGGAAAAGCATCACTCCCGCTTCGCACCACAGCTCAACCGTCACTCATCGCCGATGGAATGGAGAGCTGCCCTTTGTGTGGTCGCACATCCACTTCAATCCTCGATGTCCCCTACAGCTCTCGATTGATCGGATGCGCCATCGGCCAATCATGATCACCGGTGACATACCGCGGGTACAGCCTTACACCTTGGTGCCATAGTGCCTGTCCCTGCTTCCCAAGCTTCCCAGGGTCGACAACCGTCCAACAATATCACTTCTTCGTTTTTCTGCCAGAAGACCCTGAATTCTGATCTGACATTCGCACTACCTATAGCATCTCAACCGATCTCGACAGGACTGGAGTTCTGGACTCTTCTTCGTTGCCGACCTCGTGCAGGTGTGAACTCGTCTTCTAGGACGACACGACACACCAGCCTCACCGTGACGAAACACGGACCCGGCCATGCCATAAGAGTACTATGCTGCCCTAGACATATCGCCAACCTGGAACATTGACTTGCTGGTCTTCTAATGGCGGACCAGCCTCCGACTTCAAAGGCGACTGGCATACAGCCGCCTCCGAGACCTCTCCGGTCCGAACGCGGCCACCTCCTCCCGCGACGAACATCCCCCGAAACCTCAGTGACATTACAACCCCACCGATTCGCTCGCGATGCCAGCCTCCGCGCAGGCCGTACCCCGGCGGTGGACGGAGGAGTGATCAGCGCCGCGGCCCGGCGCAACTCCTCCGACGAGAGCAACGAGACGCACCACAGCGACCCCAAGAAGTGGTTCCACAGCTCAAACGAGAACCCGACCGCAACTTACGATGACCCGAACGCGATGGACGTCGACTCGCCCTTCTACCAGCAGGAGACGGACTCGTCCAACGAGCTCGAGCTGCCTCCGCGCATCCACACGCAGTACGGCCGGAGCTTGACGGGAGGCCAACACCTGCTGCGCCCGCCCGTGACACGCCAGAGCAGCAGTGCCGACGACTACCGAAGTGTGATAGACGACCTGACCATTGAGAACAAGAGGCTGAAGGAGGAACTCAAGCGATACAAACAGAGCGCGTCCAACATGATGAACAAGGACAAGCTCTTCGAAATCAAGGTCCACGGTCTCCCGAACGGCAAGAAGAGGGAGTTGGAAGCCACCCTCCGGGACTTCGCTGCCAGTCTTGAAGGCTCGAGCGAGACTGCCTCGCACGAGCGACGGACGAAGCCCGGCAAGCACATGAAGAACCTCTACGCCGCGCGGGACTCCATGTCCAAGCACGCCTCGTCATCCTCGACCAACTCCCGCCCGGTCGACTCGGCATACGCCTCCATGTCTACCGGTCCCAGCACGGCACCTCCGCAGTCATCCACCGGGCAGTCCGGCCACTCAAGGCCGTCCCTGCCGGGGCTCAAGTCGCAGTCTTCCGTAGGCGACCAAAAGGTCCAAAGCTACCTCTTCGACACCCCGCAAGGCCTCCTGCCGCGCCAGACAGCCCTCACGGAGAGGGAGAAGAAGAAACTGGTCGTTCGTCGCTTGGAACAGCTTTTCACGGGTAAAATAAGCGGTAGGAACATGCATCGCGATTCATCCTTGCCTTATATCGAGGCACAAGAGAACCTAACAGATGCATCAGCGATCCTACAAACGTGGAACCCGGAAGCAGTCCGAGAAGCTCGAATCCAGTCGAACAACACCAGCGCAGGTACATCGGGGGGTAACAAGTCTGGCTCACGGGACCTGTTGACATCCAACTCGGGAAGCCGAACCGAACACGGAGCCGGCGACAGCAGCGGCAGCCGTAGCGGCAACAACGATTCGCCAGACAGCGTGCCGCCGGAGCAGCGTCCGACGAGACCACGAGACCTCGATCCGGACCGTGTGCAGGTACCGGGGGAGAACATCGACTATATACGGCACCTGGGGATCGTCAAACCCGAGTTTCTTGTGGACAAGAAGGCATTGCGCCACGATGTGGCGGCGGACGCAGATGGTTGGGTCTACCTTAACCTGCTCGCCAATCTGGCTCAGCTGCACATGATCAACGTCACACCGGCCTTCATCCGGTCCGCAGTGAGCGAGAAGAGCACCAAGTTCCAGCTGTCACCCGACGGGCGGAAGATCAGGTGGCGGGGGGGCATTGACGGTACCAAATTCAGCAGCGACAGTAGCGCCGACAACGCCTCACAAAAGAGCCCTTCAACCGACGAGGACGACCGGTCAACCAAGGGCGGCGAGCAAGAGCCCAGGAAGAAGCGCAAGACGAGCGCGTCGACCGAAGTTCTTGCCGCCGTTACGGAATCGCGGACAGGGTCCGGCTCCCGCTCGCTCCTTGGACAAGTATCGGCCTCTTCTCACAGCTTCCACTACAAGCCCATGTTCGTCCGCCAGGGCTCACCGGTTGAGACCTCCTCCTCTTCCGAGGCCAAAGCCTCCCAAGCGTCCCTCAGCGTCCTTGACGAGAAGACCCCCAACAAGTCCCCATGGGACGTAAGCGGGTCCGGCTTGGGCCAGCGAAAAAAGCGCCGCCACGACGGCGCAATAATCTACTACTCGGGCGCACCCTTCTGCACCGACCTCTCCGGCGATCGGGGCGACATCTCGCCCACGACGTACATGACGTCCTCTGGACAAGAGCGCGACCTAGACCTGCGGGCCTTCCGCCCCATCCCCCACCGCTCCTGGTCCGGTTCCTCCATGCTCGTCCGTCCACTAAGCGACGACCGCGCCATCGTCGGGGAAGCGCTAGACATGGACCTCGACGACGTCATCCAGCGCGAGCAACTTACCGACGACGACGACAGCGCGATAGACCTTAACTTCGAACCCCCCTGGTGCGACCACCCCACCTCGGTAAAACCCATCACCTTCCCCCTCGAACCCCGTCTCGAGCCGTGCGGTTTGGGAGGCGTCATGCCGGAAGACCACTTCGCCGTAGTCTGCCACACGCGCCACCCCGTCCTCAGACGCACCAAAGACGGCAAGCTGCCGCCCGTACTACTCCCGTGCGCCACCCGCGGCGGGTCCGAGGAGCTCCTCGAGTCCGTCGCCGGCCGTCTGGCGTCCATGTCCACCTCCTCGCCCGCCCCACCGCCATCGCGGCACCAGCAGCAGCACCGCTCCCGCGAGACGTCTTCCGTCGTGGAAATGACGTACCTCTCGGGCCGCATGCGCCGCCTCGACCCCGTCCCGCTGCCGCCGCCGGCCATGTTCATCCCGCCCCTGAGCTCGGACAGCTCGAGCGACGCGTACGACGACGAGTTGTCGACCACGTCTGCTTCTTCCGGCGACGAGAGTGACGAGGTGGATGTTTCGGCGTCCGAGTCGCTGATGTCCAAGCTGGGTAATCCTAGGTTATCGGAGGTGGGCACGTACCCCGAGCTGGAGGCTGGCGGTAGCGATAGCGAGGTGCACGAGGGGTTGAGGATCGGGGACTTAGCCGGGAATAGTTCTGACAGGGGGATGCAAAGTCCAGTGGCGGGGAAGGTGGGCGGCGGTGGTGCGTTGGAGGCAGAGGGAGAGGGAGAGGGGAGGGAGAGCGGGTATAGCAGTAGTATGGAGGATGAGGGTTGATTGTTTTGTCTGGTGACGATACGGCGAACGCGGGATGATTGATCTCACCGGTCGACTTGGTGGCTGACAACCTAGCTGCTCACGACGACGAGGCGGGTTGAAGAAGCGACTTCTAAGTTTCACAGGCGAAACTGACGGTCGCGTAGGCGTGCAAAGGCGGAGCGAGTTTTGCTTTTTTCACCTCTCCTTACGAAAACGACGAAACACCTTTATATGGGAAGGAAAGGGGCAGGCAAACTTGATACCCGTGTTTTTTTTGCTCAGAAGCAGCGATACTTTGGCGCTGAAAGGGAGGAGAGACCTGCGTGGGATGTTGCTTTTTGAAGGGAGGGCCAGGGTTGGCTCGCGTTGGAGGCTACCAACTTGAGCTCCTCCTGTTTTGTCAGGTCAGGTTTAATATCACTGGCCAGAATCAGATCCAGATCGATGCATATGGCTGATTCTAACAACATTGGATACATTGTACATCAGTCGAGTCTGGTGAAGAGATGTGAGGTCGTTGTGTGCTATCGAGCTCGGTGATTCTCCTCAGCATCGTCTCCTCGGAGGACACCACGGTATGAGCCCACAAACCGTACGTCCCATTTGAACGTCCTTGACCCAACGCAGTTATCCGTGCAGTCTATCTGTATCCTCCTCAGACGAGCTGCCCATGTTCTTCTATGTGGTGTCCCTTCCTTTATGTTTTTAGTACATTGTAAGTGACTTACACACCACCCAATAGCAACCCCCCCCCCCTCAACAAGTAAACATCGAAGAGCATCCAACACGACAAGAAACAAAACCAACTTCCTTCCCCGATATCATCCCCTCTGTTACCCTCGACGAGAGGTAAAAATTGCAGTGTACTATTGGGCACACAGCCAACGATCCCCACGTTTTTGCCCGTCACACTCGTGGACAAACCGTTCAACAAAGGCGATAATACTTATTTTCATTCCCAAGAAAGATTCCGAGAAACACAGAATGGGAAAAGGGATAGGAGAAGTCCGGTTGGTCTACGTTCGCAACCGTGGAGGGGTTGAAAAAATTACAGTGTATTAAAATCTCGGTGGCCACAGACCCCAATGCCCTGCATGTTTGAGTACCTAGGTAGGTAGCAACCTACAGGCTGTACTCATCCACAACTCGAGACACACCAGACAACAACGGACAATAAAACAGATGGAAAGGTTATAGTTTATGGCCCTTGCGCGGGGTGAAAATTGCAGTGTTGGGCCTCCAAGGCCTCTTTGGGCGTCAACTTACCGATCTGGTGTTTCGAGTGAGGAGAGGACAAGCGGGGTTTGGAGGTTGGTATAGGGTAGCCCTGCGAACATAGGTACACCGCCCACGCTTCTTCTCTAGCGTTTGTTTCTATGCGGCAGAGGTTGGAGACGGCGACCTCGGGGTGGCAGGAGCTGATTCACAATCTGGTTGGGCATATAAGTTTGAGGTGATGCGATGTCTCGTTCAGGAGTTCTCGTCGGGCAAACATCCGGTTCTTAGACTTACGCTGTTTTATACGGATGAACTATATTTTTCTTCTTCTGGTATGATGCCGGCAGCAGACATACTTCATATCTCTTCGCTACTACTGGTTTCATACCATCGCGTATCATGAGTAGCCGGAGTGTTGTGATACAGCCTCAGTAAGAGATATACAGACGGATCGATGGACATCGGACTTGCAGATTTGTGTAGAGCATCATTGACACTCTCTCACACTGCACAGTTGAAAAACATGAGGTTTGCCTCCAAGGCGCTGAGGACCTTTGGCGCCAGTTGTGTCTAGATCAGAGTTGAGGTTGAACAAACAAGGGAAGTGTTCAGAATCCCCGATGGAGCATTCGGCAACCCTCCACTTGGAAGTCCTCGGGAACGTTGGAGATTGACGCGACGACCGCGGCCTAGAAGACCCCGTCCACGCCTGAACTTGTCCGACAAGCACGACGGCGACGGGGAGACATCAAAAGCCCCCGGCGAGGGTTGAATTGCAGTGAAAAAGGTACGTATCTCCTGGGCCGTCCGTCCACCATGCAGCCCAGCTTTGACGCGTTCGTCTCAAGGGTACGGCATGGGACAGTCGAAATCAAGCGCCGCGCTGATAGCAATGGAATAACGAGTGTTGTCTGTTGAAGGGCCAGGTCGAGCGTGGAAAATGCAGTGAAATCCCGCATGACAAGGGAGTTGCGTGACCAGGGCGAGGTAGAGCTAGTTGATGCCCAAGTAGGCAGCAGATATCGATGCCAGATATCTGAGGTGATGGTGGCCTCGACAGAGGTTGGAATTGCAGTGTAAGCCGCGTTGATGCCCGAGAAGCGATACGTATGTATTGTGTTGGTCCAATGAGAACCAGTCTGTCAGTCGATGGGACGATGTGTGAGGTGGTGGGATAGGATGCCTTAGCTGTTGTAGTCTTCGGCGGCAGTGAGTTTGCAGTGAAGACGCCTCCGATGGCGGGAGAGGACCTGAGCAATAAGTTAAGTCCTCCAGGGGGTTGTGAGGCCTTGGCTATTGGATATATGTGAAAGGAACACTAATCAAGATTCTATTGGCCAGTGCGAATTACTGTCTCTGGTTGATGGGGGACTTGAGAGTTCTGGTCGTATTTTCAAGGGCTAAGAAGAAGGTGCAAGTCGTTAAAATGTGAAAAGGCCTGTTAAGAAACTGCGGGACAGAAGTTAACGCGGCTAGATTTACATGTCGCGAGTGTCAAGATTCTGCCTTCCTTCACCGCCAAAGAATTGGAGACCTCTCTCACCCCACCCACCAGCTGCAGCTCCGTGTTGGCAGCATCACAGGCGGCAAGGTTTCTTGGTATCATCGCCCATTATCCTCCTGGACGGGCTATGTGATACCCCAAACAACAGCCATGGCCAGTAAAGCAAAAGAAGCCGCCGCGTCCGGGTATGTTTTGCATCTACCCTATCTACCATATCAATCCAGATAGGAGAACGAGGAGCTAACACGGCGATTTAACAGCAAAGATGCGACGCCCACCAACCCGCGCGGGATACCCTTCGCACCCTTCGTCGACAAGGTGGAGGACTATGTGTCTTCCAGGGGAGATGTCGAGCCTACGCTCAGGAGCTTTCAGGAGATGATCGCGTGAGTGCCGCCGGCTGCCCCGGGCAACAAGGAAACAGGTCGTCTGACAGTTTGCGACAAACAGAAAATACCAGTTCATGGAGCAGAATCTCCAACGGCGAGTGGTCGGGCTAAAGGACAAGCTGCCCGACATACAAAAGACGCTGGACACGGTGCAGTTCCTCAAGGCCAGGAGAGTGTGTTCTCCCCCCCAATTCCCAACCTTCCATCTACTCTAATCGACACGCAGGCTGACGATATACTGTGCAAAACAGAGCGAAGAAGACCCCATAGAGACGACCTTCGAGCTAAACGACACCCTCTACGCGAAAGCCGAGGTCCCGCCAACGGAGGAGGTGTACCTCTGGCTCGGCGCCAACGTCATGCTGGCGTACCCGATCGACGAGGCGGAGGAGCTGCTGGAGAGCAAGCTCAAGGCCGCGCAAACGAGCTTGAGTAATTGCGAGGAGGATTTGGACTTTTTGAGGGAGCAGGTTACGGTTAGTATTTACACGCGGTGGTCCGGAAGATACGGTATGTGCTAACGGATGCGACAGACTATGGAGGTTGCCGTTGCTAGGGTGTACAACTGGGACGTGGTGCAGAAGAGGAAGGATAAGGAGGAGGAGGAGAAGAAGGGAAAGAAGGGCATAGAAGGCGATGAGAATGAAGAGCCTAATGGATGAACGGCACAAGTCCGGCGCTGAAGCCCATTATAGGGACCTGACATGGTCACGATGTAATTCTCGGTGTGGCTCACCTTGGCTGACCTTGGACTCAGCTTTCTGTCAGGTGTGTGCCAGTGGGTGGCAGTTGCAGGCGAATAATGTGCCGGCTGTAGTCATAGCAAAGACGTCATCCCCTTCGGCATGTGCCATGACGATTGGCGCATGGCCGCTGCCGTCAGTTGACGAGCCTCAATTACCCAGCTTTACGCGAGAGGCAACCACACTTATTTTGACCTCTCTGCTGTTGCATCCTGTCCCTGTCTCTTCCCTTAAGCCTACCTAGCCAGATTGTCTTGCACGCCAACAGATAGCGGTCAACGGTTAAACAAACATTAGCACCAGCAGCATTCCATTCCCACTGAGGGGTCCTTTGCGGGGCAACAATTGCGCGCTTCTACGCAACGCCAAGACACGAAATAAACGTATCCCTATCAACAACTCAAGCTACCAAGGTATGTCGTTTCCGTTCTAACCCCCGGCCCAACCCCCCGACCTCACCCACCTCTTTCTGCTTTACCGTCTAGCAGTTTTATACTGACAGAGCCCATTGACTGCCAGCTCTCGATACCAGCAACTCTCCACCAGCCTAATCCCCCAGGCTTCGCCCTACTCTCACCGCCCACTCCGAACGCACTTGCACCACAGCAACGCAGACAAGATGGCGGAACAAAACCTCACGATGGAGCTCGACCCCAAGTACGACGACTACGACTTCCCCACCACCACGGCCGAGGTCAAGCCCGGCTTCCCCGGCCACCTGACGCCGGCGCAACAGGCCCAGGTGCACCAGCTGCGGCTGATGCTCGAGTCCGAGGGGTACAGCGAGCGGTTGGACACCATCACTCTGGTGCGTGCTGCCCACTTCTTCACTGGGGTAGAGTGTCATGGTTGCTGACGGTGCGGTGTGTACATAGCTGCGCTTCCTCCGCGCCCGCAAGTTCGACGTCAACCTGTCCAAGAAGATGTTTGTCGAGTGCGAGCAATGGCGGAAAGACACCAAGCTGGACGAGATCCTGCCCAACTGGGACTACCCGGAGAAGGAGAAGATGTTCCAGTACTACCCGCAATACTACCACAAGACGGACAAGGTGGGTTGCCCCTGGGCCGCCATGCACACAGTTGTCGGGCAAAAATGCTAAAGAGAGTTTCTTTCTAGGACGGCCGACCGGTCTACATCGAGCAGCTGGGCAACATCGACCTGACGGCCATGTACGCCATCACGACGCAGGAACGCATGCTGACCAACCTGGCCGTCGAGTACGAGCGCGTCGCCGACCCGCGCCTGCCCGCCTGCAGCCGCAAGGCCGGCCACCTGCTCGAGACGTGCTGCACCATCATGGACCTCAAGGGCGTCGGCATCTCCAAGGCGAGCCAGGTCTACAGCTACGTCCGCAGCGCCTCGGGCCTCTCGCAGAACTACTACCCCGAGCGTTTGGGTAGACTGTACGTCATCAACGCCCCTTGGGGCTTCTCGGGCGTCTGGAGCATCATCAAGGGGTGGCTCGACCCCGTCACGGTGCAGAAGATCCACATCCTCGGGAGCGGGTACAAGAAGGAGCTGCTCGCCCAGGTGCCGCCGGAGAACCTGCCCGTCGAGTTCGGCGGGAGCTGCAACTGCGAGGGCGGCTGCCAGCTGAGCGACATGGGGCCGTGGAAGGAGCCCGAGTGGGCCAAGCCGGCGAAGTGGTCGAAGGAGGCGAAGGCGGCTGCTGCTGCCGACGCAACGATTAAGAATGAGGGCAGCGAGATTAAGGAGGGTGGTGCGGAGGATGTCGCCGCCGTTGCCAAGGCAGAGGCGGAGTTGACTACTGCTGCTGCTGGCACGACGGCGGTGTCGCAGTAGATGTGTGCTGCTTCTGTTCTTTGAGATAGCATCAGCTGTGGCCGTTTGGGGGGTCAGGACAGTTAAAATACACATTTCCCTTCTCGAAATGACGTGCATATCTTGAGCGGGATGCATGTGAAATTAGAGTAGAGACAGAGCTGATGCGTTGTTTCTTTCAGCTGGCTTATCTGTAACCCTTCCATAACAGCAACGCCGGGCATAAATAACCGCAATTCGACACTTACAGAACCGACCATAAAATCCTTTCGTAAACCCATCATAACAACCCATAAAACCAAAGGTATCCTTCCACCTAACACCCATTACCGGAAACGCCATACCGCATGTGTCCATAACCAACTCTCGAGCAGCTGTCCCCTACCGCTCCGTAACAACATACTCCCCCGCCACCCTTGCCCTCTCCATCCGCGCCACAGCAGCAGGCATATCCCCCTTCAACCTCCCCAGCGCCTCAACAACGCCCGCAAAGTCCCTCTCCACACCCTCCTGCCGTTCCAGCGGGCCTACATCACCCAAAACCCCCGTGTTGTTCTTCTTCCTCCCGTCCTCCACCACAGTAGGAGCGACACTTTTCCTCCTCTCGTCCTCAACCCAACTCTGCTCCCCGACAGCCTTCACAAGGCTCTCCGTCGTCTCCCGCAGCACCCTCTCATCCCCCTCCACACCACTCCTGACTTTCTCCCCCCAATTCACAGCCGCCTCTCTAGGCGCCTTCCTCTTCAGCGCCGCGATCTCGCTCAGCAGCTCCTCCTCCTGCTTAACAAGCTCCATGACTCGATTCCGCTTCCTTCCGTCAAACGGCTCGTGCTGCTCCTCCGGTTCCGCCAGCTTGCTTTTGCCGTTCTTGTCCTTACCGGTGACAAAGGGCGTGGGATCGACAATAGGCAGGCCGTTAACGACGAGGTTGGGAGCCGCGAGCGTGAAGGTGCGGGTTATGTACTCGTCTACCAGCTGCTCGATCTGGACGCGTAGTTCGTCTTCTTTATCTACAGGGCCGGAGGTAGAGGAGACAGAAGGGGGAACGGGCGGGAAGGCTTCGGAGATGTGCTCGGCCGCCGCGCGCCGGAGGTTGGCGATGAGGTAGCTGAAGTCTTCGGCTGACTGGAGCTCGATTTTGCGGTGGCCTGCTGAGGTTGTGGTGTCCATTTCGACGCCCGAGGGATAAGGGGTGGTTGGGATTTGAATTCAAAAGAGTCGAGGGAAGGGGAGGTGTGCTGGCTGGAGTTTGGTGGTTGTGGTGTTCTGCTGGTTTAAAGTGCTGAAATGGGGGTTTGGTTTATTTACAATGGCAACGAGCTTTGGGTTCAATGTAAACTTGCGACGCGCTTGGATCGAGGCGGGTGTGGCCCGTGCACCAAGTCGCAGCCGGAGCCGAGTCCGGCCATGTGGGGCTGCAGTTTGTCATTACGGCCCCACCACGGCCGTCTGCCGCAACGCCACTTCAAGAAGGTCCGTCGCATCTTTCTTCCTTCTGCTCAACACCAGCTCCTCCGACACTCACACGCCGAATCGCTGTCCTGCGCGCGCCACACACTCCTAAAACATCAGGCACAGATGGACCCATCCTCCTCACCCGCCGCACTCCAAAGCCAAGTCCTCCAAACCACCCTCGCCGAGATCTCCTCCGCGCGCGCCGCCGCATCAACATCCTCCGGCTGCTCTGCCTCCCTAACAGCACCACCAGCGCCAGACTGCTGCGTGATCTGCCTCGAAGAGGTATCCGAGCCCGGCACCGCCTTACCCTGCCGGCACTCCAACTACGACTTCCTCTGCCTCGTCAACTGGCTCGCCGTCGGAGACGCGAAATGCCCGCTCTGCAAGGCCGCCGTGCTGGAGGTGCGGTACGCCGATAGCACCGGCCTCAGAACTTACACCGTCCCTCCTGTCGCCTCTACCTCGACCTCCACGTCATCCTCCTCCTCCAGCACCTCCCCTTCACCAGGCGTAAGGAGCGCCCAAACGACCTTCCAGCACTACTTCCTCAACCGTTCATCCACCAACCCGCGGCGTAACCGGTCCCGCCAGCTACCCCCCCCCTACGCAACAATAACACCAACACCAACCCCGTCTTCCGCCCTGTTAAAGAGGCGGTACATACACAAACACAACCTCTACTCCCTCCACATCGGCGCCAACCCGGTGTCGCGGTACCGCTCGGGCCCGACGCCGGCGGACTTCGCGTCCGACCCGAACCTCGTGTCGCGGGCGCGGACGTTTATACGGCGGGAGCTGCAGGTGTTCAGTTTCCTCTCCTCCACCACCACCACCACCACCACCACCCCTGCCTCGTCATCGACAGAAAGGACGACAGAAAGACGCGGCAACAACGCCGAGTTCCTCCTAGAATACACGATCGCCATCCTAAAAACGGTAGACACGCAAGGCGCCGCCGGGGAAGCCGTCGAGATGCTCTCCGATTTCTTGGGGAGGGATAGCGCGAGGTTGTTCCTGCACGAGCTGAGGGGGTGGCTGCGGTCGCCTTGTTTGACGCTTGAGGCTTGGGATCGGGGGGTGCAGTATCCTGACCCTGGGCCTGGGCCTGACCCTGACCCTGATGCAGGGTTGGGGGGGAAGAGGATGCGGGGGAGGGGGAGGGATGGTGATGATGGGGAGGAGGAGATGGATGATGCGAGAGATGGGGGGCTTGAAGGGGGGAGGAGAAGGGGAAGAGGGAATGGGATGGGTGGGGGAGAACTGAATGGGAGGGTGGATGCGGGGACGAGGAAGGGGGATTTCTGGCGGCCTGGGGGTGGGAGATACGAGGTTAGGAAGAAGAGGAAGAGGACGGAGGGGGAGCTGAACGGTGCATGAGAGGGACTTACCTGCGGCAGTAGATGGAACGGCCATGCACCGCTGTTTCATACACTTGAGTGCGCCGGTACAGATCTGCGTCGAAAGTCTGTGGCGGCCTGTCTCCGGCTCGGGGATTCTCACCAACCCGGGGAGACTTTCCCTTACGCTCTTGAAGGATCAAAGACAACCGGCCCGGTGGCTCGGCACCCAACTGGGTGGCAAGTAACAAATATCTTTCCAGTTCAGAGCCGATCGGTTTCTGACGCACCCTGGAAACGGGTGTGCTAAGCGAGGTGTCCGTCCTAGAATCCCCGACTGCGCAAAGCACGAGGAGACAGGCCCGATAGGATTGTCATGCCAGGCGCCTAGGCCTGTGCACAAGTGAGGGGGTGAGCTGGACCACCGTTGTGGTTGTGTCGGTTGTTTCCCCTGGACACGGCGCGGTCTCGAATGCCCACTGACCTGAAGAGTGAGCTTTCAACTCAAAGGTGGAGGTGGTGGGAGGCAACATGTTCACGCTCGAGGCGACAGAATAGCGTGCGGTTGTTTAGAAGTTAATGATACCCCCTTCCGCTGCCCTTACAATAATGAGTGTATCGAGCAGTTTGGTTTCCCGTCCAGTCATGTGTATCTTTATCCCTGGTGAGCTCATATGAGATGGCTCCAACCTCGCCATCTTCCAAGTAACCTGATTATGGGGACGCGCAAGAGGTGCCCTGTGCTGTCACCATTTTACAAGGTCATATCTCACTGAAGGGTTAAACGACGGCAGCGTGCGTGCAGGCGTGATGTGATATGCCATAAGAACAAAATATCTAGTACACTTCTTCGGAATTTCCTTCCGCTTCCATCTCCTTGCCTCTCATCACCTCTCTCCCGTCGCTGTCAACCCATCGCTATCAACCCGAACGATAGGTGTTGTCCTAGCCAAGAGTCAAAGCAGTCCAGTCTATCTCACTTCCCCTCTCACCCATGCATGCCTCGCCACCACATCCCGCCAGAGCAAGGAAAGAAAAGGAGAAAAGGAGAAAAAGCCGAAGCATATTTGATTTCTGGCCTTGTCCTGCCTGGCTGCCTGCCTAACCCCCTGTGCAAGTGTTACAAGGAAGGGAGGGAGCGATGTTATGTGTGCGAGAGAGCAAAGAGGAAAGAAAGTTAGACCAGACCAGAGACCAGACCAGACCACCCGACCAAGCCCAAGCTGCGAGAGAAGTTCTCATCTACATGAAAAAAAGGAAGCAAGGAAACAAAAAATTATTACATGCCCTCGAACTCGCCCCCGAGGTCGTCCTCATCCAGGTCGCCGTCTTGTATCTCCTTGGCCATCTCGCGCTCGCGCTCGCGCGCTTCCTGGGCGTTCTTAAGCTCGAGGCGGTGCTGGTTCATGGGGAAGCGCATTGCCTGTTTGGAGTGTGTTAGCACGTAATTTATGACAGGTGAAAAGTAATGGAAGGGGAAGAGAACATACCTTGACGCTCTCGTCATGCAGACTCAAGCAGGCCCGGATCCGCTCGTGGAAGGCCTCGCCCGGCTCCCGCGTGGCGTACACGTCGCCCACCTCCTTGCTCTTCATGAAGCCCCTCTCGCGGTCGAGCGTGGCCTCGATGACGCCGTCCCGGATGGCCTTGGCCACGATGTACTCGGCGCTCTCCTCGCTGCCGAGGTGCAGGCGGATGCAGATGTCACGCAGCGAGATGCGGCTGTAGCTCAGCGACATCATGCGGATGCCCGTCTTGATGACGTTCTGGCGCAGGCGGAGGATGAGCGAGAACGTGCCGTCGCGGCGGAAGACGTCCGCATGCTCAGCGATGATGGTCTCGAAGCTGTCGAGATTGCCGACGCGCACGGCCTGCACGAGGAGGAAGTACGGGTGCAGCGCCTGCTCCATCGTGGGCTGGCGGAAGGTGGCGCGGTCGGGGATGTCGCCCATTAGCAGCTCGACGACGAGGAGGAGCTTGGTGGCTGTCTGGGAGAAGCCGAGCGCGCAGGCGCTGCTCGGCGCCTTACGCGTCGCAGCTGTGAGGTGCTCGTGGGCTTCGGTATAGCGCAGCTGGATGGCGCGGATGCGGCCGAGGTAGTAGAGGAAGCGGGCTACCTGGTTGTTGGCTGCGTTCTCGGGGAACTGGGTGTGGGAGACGAGGAGGTCGGCTTGCGAGATGTGGCTTGTCTGGAGGTAGTTGCGGAGCAGGATGACGATGACTGAAGCCTGGGTGTCGGTGTCCTTGCGCAGAACGGCGGTGCGGAGAGCGGCGAGGAGAGTAGGTCTTATCGCGACGATGGGGGACTGGCTGGATGGGGGCAGGGGCGACAGCTGCTCGAAGAAGAGGGAGTAGTAGAAGTAGACCTTGGCTGAGAGCGAGTCGAGCGTTCGGCGGTTGAGCGAGTGGATGCGGTCGCACAGGTACTGGGAGAACTCGGCACCCCGCTGGTAGTCCTTGCTGTCGAAGAGGTAGACCTGGACGAGGATAGCCAGGAAGATGTCGATCTCGGGAATGACGTCCTTACTCCCGGTCTCCTTCTTGGCAGCGCCGTTCTTGGGTGATTGCACCTTGTTGGGCTCGCTGTCTATCTCCATCTCGGGGCCGGGTTGGCGGCCGAGAGCGACGTCCTGCTTGCCAATCGCCGATAGCAACGTCCTCGCGATGTGTGTTGGACCAGATGTTGGGGGGTAGGTCTCGGAAATGACTTGGGCGAGGATGTCGGGGGTCAGCCGTTTCCGCAGCGAGGAGATGGACCTAAGAGCACGGAGGGTAAATCTGGCATCGAACAGGACGACGGCACGGTCTAACAGGGCGAAAGTGCTCTTGATGTCTGTCGGAGGCGATCAGTTAGTCTCATCCGTCTTGGAAAATCGTACTCGAATGTAGGGGTAAACGTACCGTTGATGGCCTGAACAACGGGATCCACCTTGACCTCGCCATCATCAGCCTTCTCTGCCTCGTCCATGGCCACATCCCCATCGGCATCGTTCGGCGGCGGCACGGACGACTGCTTCTTTGACGGGGGCACGACGACGGTCATCTCGTCCTCGCCGTCCTTGGCCATCTTCTTGCCCTTGTGCTTCAGCGACGCGGCCTGCTCCTGCTCGTCCTTGTCCTTCATCTCGATGTCCTTGCCACCCCGGTAGCCGCCGTTCTCGACCGGTTCCTTATCTGGCGTCTTGCCGGGCATTTCGGCTGCTTTGTGTGATATGTAGGACTGGGTAGTGGAGGACGCCTCCCGACTGATGCAGGGCGATGGCGGGCGAGATGATATTCGGATGACGAGAGGGGGTTTCGTCGTTGGGCCGGAACTTCGCGAAGCGCGCTGCTTCTACTCCTTGGTGGCCTAATCAGCTGGGACCTGGTGGAACACACTCGGGTGCGGTAACGGGATGAATCTGATAAAACAGACGATCTAAAAGATTAAAGAGTTACGGGAATTGATGGCTCGACTGAAGGCGAGGCCGTTGTCGCGGCAAAGGGAATGGTCCAGGCGTTTGTTTGAATTCGGTTTGGTTGACGTGATGCACGGAAGGTACGAGCTCGACTCAGAGATTGAACTGAATCCGGGCCAGGGCCGTGGCTGCAGGTGAAGCTGGCAGGTGGCAGATACTGCACCAGTAAAATATGGGGCTAGGCTGGTACCTGCATTCGCTGCTTGAAGGAGGCAAATGCTGAAGTACCAAATATCAGATCCAGAAGCAGATGGAATGCCAAGCCTCACGCCTCAGCTGTCAGTAAACAGCTGAACAAAGCTCCCTTGAGCTGACTGATCCACTCTGTGACTGGCTTGTGACGTTGTCGATGCTGCCTGCCTGAGAGCTGCGCGAAAGCGCCTGAAAGACAAGGTAGGTACAGAAGTACATCGTCTAGACCTAGAACCTATTACTCAGCCTCACAGCGACTTTGACCAAGTCCGACACCGCAGTTGGCAGTCGCAATATCCTACATACCTGGTATGTTATATTCATGATACTACATGCAGGTAGTCTAACATTTTGCCGGATAGATCATGACAATCTTAGGTGTTTGAAAGCAATATACCTTCTTTTCTACTCTAATTAACTCCTGGAGCAAGGCAAACCCTGACAGATCAAGTCTGTTGAACCAGACACACAGGACCACATGTTCGTCCCAGCTGCAAATGTCCCATGACCACAGCCTCTTGAGAAGGGCCCAGGTACCATAGGCTGTTTCTTCAGAGACAATCTCCTCAGGATGTTCAACTCCCTTGACATCATTGAACCAGTCTTGAAGCAAAAAGAGAACAAGATGAATTCAACCACATCACAATTACCATCACGAACACAATTGATGCAATGATGCATTTCCAATATGGGAGAGACTATGGTCTAAGGACACTTTTTGCCTCAAGCATGAAAGCAATAAAACCAGACCTTCGGTATCAATGCCCATCAAACCCTGACCAGTCGAATGTAGACGCCTTCCCTTTCTGAATTCATCGCAAGACAGACCAACCCTCGTAAGACAGGTAGAGAGCTCACAACCCGAGCAGAATGAATGACAATCGAAATATGATCCTCCCTGAAAGGTCAAACTCCAATCCTCAGACAGTGAATGGTTTGCCCAAAGCAAACCTCAAAGCAATGTCATCATCGTCCAACCCCCAAAACAACCGCTCGTCACATCCTTGCGCCTCGAAGCCCTAAGCCTAATGGTAGGTTCATCAATCCTGCAGTCTTCCGGTCGTCGAACGAAATCTAAAGATCCCCCTTCCCAGGCATGACCTTGGCAGCCTGCACGGCGCTCATCTTGGTGATCCACGCGGCGCTGGGCTGGATCTTGCGCACCGTGCGCAGCTCCTCGCTCGAGTACCCCGGGATGCGGATGTTGTAGGTCCGCTCCAGCACGAGCTGGATGTCGCGGATCTCGAGAACCTTGCTGCCGCGCTCCTTTGCGTTGCGACAGGCGCTGTGCAGGACGTTGTCGACGAAGCTGTCGGCTAGGTTGAGGACGGACTGGTATGCATGTTAGTACATCCATGGTAGAAATGAACACGTAGTGGTGGGAAAACATACCTCCTCAACATCAGGCGTCAACAGACTGCCCTCATCACCCTCCGCCGTACCTCCACAGACCTGGCGCACAAGCTCATCCAGCTTCTTCTTATTAAGAACCCGATCGCCCTCGCCCTCAAGCTGGTAGGCAGGCGTCTTGCTTAGGGCAGGTTGGCCCATAACCCCGCCGCCGAGACCAGTGCCGCCCGTCAGCGTTGGACGTCCGGCTCCGATTCCGCCCGTGTTGGCTACGGGCGTGGGGATCTGCGTGGCCTTCTCGGGCAGTACCTTGGGGATGGGCATCTTGGACTGCATCGACTGCTGACCGGGCTGGACGTGCTGCTGCTGACCGGGATGCTGCTGGGGCATGTTCTGACCTGGGTGAGGCTGTTGCTGGGCTGCGCCCATGACGCCTGAGCCCGTGCCCGGGGTGGATTGGGTGGGTGTGCCGGTCTGGGGGAGCTGGGTTTGCTGTTGGCCGCCGGGCATGTTGATGCTGCCGGCGCGTTGGTTGGCCATCGAAATCGCGGCGGTGTGGCTGAGGGCTTGGCCGGTCATGGGCGTCGCGGTTTGCGGGGTGTGAAGCGCGCTGCGGGCGGAGTTTTGGGTCGGGGTGCCGGCCGAGGGAAGTCCACGAGCTGCAGCAGCTGAGGCGAGTTGGGTGTTGATGGGGGCTGGCTGGTGAGGTTGCGTGCCGGGCTCCATCTTGATATGCGGTTGTTGTTGTTGTTGCTGGGGTTGTTGATTCTGAAGTTGCTGCATTTGGGATTGGTTTTGCAGTTGAGGTTGAGGTTGCTGCGCCGACGTTGGGGCCTGGGTCGCCGGGTGAGGAACAGGCGAAGGTTGGGCCTGATGCTGTTGCTGCTGGACAGAAGGCGGAACAATCTGGCTTTGTGGCAAGCCTTGTTGTCCCTGTTGACCGGCCAGACCCCGTGCTGCAGCAAGCTGCTGGTTCTTTGCCGCCTCGATCGCCGCATTCACTGTCGCCGCACTATTCTGTATCGGGTTCGCACCTGCTCCAGCTGCCTGTCCACCGCCCTGTTGGGTAGGTGCTTGCATCCGAGGCGTCCCCGGCTGCTGCTGCTGCTGGTTCCCAGCTGGCCTTGCACCCTGGTTGCCTCCATTCTGTTGTGCCTGTGGCTGACCACCTGCGTTCCTGTTCGCTTGTAGCTGTTGGCGAGTGCGCTCGACAAAGGCGTGACCGTCCGTGTACTGCTTGTGCATCTGCTCCCTCTTGGCCTTCAGGGTAGCCATTTCCTCCGGCGTAGGCGGGTTGCCGTTCTCAGTCCGGTCCTTGATCATCTGGTCGATGCGAGCCACGGTAGCCCGCCCGCTCTCCATAGTAAGCAGGGCACGCGTGTACTTCAGCTTCATTTCGCTGGACCATTTCGGCTTGTCCGGCTCGTTCGGAGGTGCCGTGAAAACCATCTGGTTGACGTGTTGCATTATATGCTCGGGGATCTTAGCTTGTGGTAGCGTCGGCCTTGCGGCTTGGGGTGTATTGGCGTTCTGGCCTGGCTGGACCTGGCCTTGCTGTGCGTTGCCCAGCTGGGCCTGAACTCCGGCCAGCTGTGCCGGCTGTTGCTGAGGCGTCTGCTGATTGATAGAATGCGGCTGAGGGGTCTGGCTCTGCTGAGGTTGTTGCTGTTGGGGCTGCTGCTGGCCCTGTTGCTGAGTCTGTTGTTGTTGACCACCCTGTTGACCCTGCTGTCCTAGCTGCGCTTGTTGCGCCTGTTGCGCCTGTTGTGCTTGCTGCTGCTGCTGCTGAAGCCTCGCCTGCTGGCTCACCATCTGCTGCCTACGTTGTTGGACCTTGGACAACAGCATTTTGCCAAAGTCCTGCAACTTCTTCCTCGCCTCCAAGTTCTCGGGGGAGCCGAGTGGTTTCGAGTCGTGGAGCTGCCACAGCTGGACGAGTCCCCGTTCGTACTTGACCTTCTCGTCCTCTGTAAGTAGTCCAATGGTCCGCATTTGCTCGGGCTTATAGAGAGGGATGTTTGCCTGGGCTTGGGCAGCGCGCACGGCAGCCTGCTGCTGTTGCTGCGCTTGGGATTGCGGGGTGCCCTGCTGCGGCGGCTGCTGCTGCTGGCCGGAGCCGGAGCCGGGACCGTTTTGAATCATGGTGGCGGTTTCCTCGGCAGAAACACGGTTCGGGAAGGGTAGGTCTAAGATGCGGCAGTCGGCTTCATGCACGGAGGTAGATGGGAGACAAAGAATGTCGACTGCGGTGTGGTGTGAAGGGGCAGTTCGTGGTGGGAGGTTGGATTTGAATGTGGCAAAGGCGTTGAATTTGGGCGCGCCAGGAAGTCAGAAGTGTTTAGAAAGGGGCGCTATTCTCAAACAATGATAGAATAAGTAAAAGGGTAGCCTTATGCGCCGAGAGTTTTGAAGACCCGCGTGGTGAGGCTATCAAGAAGTGGTTGGGAATGAATTAAACAGTGTAGGTTACTCGGCGGGATGCTTCGCGACGAACAATGGGAATGGGAGGACCTGATAGGTGGATCAGTGGCTCCACTAAGGTAGCTTGGCTCCAGCAAGGTGAGCCTTCCATACCGAGATCTTATCACGAGATACTTGCGTTGACTGGACAGGTGGAACAGGGCTGGGAAACCCTTAAAATAACATATTTCTTGCTTCGTAGAAGCAGCTTTATTGTCCATCACCGTTCGTCAGTGACTGTTCGTACCTGCCGTCCAAGAATCACACATGCAACGGTCCTGCTCTGCTTGAAGGTGCGCATCTTGGTATCCCCAAGGTATCCTAGGACATACTTTGCTTCGGGGCTTCAGAGTCATAAAGTCACCCTCCCCAGGGCCTATCGACCCAGAAGAATACATATTTTGCCATCCAGCCTATTGTTTCGCCTCAAATCAACACGTGCTGTGGCTGAGTTGTCAAAGCAAGGGTCTATTCGCTATGAAATGCACCTATGAAACCCCATATCCAGCCCTAATTGAAGCCCTTCCAGACGGGCAGCATCAAGCCTCAGGTGTTGAAACATTCGCCCCCAAAGTCTATAGGTATAAATGAGAAATTGGTACAGAACCTTTCCCCCGAAGCCTGTGAAAGTCCAACCCATCACGTGTCCGAGCCGGTTATTGCTGGCCAGATGAATTCAAACTCTATCATCATTCTCCCTTTCCAACCCAATGTTAGAGATAATTTGCTCCACTTCCCATGAAAAGTGGCCCATTGGTGCCCAGATCCGCCTGGCCGGTTCGCTATGCATAGATGCAAGGCTAGTAGAAACACAAGGGTTTGTAAAGATATTGTGAGCCCCGGTGGGAGGAGCCCGGCGGTGATAAGATGTAGCGTGTGGCTGATATGCATCGTAGTCGTCGTAGTCGTTATGGTCGTAATGTGTTCTCAACCTCCCGCCAATATCTGCTAACAGTAGCCAGTGGCGAGGAGAATCGGCAGTGAATGAGGTTGTCCATCATGGAGAATCAATCTCCATAGTGATATAATCCAACGTATAATAGGGCAACTCTTTCAGCGCATCATCATCCAGGAATTCGTCCTCGCTCGTTTCAGGCTCGTCAGCCTGATCGATCCTCGGCAGCGGCGGTTCAAGCCCCTGCAAGCTCTGCCGATTCCCCAGCTTCCTCTTCACCCTCCTCACACCACCCGCACCCGCACTCCCGCCCGCCTTACCTCCCGCCAGCACGGCGTCGAGGTACTGCACCTTCAGGTCCTCCATGTCCGTGTCGCTCCCGATGCTCTCGGTGATGCTCCTCTTCCCGATGCTGCCGGAGCTCATGCGCTTGTGCCTCTTTTCTAGTCGCCTCCTCACCAGGAAGCGCTGGTAGTCGTCCTCGTCGAAGTCCGTCTCGTCCGACTCGGAGGAGGTGCTCGCGCAGTCGAGGTTGCGGAACTTGTACATGACCGTCTGGTCGATCTCAGGCGGGTTGCGGGAGCGGGAGCGTGACCGGTCGGACTCCGGGTACTCGAAGTGGTCCGGCCGGAGCGCGGTGCGGCGCTCCTCGTCGCCCGGCTCGAAGTTGCCCATTTCTTCGACAGTGAAGGTGGGGGCGTGCGTGATACGAGTGGTGGTGGTGACTGCGGTGGGGCGTGGATTGTTAGGGAATGATGATGCCAATGGGTGGTCGGTGGTTATGCTCTCAGCGTCCGAGGAGTCGGAGTCGGTGGATGACTCGGAGGAACTGGTGGATTGCGGGGATAGTTGGTCTTCCCGGGTCGGCCGACCGAAGTTGAAACCCGGGCCGTGGGCGGAGGCAGCCCGAGCGTTTGATTGTTGGGCCATGGGCCGCTTGCCGGCCTTATTGCGCGAAAGAGGACCCCGGAACTTGGGGCTGCTCTGCCGGTTGAAGACGGGGGAAGCGGTCCTCGGAGTTTCCGGCGGCGAAGTTGGTCCAGCAGGATGAGAGAAGTTCAGCTGCGGCGTGGTAGGCAACATAGCTGCTGCTGACAATTCAAGGTATGGTATTTTTCTGATGCCTCACCGACCCGAGTAGCTCTTGGACAAGAGAACCATCTGATGTGGGGTAAAGGCGCGGTTGATATAGAGGGGTTAAAGTCAAGGAGTCAACAACCAAAGAATGAACCTCCAGCGAGGAGAGGAATATAAGCATCGAAAGGTTGACATGATAGTGCTCTTGTGTCGGACGCAATTGCAGAATTTCCGTGCAGCAGAGGTTCTGTGCAGCAGAGGTACGCAACGGAGCAGTCGGGGGGACGCAAATGCGCAATTGGGGAGGATTGGGTGGCGGCCGGAATGGACTGCGCAAGGAGGGGGGGGAAGTCTAGTAAATAACAGGCTGGCGGATAGATCTGCAGACGGGTGGTAGGCAGCGGCAGTGCAGGATGAAGCGCCGAGGAAGTCGCTGCCGAAAGTTGCACTTTCGAGAAGACGTGGCCGAGCAGATGTTCGGCGAATAAAATGCCCGTTCGTGTAAGAGACGAGTATGTAAGTGTTCGTGTAAGACGGTTCCCGAGTTCTTGAATCTCGAGGGTGTATCTTGAATGGCGGGATCTGCCGCGCTAAGCAGCCAGCGACTCCAAGGAGTGGAAGGATGGGGAAGAAGAAAGGGACGACGGAGGCCGTATAAGATGGTGTAGAAGGGCGATATCAAACGGACTGTTTCAATATATGAATGAATAACAGGATGTTTCAAGCGGAGGGCCGGAAGCACGTCTTTTGGCTGTGGAAGTATCTCCTGGTGTCCGAGCTCTAAGATTGAGCGGATGCAATCACCGTCGGAGATCAGAATCGGGCCTCGGGCTGAGGAACCATCTTATAACAATGTGCTATTGTTCCATCGGGCTATGGGAGCGCAGACAGACGGCTCTTCGGGTAACAGAACCAGAAGCAGAGAGACACTTTGGCGCTGATCAGCCTATGTTGGAGTGGATAGCGACAGCTTGGGCAGCAATGCTCCAAGGGCAACCCCGGCTACCCCAAGTCGCTTTTCGTGGAGTTCCGGGATGACGATGGACAATCGCCTGTGCCGTGAGCACAAAGGGCAGAAGCGTAGTATAGGTCGGGTGTCAGAAATATAGACCATGCCTGGGAGGATTCCATGCTGTGACAGGGCAGACCTCGACACCGCACTGCGTTGTCAGGTCCGTCAGCATCAATGAAGCGTTACGGCACCAATGCTTGCTGCCCTCTGCCGTCTCCAAACGATAATCAGCGGCAGACAGCCCATGGAAAGAAAAAAGAAAGAAAAAAGAAATCAAAAATAGGTGTCCCGGGAGTAAGGTAGCATCCAACTTGTGCCCAATGAGCGAAGCGAAGTTTGCCTGCAGATGAGTTGGAGGGGATAAGGGAGTGACGGGCGGAGGTGTGGAGAGCGAAAAGGACGAACAACTTCGATGTGTGGACGACCTGGGGGGGCGGGGGTGAGAGATTCCTGCACTTGCAGTTCCCTTTCATCTCTGCCGCCGCAGGTCCAACTCAGAACTCAGCCTAGAGGAGTTCGACTAAATCGATTTCGCCGACGAGCTTGTTGTGGACGCTGAGGTGCCTTGTCCAAGACTTTGCCGCAGACTCTCCCATATTGCTTCGACGCACCTCGTCCAGTTCAGCATCAAGCCGGCTGTAAGGCAACATTGCAACGCCGACGAAAGATACTGAGCTTGAGGGACTTTCTCTCGGTTCCTTGCCGGCACCTTCAGAATGCGTGATACACTAGCGACGCAGGTCGACTGTCGCCGATCCCTCGTGCGACTGCAGTGCTGCGGAACCTCGTGAGAGCCTCTCCACTTGAAGGGAGTAGCTTGTAGGGACGGACCGGACTCCCATCGTCTACCCACAACTTTACCCCTGGATGCTGAGTGATCAAAGAGCCGTCCGCCACGTGCATGCACTTGGGAGCTGTGCGATGAGTCAATTCTGTCTCTCAAGGTGACACCGAAAACAAGAGTTTCCTTACAGAACCAAGACCAAGCGACGCGAGACCCATCAAGCACATGTCTGATTTCTGATGCGCTGTCCTCCGTTGTACATGGAGTCCCATCTGTAGCCGACAACGTGGACATGTCCGTCTTCTGGGATCCGGCAGAGCGGTGTGCGACAGGAGTGGTGCTTCGTTGATGTGAAGGATTTGAAGGGTGGAGGCATGAAGAGGAGAAGGAGGAGGAAAGAAATGAAACAGCCAGCAAGAATTCCCAACATCCAAAGATTTGAGGAAGAAACAACCCTGTGGATCTCGCGTGTGACGCGTGCCTGCCATCCAGGTTCTTTCTCTCCGTCATGGTGGCTGCAAACCGCGCCTTCCACTTCGGAGCGTTCCTTCTACAATTCCTTATCGATAAGCGTCGCGTGCCCCTCAGTGTTTTGTTCACCGTCAACATCACGGTCCCTTTCACCGTTGACAACCATTTGACCATCCAAGAGCTCCCTGATGCGAAGCCGACCTTACTTCCCTAACTAATCTGCTGAGAAGTTGCCTCTCTTCTCGTCTCGTCGAGCTGTCCACACGACCACTACTCCCGAATCCCAAGGACGCGTTGCAGCGCACCATCACCACCATGTCCCTCCTAGCAACGCACCTGGAGCAAATATCCTTCTCCTGCCAAGGAATAGACAGCCTACCGTACGGTCCCCTTTCCGTCTCCCCTCCAAAAAACCACCCCAAGAACTAACACTCCCCTTTCTCCAGCTTTCCCCCACCCAAAGTCTTCACCAACGCCATGCTCAACAACAGCGACATAACCGCCCTCATCCGCGACACCGAAGTGCACGAGCGCGCCCTCTTCTCCGTCCCGCCGCCTCCCCCACCAATCATCGCGCCCAAAAAAGAACCAGCAGCCGAGGCCCCGAAACCCACCAAGCGCAGACAGACAGTCTTCAACGTCACCGGCGGCGAAGTGACCACCGGCCCGCCCTCGACCCGGCGGCCGAGACAGCACACCGCCGTAGCGGCCGTGCTGGGCGGGGACCTGCACTCCCAGATCGTGCGAAGGGGAAAGGCAGAAGACGGGACAAAAGGCGATGTCGATGTCGAGATATTATTGAAAGGCGCTGAGAAGCTGTGCACCGTCTACCCTCTGCCTGGGGCGTTCGAGAAGATCTCTTCGTTGAGGCAGAAGCTGGCGCACCAGAGCAATACGCTGGCGTACTACGAGGCGCGGGTGGAGGAGCAGAGCGAGGCGCTGGGGAGGATGAATAAGGATTTGTGGGATGACGACGACGACGAGGAGATGGAGGAGGTTACTACCGGTGGGTTTCAGCGGGATGTGTGGACGGACGAGGAGCTGAGGAGGGAGGAGGGGGAGGTCAGGGAGCTGGATCGGAAGAAGAAGGAGTTGCAGGAGAGGTTGAGGGATGCGGATAATGATTACAGGGGGTTGATGAATATGTGAGCCGGTGGCGATGTTGGAGTTGGATTGATACCCGCGTTAGTAACCTACTAAGATACGGTGAACATCTGTGAGTGAGAATCACACTCCGAACCTAACACGCATCCGCCTCACCCGAGCTAACACCCCCTACGCATCAGCCTTAGCCCTCACAAACGTCCTTACAAACGTGTCCGGCTCCTGCGCGCCTTCAAGGACATACTTCCCATTCACGGTAAAATTCGGCACCCCGTTGACACCCTTGGCATACGCCTCCCCGACCTCCCGATCGACCTCGTCTCCTCCCCTCCCTTCGGCAAGCCACCTCCTCGCCTCAGCCCGGTCAATCCCCGCCTTCGCCGCCGCGTCCGTCAGCCCGTCCAGGCTCGTGATATCCATCCCCTCCTCAAAATGACTCTGGTACAGCTCGCCCACGAGCCTGTTCTGCACCTCCCAGCCCTTCCGTTTAGCGAGCTGCAGGAGGCGGTGCGCGTCGCGGGTGTGGCCGATCGGTCCCCGGCTCGCAAAGGCGACGCCCTCTGTCCGACCCATGGCCTGGAGGCGGGCGTTCATCATGTTTGCGCGCTCGGGGCCGAACTTGTTGGCAAGGTGGATTTGGGCGGGAATGCCTACTTTGCCCAGCGTCGGGTCGAGGTAGAAGGGGTGCCAGGTTATGGTGAAGGTGTCGTTTTCGCCTTGGGGGACGGTGGATTTGTAGGTTGATATTGCCTTCTCGAGGCGTGTTTTACCCATGTAGCACTGGTGGGTGGGTCTGTTAGTGAGGGTAAGGAAGGAAGAGGAAGGGGGAAGAGGAAGGGGGAAGAGAGCTCACCCAGGGGCAGATGGGGTCGGAGATGACGTCGATCTTGATGTTGGCCATTTTGAGTCTTCTTACGATATTCATGTATGATTCACTACGGGCTGGTCAACGGATCGGAGCTGCGTAGAGAAGATTGTCTTGCAGTTGATGGTGATGGCTTCATCTATATATGCCGTGGCTCGGAACAGGAAGCGGCGGGCGGATGACAAATCCGGCATCTCATTGGCGCGTCCGCCCGTGCATTCTGGGGGCACAGCGGAATGAAAGTGCGAGAACGACAAGGAATCAACTCCGCGTCCACCATGATGCAAACCGTATACGAGTAAATCTTTCGGTGCATACACAAAACATATCTCCCTAGATCTCATCCTGTATCCCATCGGCTTCGATGTCAGCGCACGTGACGCTTGAGCTCCTCAGCCAAAATCCTCAACCGACATCATTGGCGAGATGCCAAATGGATGAAGGAGCGATGTTTAAGCGGCGGCCTAAAATTGGATACGTCACCCAGCAAGGGTCCCGCCTCGTTTTGCAGAGCTCAAGCGCCAACCAGCTGGAAAGCGGGCCGAAGTGCGGGGCACGCTCTGGACCCAAGCCACTGAAACAGCCCTCTGGACCCCTGTCGCGCCCAATTAGCGAG
The DNA here is from genome assembly GCA_009194965.1 of Coniochaeta sp. 2T2.1. Classification (NCBI taxonomy): domain Eukaryota; kingdom Fungi; phylum Ascomycota; class Sordariomycetes; order Coniochaetales; family Coniochaetaceae; genus Coniochaeta; species Coniochaeta sp. 2T2.1. The sequence continues at coordinate 1,080,660 of VSMA01000018.1, read as the reverse complement.
CCGTTGCTGCCCGGACAACCACAAGCCCCAAAGTAAATAATGCCGGTGGCTGGGCGACCAGAGTGAGAGGGAACCTGACCAAACGGCACCACGCATCATCTCGCACCAGGCAGAGGAGAGTGCATGCAAGATTTGGGTCTAATTCCCCATTTCCCTCACACCATCCATCGTCCTCAACGGTTTATCCTACGAAGTACGTCTTTTGCACATTCCAGACCATCGACTTATCATCGCACCACTTTGTACTCACCATTACCAGCTGTCAACCTTTACACAAAAGCAATCCACTAGCAAGAATTACTTACTTACTGGGTGACCTCCCCTAACCTAAGCGCATCAAGCTTGACCACTTAACCTTCATTGTCAGTCTAGAAGCCTTCGATACTTATCCCGTCGTTCGCTGCCAAACCCACACACGACTCCATCGAGAAGCGAGACATACTCCTCCCACGACGGCTTCGCAAGGGAGCGCCCGTTCCGCATTCCAGTCCTCTTCGGATAATCACTCCACCTCTTCCCCCGAAAAGAGGTTCGCACTCAACGCCGCCAGCGCTGCAGGGTCGGCGCCATCTCTACCAGACCGTCAACTCCTGCGCGCGAAGGCCGAGGACGGGACTGGGCTCAAGTTGAGAGGAAAAAGTGAACAGTAGAAGAGGCGGAAAGAAGATACACAGAAATGGCGGGTGAAAGGTTCCAATTAGGATGGTACCGTACGTATTTATGCCTTCCCCGAAGAACTGTTGAAGATAACGATGGATCCCTCTGGACGGGTAGCAGGAATGTTGTCTCCATCGAAACCCTCAACGACAGGAATGCGCACGACACATGCCGGACCCTCTGCTAACCGTCTTGTCTCTCCCCTTTAGGATGGGTACCCTTCCTAGGCTATCACCACGTCTTGATGATCCTCATAGCAGTGGCCATAATATTACTATGTGAGTCTCACCACCTTCAAGCCTTCTGGTCTCGTACTGACATCATCCACAGCCCTCCTCCTAGCAGGCTGCTCCTCCTCCTCGCCCTTGATGCCCGACATCTTCCTCCTGTCCATCTACTACCAGCACTACACGGCCGTGCCCGACACGGCCCAAGTGGACTACAACGTCAACACGGCCATCAGCAACATCGTCGGCGGCGCCCACCTGCAGGCGCGCGTGGGCTACTTCGGCATCTGCATCAACCCCGACGGCGGCTCGTGGATCTGCAGCAACAACGCCACCTCGCTGGTGACGCAGGTGAGCGTCGACCAGGACCCGCTCAACCTGATTTGGCTGGCGAGCCAGTTCAAGGACATGATTGTCTTTCCTTACTTGATGTATGTTCCCCCACCCCCTCTTCCTCCCTCTCTACCTCCCACCCCCAGTAACTAACATTGTTTCGTTCGGAAAAAAACAGCATCATAGCAATAATCTTCGCCTTCATCTGCCTCCTCCTCCTCGCCACTTTTCCCGGCTGGCACGAAGAAGAGGACTCGGAAGGCAGCGAACGCGAGGTGAAGCCCTTCCCCTCCCGACCCGTGTCGCAGATAGCGCTCGCGATCATCTTCATAGCCAGCATCTTCGTCCTCGTCTCCGTCCTGTGGCAGCACACGGCCTCGGTGGCGGCGAGCATCATAGCCCAGGACTTCGGCAACGGCAGCGTGCTGAGCGGGGTCGGGACCAGCGCCATGGTCATGGGGTGGTTCAGCTTCAGCCTGCTGATCATCGTGACTATTGGGCTGTTGGTCATGATACTGAGTATTCGGGTGTTGGCGCAGATTATGGATTAAGCAACACTCCAGAAGATTGGTGTTCGGCTGGCGGGGTTTTTGTGGAAAGTTTTGTTTGACATGAGATCATGATGGGAGGGAAGGGAAAGAAAAGAAAGGAGGCATAATGAAACGATCAGCTATAGACTCAGGGGAGCCAGGTCGGGTTAGGTGGAGGAAGGGGGGATGGAATGTGTTGTCTGGAATTTTTGAGCGAAGGAAAGCCTGTCTGGGATGTGGAATTCATGTATACAAATATGTTTTGGTCGGATGTGGTCTGGTTGGAGAAAGGGTGAAGTTTCCCCATCCCAACTGGAGAACACATCTGTCGACGAAGCCAGCAAGCGCGCAGCATCAGGGCACGGAGTTTAATGGTATTTTTGCGTTTGGTCTTCTGTCTATACTGTCCGTACTTGAGTTGAAATGCGATCTTGGTCTGAATTCGTGTTTATGTTTGAAACCGAGTTTGTAAAGCAAATGTCCTGAGGACTTGCTTGATATGAATTAAGGTACCATCACACAAGAATGCACCAGACCTTATCAATTAGAACAAACAGTATGCGATTGATCCCATAGTGCTATCCAATACATGAAAACATATCTGCCACCACGCCCAAACGCCTTTTTGTGTTGTTAACCATTTCCAAACCCGTTCACTCCAGGAAGCTCAACCACGCTCAACCGACTACTCTACTACACCTAACTAGGCCTCCTAAACGGATGCGCCTCGGTATTAAAAACCCACTCGTCGAGACTGACCACATCGGGCGTCGCAAACAGCAGGTAAAAGTACTTGAGCGTCTCGGCCAGCCAGAACGACTCCATGTTGTCCATGTACGTGGCCGCCTTGTCGGTCGTGACGTCGTCGATGGCGCTGTGGCCCTCGGCGACCGACGTGGCCGCTATGACGGACTCGAACATGCGCCACCCCTTTTCTTGCCACGCGCTGTCGCCGGTTATGCGGTACATGTACCAGACTGATTCTATTGCTTCGGGGCTGTTGGGGGTTAGTATGGGTGGAGGTGAGGAGGGAAGAATGATAGAGCGGGATGGAGAAGGAAACATACCGGAGGATATACCGCTTATCGTTCAGCGAAGTGAAGCCAGGCGGGAGGCGGTCATTAGCGATACGCTCTTTGACGTACTCCTTGTGCGTCTGCGGCGGAATGGGCTCGGGCGGGAGCTCGAACTCGTCGATGAGAGGCGTCTGGCTGCTTTCGGAGGAGCCGGCATGGCCTTGGTGGCCGCCAGTCTTGTGTCTCGAGGGCGTGTTGAAGTCGAGCTCCTCGCCGATCTTCTCGACCGCCTCGCTGTCCTCCATCGTCTTGCGGTTGCGGTCCAGGATACTGTCGCTGGCGTCCTCGGTGCTGCGCTTGTGCACGGAGGCCACCTCGTCCGTCTCGCTGCGGAGGTCGTACGTCCCCTCGCCGGCCGCAGCCGCCGCACCGCCGACTTTGAGGTTGGTAGGTCCGTCTTCCCCTGGGAGGGTGTCGTTCACCGGCCGCAGGTTCCTCTCTTCTTCAGCCGCGTTCCGGGCAGCCGAATCCGACATGGCCTTGTCGGCCACGGTCTGTCCCGCCTTGGTGCCACCGGCCTGCTTTTTCTTCAGATTTGCTGCCTCCTTGAGCTCCTTCACCTCCTCCTCCCACGCCTTGCGCCGCTCGAGGTAGTCCGCCATCTGCTCCTCCCGCCATTTGTGGTTCGGATCCATCTTCTCGTGCCACGCCGTCTCGTTCCAGGGACACTTCTCCACGCTCTTGCACGGCATGACAAACGACGTCTCGGGCATGATGCCCGTCGGCATGACCTCGTACGCCCACGCGCACCCGTCGGCCAGCTTCTTGCCGATCTCGACATCCTCTTCTGACCCAAAAATCTTGCCGCCCAGACCAAACATCCCGCCAAGGAAGCACGTCAGATGCGTGACCTCGTAGTCGTAAGTGAGACTCTGGTCGTCGCCGTGGTAGGCATACGCCTTGGCCGAGAACAGCAGCTCGCGGCTCTCGTCCTCGATCATGGGCCGGTAGAGGAGGTACTTCTTGACCGCCTTGACCGTTTTCTCGTGCATGGTACGGTACTTGGGCTCCAGCCCGCCCAGCAGCAGGTACTGCTTCGGGAAGTACTCGTACGCCGAGTCCTGGCTGCCGCCCATGCCGTACGAGTCCGTGCCGTAGCCGCCGCTCACGAGGCCTTGGGCGGGACACTCCCATTCCGCCAGGGCGCCGCTGGCCTTCACTGGCGCCGAGCGTCGGCTGCCCGCGTGAGGGTCGCGCCCGTTGAGGGCCGGGATGCGGGCTGCTTCGGCCAAATCGCGCTTCAGGGTGTCGGCGTCGGCTTCGTCTTGGTACTTGTCCCTCTGCATATCGAAAGCTAGGCCGGGTGAGTCGAAGGCAGGTCCGGAGCTAGACCTCTTCTCGATTGTAGCCTTCTTTTTCAGCACAGCCTCCTCTTTCTCGTCCGCTACCTCCCGCCGCTCATACCCAACAGGCTCCTCCTCCTCTTTCTCGGCCTCGAGCCTCTCCTGCTCCTGCGCAGCCTTGCTCTTCTCCTCCGCAAGCAGCAAATTCAGCGCCGTCCGGTTACATCCACTAGCATCCACATTCGTCGGGAAGATGCCATCCAGCGCAGTGCCCCGCTGCTGCCACTCCTCAAACGCATCCGTGATCCTCGCCACAGCATCGTAAAACCTATCCTCGCCCGTCAGCTGCGCAAGCCTGGTGAACTCCATGCTCATGCTCCCCAGCTCCGCCACGCTGGACCCGGAACTCGCGCGGTGCGGCTGGCTCGCATAGTCCGGCTTCCAGTTATAGTAGAGAACCGGCATGCGGTTGGGGGTGTCGAACACGCCCATCAGGATCTCTGCGAGCTCCAGCGCCTTGTCCAGCAGGACCTTGTACCGTCCGCTGTGGCCGCCCGAGACGTCGTACGCCGCCAACAGTCCGCCGAGATACCGGATTATGGTCTCGAAAACGGGGATGTCCGTCCGATGCGGCGTGGTGGTGAAATCGATCTCCCGCACCGCCTCGACGGCCTCGTCGAACTCCCCCGTCATCCCCATGATCCAGAGCGTATCGAGGGAGTCGACCATTGTCGCCGCCCACCCGCAGAAGGGGTCGCGCGCCTTCTTGCTGACAGGCTGCACCTCGTCGTGCGTCCAGGCGTATTTCTTGTACCCGCCCCAGGCGCGCTCGGCCTCCGCCTTGACCTTTGCCAGGCGTTTCTCGCGTTTTCCTTTTGTGGCTGGCGACTCGGGAGGAAACAGGGCTTGGATTGAAGGGATGGGCTTGGGCTTGCCAGTCGGTAGGCGGATGAGGGATTCCGTCGGGACGGGGAAGTACTCCGTTGGTTTCACCCAGTGGACTGCGGTTTTGGAGAGTTTCTTGGGAGCTGTGTATGGCTCTTCGTCTACGATGAGCTTGTCGTTCGAGGAGGGGGCTTTCGTCGGCTTTGGCGCTGCGGTTGTCGATGTCGCCGGCTTGCCAGCCTTGGCGCCTGTGATTTTCGCGGGCGCCTTGACGGACGTGACCGGTGGCGGGGCGTAGTGTTGGTAGCCATAATCCTCCTTCAGCACAGGAATTTCGATGTTCTGCTCTTTCTTGGGAGGCTGCCGCTGGGGCTCGTCGGGAGTGGCGCCTCTATATGCATCGGCACCATCGGGACTGGCTTTGTCGTTTGGTGGTTGGTACGTGGGCGGTCGTATGTTTGTCTCCTTGTTCTTGCTCCCGCTGTCCTTCGCGTGTGTGTCCTTCGCGTGCGGTAGGGAGGCGGTGGGCTCCCAGTTCGAGTTCCTGCCGAGCTGGAAGAGGAGGACCAGGAGGATGAAGGCCGTTATCACGAAGACGCGGTATCTCCTGAAACGGAACATTGTGTCGGTGGGTGGGCGTGCTGCTCACGCGAGCAAGCACTTTGGAGGGAAGGGGAAGTGGTGAAGCTCTCGGAGACGGGCTATTGGCGCATTGCGGGAGCCTTTGCTGATGTCAGATAACGGGTCGGTGAGAGCTGGAGACAGACTTCAGCGGACGGTATGCCTGCCGAATGGCTCTGCGAGAGAGGCAAACGGGCTCAACCTCGGTACGAGTTGTGCTGAACGGGGTAGAGGAAGAGGACCAGAACAAATACAACTCGGCAGCACAACTCGGTAGTTGGACCTGCCCTCGAGCAGGGACAGACAGACAGACAGACAATCGTCACTATGTGAGAGAGAAACTCAGGTATTGAGAGAGAGAAGCAAGATGTTGACAGCTATCCAGCTCCCCGCAAGAGAATGTTAAAGGAACAACAATTCAACGCCATCACGAGGATCCGAGGAGGGTAACCGAAAGAGGCCAGATGCGACAGGAAAGCCATTTCTGCCAAGGAATCTCGAAGGCAACAATGAAGCGGACAAATGAGATGGTTAAAGTTGAGATGCCAAGACCGTATCGATCCAGTCCTTTGCGGGCTTGGGACGACGGGGAATTTTAGCAGTGTCTTGGCATATCTTCCAATGTCTCACCCGGAACTGAGCTGTTAGTTTGGTGTGTCTTTTCCGAGAGTCTGGGTATTAACTTATATGACCGGACAATGCATAATACCCATCCTCTCTTGATCCGGTAGTTCTATGGGCTCACAGCTCAACAACCTTAAAGTTCATAACTTGAAAAGGGAGACGTCAAAATTGACTTGCAGCTGTCACAGCTCTATCCCCCCTCCCCCCCCCTTTGCCGTCCCTTCCGAGAACTGGGGCACGGAGGCAGACAGGGGATGTTGCAACAAAAGAAGGAGGGGCTATTCTCCGCTAGCCCAGGGACCCTGACATCCTTTTACGGGAAGACAAGGATACTATCGTTCCGAAGAAGATATTCTTCCTTCTGGACCCTGAATTGTCTCTTTGTCTTCGTACAAAGTCAGGCCAGTCTGACCGTCAGCTTTACGAGTAACTGACAAGAGGCTAGGTATTCCTAGCAGCACCCCCCCTTTTTGAAGAACAGGATTAAGAAGATCAGGGCGTATTGAGACACTTCTCTTCCGATATCTGAAGCTTGGATGTTCGTGCAACCGGGACTGCCTGCTGCAGCCTGCAAGCCACTCAATAGCGGCGGTGCTAGCGAGCCGTCCCATCATTCAGCCGGCATATGACCCGCATGACCTCCGCTCCGGCATCGACACAATACCGGATCGGCGGCGTCGAGATGTCCGACGCCGTAGCCTGACTAGTCTAGACCCAGTGACGGTGCGGGTGGACATCTGATAATTTGCAGGAGCAGTTTCTCAAGTCGTCAGGCTGCTGGATTGGAGCACGTACATGACATTCGAAACAGCTTTGCATATTCCCTTTCAAATGCTGTGGGAAAAGTGGTCGGCCTCCTCGAGCCCAGGGAGTTCGTCGCCTTCACAGCCTGACAGGCTAGACGCTGTTATGTCTAACTCAGCTACGACCACGACCGGACATGTGAGGGTTGTCAGTAGTCGACGCTGGGCGTTGGCATATCAGCATCATCCTACTTCCGTTGTAATTATGCGGTTGTTTCATCGCGCATGGCCCCCAACGACAGAACTGTCCGCCAACTCTGGTGTCTGACGACGCAGCCCTTGGTTCGAAGAAATTAAGATGGTCACGCCACGCGAGCCGTTTCCCTTTCCTCGCTCACGGAACAACTTACAGCATTCTGCGAACTTAAGGAGAGCGCAACCCGCTAGAACATATTGATGGCAAACGACAACCGCGACGTGGAAGAGAAAGTGGATGAAGCCCTGCTTGCTGGTGAGTATCGTGTCGGGAGCTGAAGCCTCTTGCCTGAAAATCCGGAACGGGGACTCACAAATACTCAAGCACTCCCACCAGGAGGAGAGGTGGTCGATGTCGTGCCGCTCGGCTTGAGCGAATGGTGCGATACAACTAGATACGATGTGCGACTGGAGGATGGCAGCATCTGCACCTTCTTCGAAAAAGTCCGCCGCCATCTCCGTAACCATAGCCTGCCGCAGATGTGCATGATACTGACCGTCCTCCAAGCGAGCTGAAGGCGAACATGGGCGAGAGTTAGTCGTGGCTCATTGGAAGTCCGAGACCAGTCTCTACCGCCTCATCCCAGAGTTTATACCTCGGCCTGTGGCATTCGGGACCTACAAGTCCCAGCTGGCCATGCACTTCTTCCTCCTGGAATTTGTCGACATGATCGCCGACGATATCCCTGACGCGGAGTCCTATCTCGCGCCAGTCGCGGCCCTTCACCTTCGAAGCATGGGGAAGTCGCCCACTGGCATGTTTGGGTTCTCCGTCGAGACGAAATTTGGGGACCTGCCCCAGCCTACCGACTGGGAGGCTTCATGGGAAGTATGGTGGACCAGACATATGAGGTTTGTCGTTGACCGCGAAGAGAGGATCCGAGGTCCGAGAGCCCCTGAAGATGCGAAGTTGGTCCACGACTATCTCGTTGTAGTTCTGCCGCGCTACCTTCGGCCGCTAGAAACAAATGGCCGTTCAATCCAGCCCACACTATGCCATGGGGACATGTGGCCCGGGAATGTCAGATACAAAGACGACAACGAGTCTGTTGTCATATTCGATGCCAACGCATGTTGGTATCACAATGAAGGTAAGGTCGTCGCAGCCGCAGACAAAGTCTAAGGAGACTAACAACGTTACAGTCGAGCTGGCACCGCTCCGCAACCCAAGATACCCGCTGGGAGAGTCTTATATCGAGGAGTACCGGAAGCATATTCCTCCTTCTGAGCCTTCAAAAGACGCCGATAGCCGTATCGTCATGTACATGATTAGGAACCAAGTCCAGCTGGCCAGTTTGTATCCAAACGAGAAGGGGCTTCGGGATGCGTCAGTTGCCTATGCTCCCCTTCCCAGATACATAGCAGCAACGCTCTTGACTGACACTGTGCGTAGGTTCTTGGGAAGTATGCGTTTCCTCGTTGATAGGGTATTGGAAGAGACGGAAAGTCTAGGTACCATATGAGCTTCCGCCGTACAAGGAGAGGAGAAAATCAGGGTTGTCAGCATAGAGAACCAGGATGCGATATATGTGTAGAGGGACCTTGAAGAATTGGTTTATGATCCCGCTGTGGTAGGGACTTGATCCGCCATCAGTCTCAGCGTCGTAGTTCTGTCCATCGTTGGATAAACCGACTGCATTGGCGTGCCACAACCGACGTACCTAAGAGCAACATACCTGCAAGTGGTTCTGCCAACAGTGTGTGGTACCGCCGCACACAACAGGCAAAGGTTGTGAGCTAAGCTGTCGAACCAAAGGGCGTGGTGGGAATCCTAATCGGAAAGACCACCAACGAACCAACAATATCAGCATGTCAACGTGGGGGCGGGATCGAAGTCCGGGCAAAGTTGCTGGCCTAACCTCTCACTTAACAACCCCAGGCAAGTACCATGGGCGTCCCGATTCTACGACAAAACTCGAAGCAATTGCATGTTATCTGAGCCTTAGACCATACCGCCATCCACTACAATGGAGTCTACCTCGACAGAGAAAACAAACGGCTCCCTTGCAACTGCACGGCGAAATCATCGTAGAACGGCCCTTCACGGTCTTCACTCAGCGGCAAAAGACATGGATCAACCTCGCCGCCTCCTGGGCAGCCATGTTCTCGACCACGAGTAGCTACATCTACTACCCAGCCATCGTGCCTCTGGCCCGCGACCTCGGGGTCACGGTACTTCTATTGAACCTGACGATGACCTCTTACCTGGTCATGGCCGCCATCGCACCAGCTTTCATGGGAGACTTGGCTGATCAGACAGGCCGGCGGCCCATCTACATCCTCATATTCACCCTGCTGATGGGCGGTGACATCCTCATATTCACCCTGCTGATGGGCGGCAATATCGGCATTGTGCTGCAGAACTCTTTCCCGGTGCTCCTGGTGTTGCGGATGGTGCAGGCCACCGGTGCGTCGGGTCTGAGTGCGGTGGCCTACGGCGTCATTTCTGACGTGACCGTCGCCAAGGAACGGGGAGGCTACGTCGGAATGCCGCTTTCTTTTGTCCGTGACCCCCCAGTCACCACAAACCGCCTGGCCTGATGCTTACTCACATCCAATGCCTGCCTTACTCTAGCACCGACTTCGCAGTTAGTCTCGGCCCAGTAATAGGCGGCAGCATAAGCCAACAACTAGGCTGGCGGTGGATCTTGTGGCTCCTCGTGATCCTGACGGGCTCGCACTTCCTCACCATGCTCCTCTTCTTCCCCGAGACGCAGAGGAACATCGCCGGCAACGGGCAGCGGTAAGGCAACGGGCGTCTACCGGAGCCTCTTCCCTCTCTTCCAAGGCCAGGGGACCAAGAAACTGCAGATGCCCATCAGCAAGCCGGCGCGGCACTACCCCAACCCGTTCTCCTGCCTGCCCATCCTCGCCCGCATATGGAGTCGCTGGTGGTTATTATGCTGTACGCCCTGACGTACGCCGTCAAAGATGACGCTGCAGACGTCGCTGGGCGCGCAGTGCGTGGGGGTGTATCAGCTCAGCTACCTGAATGCCGGGCTGATATACTTGCCATCTGGCATGGCTGGGGCGCTGGGCGCGTTTCTGACGGGTGAGTTCCTGAATAGGACTTACCGAAGGACCGTGGCGCCGCTGTCTGATGGTCGGGAGGCGGAGTGTAATATTGAGTCGGACGAGTTTCCTCTTGAGAGGACGAGACTGAAGGGTATGGAATTCTTGCTTGGGGTTAGTGCTCTGGGCACCGTTGGGTATGGGCTTATTCTGATGAGGAAGGCGGTATGTAAAAGGTCACCACACCTTGATGTCCGGAAGAGAAGCAGCTGACCAGGATATAGCATATTGCGGCGATGATCATGATGCAGGTGCTCACCGGATTCACCACGGCGAGCATCTTTGCGGTATGCTTCTCCCTATCTTCCCTCTTCCAAACCTACAACCACGGCTGACACAACGACAGAAAACCGGTACGCTCCTCACGGACCTCAACATGCAGAGGTCTGCCACAGCTCAAGGAGCCTATAGTATAGTCAGGGGCCTGGGAGCAGCCGGCGCCATAGCCGTTATGGAACCTATCGCACATGCGATTGGATTGGGATGGTGTTTCGCGTTGTACGCAGTGTTGATGCTGGCACAGTTACCCCTAGTATGGATGCTGCGCCGGCGCGGAGCAAAGAAGGGCGACCGTGTGACCTCAGCGGCGGCATCGCAATGAAGTCTGTTCCGTGTTGTCATGTCCGCCTAATTGTGAGATTTGACTCAGAGTAACACAGGGTCACCAGTAGGCATCATGAAAACATGCAGTTAGGCTTACGCCCTCGTGCGCTGCGCAGCCTCGCTGGTACTCGACACCATCGACACAGACGAGCTACACGACACAGACGAGCTATAATTGTTAACAGCTGGACCTCGTAGAATTCAGCAGCAACAGCCAGTCAGGCAAGCTGCTAGCAAGAAACGCCTCGCGGGTGAAGCACAGGAACCTCACACATTCCGTATAACGAACGGCTGCTGACTTCCAGCATATAAGGGAGGGAGGAACAGGGCGAATCGAAACATCATGCCAGTCAACATCATGCTACCGCTGCAAGGAAGAGGTATCCAACGATAAAGCAGGTATCCATCCAACAGAAACAGGTCGTCCGAAACGCGTCATGGTATCCCAACAAAGTAACCAAGCAACAACAAAAAGGGGAGGCAAGCGCCAGTCTCGCCTTTTCTTTTCCAACAGTCCCATAACCATAACGAAAAACCTACGCACAAAACACATGCTCCAAGCCAAAAACAGGAAGCACCTAATCCTAATAAGTCCCCCGAATCTTCGCATAGAGCTCCGTGTCGAAAAAGTTGTAGTTCGGATAATTCGTATCCAAGTCGCAGAACGGGTGCTGCGAGAGCAGCATGTCGGCTGTTGGCCGTTCAGTCGGGTTCCTGTCATCCTTTTGTCAGCAATCTCAAATTCTCACCCTTTCCAACAACCATGGGGAAATACTTACACAGTGAAGCAATCCAACATGAAAGCAATGGCCAACGGGCTGATCTTCTCCCTGATGTCGTCGGGTATGGGCGGCATCTCCCCGTTCGCAATCTTGTAGATGGCCCCCACAGCCTCCTCCTTGCTCCACGGCCGCCGGCCGGCGAACATCTCCAGCACAACGCAGCCGAGCGACCATATGTCCACCTTGGCGCTGTATCCTTCCCCCTGGGAGCGGATGACCTCGGGCGCCATCCAGAACACGGACCCTTGCATGTTGTTGCTCTTGTCGTTGCCGTAGATGTTGTCTGTCTTCTTGCTGATGCCGAAGTCGGAGATCTTGCAGGTGCCGTCGAGGTCGAGGAGGATGTTGTCCGCCTTCAGGTCGCGGTGGAGGATGCCCTCCCGGTGGAGGTAGGCGAGACCCGAGAGGGTTTGACGGGTGAGGGAGGAGACGACGCTTTCTTCGAATTTTCCGTGTTTGCGCAGGCAGGACCCGATGGAGCCGCCAGATATGTACTCGAGGAAGATGGAGATGCTCGTCTCCTTGCGCTCGCAGCCGAGGTACTGCACGATGTTGACGTGGTCGAGGTGCTGCATTGTGTCGATCTCCTGGTCGAGCGCGGCCACCATTTCGCGCATCTTGTTCTTGTCGCCCTGGGCTGCCTTGGGGTTGACCTCGACCTCCTTGACGGCCAGGAACTCGCCCGTCGTGGCGTTCATGCCGAGGTAGACGCGGCCGTAGGTGCCCTTACCGATGAGCTGGCCCTTGAACCAGCGGAAGGTGGTCTGGCGCTTGGGGAGGGTGTCTTGATTGGGCAGGCTGTCTTGCGGGATGGTGGTGAGGCCCATGGCGGCGTTGATGGAGCCCCGCTCGGGCCGGATCTGCTCGATCTTGCCGCCGAACATCTTTGTGCTCTTGCGGCGCATGAGGTTGCTGTTGAAGTTGCCGCTGGAGGAGGGGATGGGAGGCGCGGCGCCAGAACCGCCCATTTGAGCGGATGTTTGCGTGTATCGCTTGTTGGCTTCGTGAGCGCCGCGGGCGACTTCGCGGATGGACTTCATGCGACCGAGACCGCCGGAGCGGCGGATGCTACGGTGGGCCATGGACTGCATCGACACGGGGCGTGATTCGAGGGCTTTGAGGGTGGATTCGTCTGAGCCGAGGGTGTCACTCTCGTTGTAGAGGATGGACTGCCTGTTGGGCGCTAGTGAGGAGGAGGACTGCCCCGCTGAATGTAGAGGTTGCGGTGGCCTGCTCATGTCAGGTGAGTTCTCATCCACTTCAGCGATGGGCGAGGGCCCGGCGTCCGGCGCTGCGGCCAGTTCATCCTCTTCCAGCACGGGCTGGTCGACGTCCAGGTTGGGAAAGAACTCCTCGAGATTGTTGATCAGCGCGTCGGTGGGAGGACGGTTGGCCCAGATGTCCTTCTCCATGAAGGACTTGCGCCGCTCCAGTTTGCTCTCCTTGTCGTCCGACTCCCAGCTGTCGGTGGCGGGCGTCGAGGGTGTCTGGCGTGATGAGCTTTTGGAGCTCCGCGTGCTCGGCCGATCATCATTGTCAAGATCCGGCGTCTTCAAGCCGGCGCTCGACGGTGAAGTGAAGGCCACCGACAAGTTCTTCTTGGACCTCGTGTTCACCTTCAAGCTCGGTCGCTTCCCCCCGTTGCCGTCCGACTCGCCACTACTGCCGTCAAAGCTCTTCTTCGGGACGGGCAGCTTACCCTTGGCGCTTGATGCACGCGCAGAGATGGGCACGGCAAATAGACCGTCATCGGAGTCATCACCTGAGTCGTCTCCGCCAGGAGCCGGCCCGGACTGCTGGGCTCTGGCGAAGCTGACTTCGCTCTCCTGGAACTCAACATCAGGGCCCTGAGACTTCCGCCGGCCGCTGGGGTGGTGCCCGCTGCTGAAGTCGCTCGGGCGTCTGGTCGCAAGTGGGCTCATATCGCCGGGTGACGGAGCGCGGTGTAGTTGTGCTGTTTGACGCATCTTAGCGACCATTCCATTCTCGGGCCTGTTCACGGAGAACGGGCCTAGGGCTTCATCGTCGCCACCGCGAGAGTGCAGTGGAGTGCCGCCAGGGGAGTAGTCTGGCACCACGAAGGGCAGATTACCACGGCTCCATGTAACAGAGCCGGGCGATCCGGGGACTTTGGGGCTGTTCCTGCCTGAGCCGGACTCGCTGCACTCCCCGAAGACGACGGTGGACATGGCTCCCTTACCTCTTTCTGTGACCTCATGATTCGTTACAGGTTGAGTGAACGTCCGAACAGGCGACATGGCTTGCGAGCCACCCGCGACCGGGTGTCCGACACCACCCAAGCGAGCACCCATGCCGACCAACAAACCGCCGATACCGCCAGAGGGTTGCGGTTGTGCGGCCTGGGCTATCCTCCGCTGTCTCTCAACTGCTTCCTCGCGCAAATCAGAGGATGTGCGGCGCTGATGCTCGGAGCCGTCCACTTGTGGGATGCGCATGCCTTGGCCGGTCTTCTTGCTCAATGAATTAGCCTTGATCAGAGTAGCAGAAGGATCGCCAGGCGGTGCTGGCGCCTTCCGCTGTGGAAACAGCAGGTCAGTCTTCTTGTCCTCGTAGGGGGATAGGCGTGGCTGGTCAAAATTGACCGTCCTGCCAACGATAGACTTCGAGAAGGTGCTTTCCGACGGGCTGGTGTCCTTCATAGCTACTTGTTTCCTCTTGGCAAGATACTCATGCTGTTTACGAAGCTGCTCGGCCTTGTAGGCCGCGCCCTCGATGCTTGGGACCTTCTCATCGCGGTCCCTCCTGTCGCCGGATACCGTGTTCTGCCTGGACGTAGGTGGCGACGAACTGGACCTCTGCCGTTGCCCGGTGAGCGTATCATACGCCTCTTGGTCCATGGTTGCCTGTCCATTAGAACCGCCCGGTTGTGGAGCTCCGGCGGGCCGAACAAAGAATTTCAGGCTCCCAAGGGTATCCGCGTTAAGCTTCTTGTGCTTCAAGAGCTTGCTATCGTCAAGTGGCTCATCATGATCTGCCTTGCCCAGCTCGGTGAGGTAGATCTCGGTGTTCGCGAAGTCATCGATGCCAAGATTGCGACATACGAGCTGCCGGATCTCTCCTGGGGTCTCCACTTCCGTAACGTCTACCATGCGATAGTTCCAGTAATCAGCTGTAGCCAAAACGTAGACCCTCGGTGACCTGACCTGGGACCCCCGGAGCGTAGAGCCGCCCAAAGTTGAGAGACTGGAACCGGGCCGGTCGAGCGATGCCTCGCTGGCGTGCCCTGCTCTGCTGCTGCCCAGAGACGAAGGCTTGAACACCATCGGGCTCGTCGGCGACTCATGGTCTTCGGATGACGGGAAGGCGCCATCCTCCTTCTGTTTCTTCTTCCTGCTAAGAAACGAAGACAGGAATGACTTGCCCTCTTTCGCGCTCCCGGGAGGAGTGCCGGCACTGCGGTCGCCGGAATCGGCTGGCGATGGTCGGCCACCGCTCTCCTGGTCGTGTCTCCGTCCGTTGTTCTCCCCGTTATGCAAGAGTTCGGATAAGCTCGCGCCATTCTTCACGGCCTCGGGAGGAACGCCGGACCCATAGATCGCCTGGTTCGAAGACACAGAATCCGTGCTAGCCCGAGACCGATGCCCGAACCTCGGATTGCGCGGCGATGCCGATGCATTGGCGCCGACTGAAGATGAAAGCTGTGGGCTTCCGATCGGGCTGTTTCGACCGCCAAGCGCTTGCTGCAAGCTGCGCATCGTCCCCCCTTCAGGCAGCTCGCTGGCACTCGGGCTGCGCCTACGCGACTCGTCGATGTCGATGTTCTTCATGATGGTCCTGTGGTTGGCATCGGAGCTCATCGTGCTGTTTGTTAGCGTCACGGGCATTGTCGTCGACCTCGACTGCGAATATCTCCTCCCGCCAAACCCGGGTCCGGGGGCCTTGATGGGTGTCTGGCCCATGAGGTCAGCTATCTGTTCGGAAGGTCACGTCCAATATGTCTCGTCTGCAACTTACGTTAGGAGAATCTGCCGAGTCGCCGCCGGCGCTCGTAGGTTGGAGTCCACCGGATGATTCATTGCGCACATGTGATGGCCTCTGTGAAGGTTCGGCGGGCCTGTCGGTGATAATGACGCGAATCAGTCGGCGCATCCTCTTGCCCTCTTCGCGTTCGCGTGCCTTGTCCCAACCCGTGCCGCTGTTGCTGCATTCTATGGCAAGTCTGGGGTAGACCTCCTGATGCATGAGGCCGAAGTTACCCCGTCCGGCCTGCTTGCTGCCAAGCTGCAGGAATTGAGACCCGTGGATGTTTAAGTTCTTGAACGTCACTTGCCAATCTTTGGAGAAGTTATTGGCCTGCAGCCACAGCAGAACTTTATCCATCGTCCACTGCGCCGCAAGCTCGGGCGGGATGCGAGACGGCGCACTGCTCGCATTGCTCATCATGGACGTCCCTGCAGCTCCCCCAGCCATCGATCCTTGTTGCTTCTGCATTGCGGCTGCGTAAAGGTGATCCCTGTTCGATGTTTCATTGGAAGGCGTCGACAAAGTTTCGTTGGTATTTTTGTTCTGTTGCATGTTCCAGTTGTGCTGGACTTGAGCCATAGCATATGCGACTGGATTGCTATCATCGTCTCTCATGCCCAAGCCTGGGATGCCGACTCCTTCACCATATGTGTCCCCTCCCGGAATGTAAGTTGCGCTCATCTGCTCGCTCGGCGGGGGCGGAGGCGGAAAAGGCAGGTTTCCGCCAGGGTAGCCTTGAAAGTGCATGGTCGGATTATATGTGTGATGTTGGTTAGCTCCCCCAGGAGGGGGTGGGGGGACCTTCATTCCCCCTTGTTGGTACATGTTCCGGCCCCAAGCAGCTTGCCAAGGCGCGGTTCCTAGAGCGCTCGATGGTGGAAGGGCACTGTTGGGAAATGAGTTCAGGGTGTTGTTCATGGCGTATGGGCCGCCTGGTGGAGGACCAGGCGGAGGAGGCATCATTCCAGCTGGAGCGCTGGGATAGCGCGGCGGCGGAGGGGGTATATTCATGAGGCTGCCCATCTGGCCAGGAACAGGCGGTGACATGGGCGGCGGCGGCGGCACCTGAAAGGGCCGAGACCCGTTGGCTTGTGGATTCTGATACATGTTGGGCGGTTGTTGTTGTTGTAGTTGCGCGAGTGTTGGAGGACGGGGAGGAAGGAAGGCCGTGCCGGCTCGGCTTGCAGGGCGTAGTGTATCGAAGCCGGCGGCCGAGGGCGGGGGTAGGAAGCCGGTGGCTGTCGAAGCTCTCGGTCGCAGGCTCGGCGATGAAGTTGGTATGTAGGTTGATGCCGCCGTGGAGGAGAACTGCGAGCCGGGAGCTGCAGATGCGATGGAGGGCCTGGAGGCGAAGGCAGAAGACGGCACACCGCCGAGCACGACGCCGTCGATACTGGGGATGTCGTTGATTCGCGGACGAGTAGGTGGTGTCGGTTGTGTATGGCCGGCTCCCGGGGAGCTATCTGATCGGTTCGAGGCAGAGCGTTGTCGCGCACTGTTCATGCTTAGAGCCCATTGCTCTTGGACATCTGATCGGTGTAGGGAGGTTTGTGCATATCGAGATCGGGGATGTTGACTAAGGCGGCGCCTTGGAGCTCAGACCAGTCCAGATCAGATCGATCGCAATCAGGCAGCATGCAAAGGTGCAAGATGCAAGATGCAAAGCTCAAAAGAGGTGCCAAAGACCAGATGGACAACCTCCAAATCGCATGGGCACAAAGGTAACTTGGCCGTCCTTGAAGACGATGTGTGGGCAGAGTTCCTTCTCCTCAGTCGTTGTCGGCGGCAAGGCGCTTACAGTTGGCCGCTCAATGGAAGGAACCTGGAAGCTCTGTGGTGGGAAACGTGAAAGCTGCCCTTGCCGATGAGGTGGGACCGCGCGAGGGACTGGGGCCCGTTTTGCTGCACAAAGGTGGAACCCGGGCGAGCACGCTCTAGCGAATGAGACGGTGAGACTCCAGATGTGGCCAACGGAATGCAGGGAAAGTCTCGAAGCAAATGCAGTGATTCAGAAGAGTTGCAGAAGGTGGTGCAACCAGATAAGCCTATTAATATCGAAGATGGCCTGTCCTCGTCTGTCCACAATCGGATGTCTAAGGTCTCTGATGAGAGTTTCCCTGACAAAAAGAAATGAACAGCCTCTCGCTCTTGCCCTCCGTTTCCCAGCCTCTTTCGTATCGGCCGATTGTTCCTTCCTCTTTTCTTTCCCTACCACCACAACCGAGGAAGTGCACGCAGGACGGTGCCAAGGGTGCCTTGGTAGTGCCAGTGGGGCGGAGGCTGATCTAGCGCCTGAAACAGATTCTCGGAATTCTCATTGGTCCATTTTCTACCACGCCGGTAATCCACGTTTACCTTTTGGTATTCGTCCAGATGTTATTGCCATTCATGTTTTTGCCATTTACGAAGTACAGCGACACATATTGATGCCTGCGGGCAGGTAGATGACCAAAGAAACCTTTCCTGCATACCTTATGAAGGATGTTGGTCCTCCTTAACCATCCTTCCCTCCGAAGTGCAGCTGAGAATACCCTCTCCTGCACCCATGACCTGCTCCCTCATAATGAGAGGCATCCTCACCGTGACGATCTCTTCGGCACGAAACCTGAGCACGTATTTCAGCGAGGCATCACAGTCCATATACTTCGACGATGCAGAGGTAAGGGAGTCATGTCTGGTATGCGCCGGCCTAGAGTTTGGTGGTGCTTAGTCCCGTGCGAGATGCAAGTTACTATGTGTACGTGAAGAGGAGAAGGGAACCGGAAAGACGCGTTGCATGGCCAGGGGCGTGGCAAGGTCATTCTAATAAGAGTTCAACCTTCAAGTTTGATGTTTCTCGACCCTCGGAGCTGACGGTCTACCTTTTCGAGAAGCACTACGCTGTGACAGCATCCCTCGGGTTCGTCAGGCTGGCCCCCTTTCTCCTCATAGAGTCTCCGGGAGAGCACTGGGTTGAGGTTGAAGATGGGAATGGCAGAATTGGCCTCGAGATATCCTACCTGGAGAAGAACATCCCGGGATTGGGGGACACTTATGTCTGGGATATCCACCAGGAGGTACGTCAAGGCGACCTTCTCCGTGTCGAGAAGAGGGACACCAACCGGACATTTCTCATGAAGACTGTCAGCATGCCCGATGCCGAGACTGTGGCTGAGTCGGGCGCGGCGGAGAGTCTGCCCTCGATGGTCCAGGTCGAACATCCCTTCATCGCCCCCGTCGCCTACGCGTTTGTATCCGCCGAGGAAGTGAGTCTCCTGTCGCCGCTGGCGAGTGGTTGGCATCTCTTTTCGTATCTTCAGAGAGACCGTCGATTCGACATCATCAGGGCCAAAATGCACGTCGCGGAACTCATCTGCGCAAGCAGGAAGGCCACCGGATTGTGCAAGAAGACGCGGAGATTCCACCACCTGAACTAGTCCTAGGTCAGGGGGTCTCGACGACCGCGGACTGGTGGAGCTTTGGTGTCGTCCTGTTCGAGATGTTGATCGGAACACCTCCCTTCTACCGCTTCGACTCAGGGATACGAAAGCGGTTGATCGTCGAGCGACCTCTGCACGTCCCTGACAGACTTACACTCCAGGCCAGGGATATCTTTGAGTAAGCTCCTTGAGAAAGACCCTACAAGACGGTTGGGCGCAAAAGAAGCTAGCGAGGTCAAACACCACCAGTTCTTCCAGGATGTCGACTGGCTTGACCTCGAGCGATCGAAGCATGAAGTGCTCTTTGAGCCAACCGAGGCTGCAACGGTACTCAGACTACGCCCTGATGTGTTCGACAAAAGACAATACCGCGAGACGGGCCTACAACCGGTGACCGACGATAGAGTTTTAGAGAACGAGATATCATGGGAAGTACTCAGACTCAGATTCTGGTACCCAGTCGAAGCCAAAGAGGAAGAACGAGTCCCATTTGAGCACAAAGACGACAACCGGGGGTCGAGATGGGATCCAATTTCTCAGCAGTTCTCCTTCGACAACCACCTCACAGGCGAAAGCCGTGGAGTCGGTACCATCCAGTCCGACCGGGGATACATCCCCCGTTCACAACCCGACGATGAACCGGCAGCCCGAATCCCCATCCCCAGTCCCGACCACGTAAAAGCCGTCTTCCAAGCCGCCCTGGAAGAAGGCTAGAGCACCCGCCTTATCTCCCAGATACTAAACTACCCCTTCAACCTAAACGACACGACCATCCCCCGCGTCGAGCCAGCCGTGAGACCGAACCCTGCCATAATCGATATCAACAACGCCCGCGTCGTCTACCTAACTCCCCACGAGTGGGCGGTAGAATCCTCCAACCCCAAACTTGCCTCCCTCCTCCTCTCCCGCGACGCAGTACCTCCTCGTCAAGCTCCTCCTCGCGTACGGAGCGGATGTCGACGCACCCTACCAGAATCTCGACGTGCCAGAGAAGGGCATGCCGTGGGACGAGCCGCCGGCACCGATCCAGTTTACGTGCGGCAGGGCGGTACAGCTGGCGATGGAACCCGCTTTCGAGGAAGTGGTCGACTTGTTGGTTACCGGTGGCGCGGATGTTACTATCTGACCGGGCCGGTGTGGGAGGGGGCGGTGGGACACGAGTGTCCGCTGGTGCCGAGGGATATTAACTGAGGGTTGTTGTTGGGTTGGAGGGGAGGGAAGGTGCTGTCGTATAGGTGATGCGAGCGGGGAGAATGGGTTGAGTGTAAGTGCAATGTATTTGGCTATCGACGCGTACCGCTTTCGGCTTACAATCGTACAGGAACTGGAGCATCAATGTATTTTGTCTC
Source organism: Coniochaeta sp. 2T2.1 (assembly GCA_009194965.1). Taxonomy (NCBI): domain Eukaryota; kingdom Fungi; phylum Ascomycota; class Sordariomycetes; order Coniochaetales; family Coniochaetaceae; genus Coniochaeta; species Coniochaeta sp. 2T2.1. The sequence continues at coordinate 1,060,217 of VSMA01000018.1, read as the reverse complement.
AGACACACAGTCTGGCATCGTAATGGCGTGCAAGCGAGCGGACCGACACCATTCCAATTTTCCTAGCAAGTGGCTATGCCGGCGAATGGACACCGCTACCGCCAATGGAGCGCTTCTTCCGCTTGTGCATCCTTTTTCTTGCCATCGCGTCCCCTGGAGAGCTTGGCGGCGGCCGTGCCAAACATGCCGATTCCAGCACCAACGATGGGTATCTGGAGTGTGGCGCCGCCAGCAGCAATGACACCGACGCCGGCAAGCATCCCAAGAATGGGCAGCAAGTTGAGCTTCACCAGCCGTCATTTCCTGCCTCGATCCAGCTTCGCCGAGACTTCCTGTTGCCTCCGCAAGTTCTCCCTTGTCTATCGCTTCTCCGCGGCAACTAGTTCCTGGCCAGTCTCCAGACGACGCTGCTGTTTCAGCTTCTTCTGTTCCTCCCACTTTGCACTCTTGGTTGCTTCCTCCCCCACGGCGCCACGTCGTCGTTCAGAAGCGGACTCCCTGTCCTCCACCAGCTCTCTTCGTCTTTCTCTTTCTAAGGAGAGGAATCTGTCCGCATGTGTTTGGCGTTTCTGTTCCATGTCCTTCTTCAACTGTTGAAGCTCGTTTTTGTAGCCGTTGCAAAGCCTTTCACTGTCCTCCAATTCACTTTCGGTCTTTTGAGCGAGGCGCTTGTAGTGCTTGGTCTGTTCTTTGAGCAGTTCCTCTGAGCTGACCCTGAGGCCCTGTTCTGCAACCCGAGCTTTGTGAAGCTTCTTCTCCATCTCTGTCTTCTGCTTCTGGAGCTGGTCAGCCAACTCATAGTCCTGAAGCTGTGTCGCTTCTGCGAACTCCTGCTTTATATTGTCCAGGTCTTCGCCGAGCTTCTGCCATAGAGCTCCGTACTGTTTTGAGAGCTCGCAACCGACGTATGTACCGTCGAAGTCGCGGTGTTCGTCGACTAGTTCCCGCTGTATTCAAAGTCTTATCTGGCCTTGCCTGCCGGAAAGCTCGATGAGCTCGTCAATGATCGACTGTGCGGATGGTGTGTCGCCAGCCCATCGACGTATGCGGCTGCCCTGGTTTCTCATCACGCCCCAGAACTCTTATGTCTGAGCGAGCTGGGTTTCTCTGCGGGCCGCCGCATCGAACTCGAGACCGGGGATTTCCAGGTGATTCCACATTGTCGTCACCAATACTGTGAATTGGGCTGCTTCCGGACCACAAATGTCGCGGATGATCCGAAAGCCCCTGACGGCTGAGCCGCTGACTCGATTATCGGTGATGCGATGGAGGTTGAGTACCCCTGCAAGTCGCGCCCCAGAGACATCAACTTGCCGTAGGAAGAAGCACAACTCTTTCACGATTTCCACGTCCGGTCTGCTGGTGTCGTTGAATCCGGGAGTATCGACCGGATACAGCCGCCCGGCCCCATGATCACAGCTATGTAGGCCCAATCCTGTTGTGGCTATCATGCTTGTCACTAAAGGCGTAAACCACAAGTTGAAACAGGCACCGGAGACGTGCACTTACAGGAGACCAAGTCATGGCTTATGCCGCTGTCCTGTCCGGTCAAAGTTGATATGACGGTGCTTTTCCCGCTTCCTGTTATGCCTACAACCACGAAGACAGTATCTGAGCTGCTCAGGCATTCTGCCATGTCTCCTGTGTTATCGGTGGCCCAGGACTGAAGGCATCTGCGGTAAGATTCCGGTTTCGCGGGAATTTCTGCTGAGGGTTTTGCGAGAAGAGAATCTAAAACAGATAGGAACAGAAATTGTCTGGCTCCCCAGAGGCTGAAGGGCATCATGCAAAGTCAACCACTGTGATACAGTGGAAAGAGATTTCGCGACCAACATTGGGCTAAGGCTCCAATCTAACATATCTGCCTTGTCAGAGTCGCAGAACGCCTCACCGAGCGCCTCGTGATAAACATACATCGATAGCTAACCACGTCTCCTGGCTGCCCGCTCTGGCCGCTCTAGCCTTTGCACTGTTGGTTGGGACACTGACCAATAAGGTGCACGAGGTAATCAAGCGGGCTGACTGGACTGTAGCCACCTCGGGTGCGTTGCGTGCAGGGCGCTTGCCGTATTTCTCTTCCGTTAAGGCTGTGTTGATCGCCTACTCGAGGGCTGGTAATCTCGCGAGATCATGTCCTCACCCTCGACTCCCTTTTTCCTGGTTCAGTCGTCCTTCGGTGATCTTGCATTGCTACAGTTCAGCCATCATCACCGATTACTTAGTTACTGCTTACATCCGGCAGAAGTTGACGCGGGCCAGAACCGGTCTTCCGCATGAGCGCTCGTTTATCTCCCGCGCCTCCTTGCTGAACGGGACACCCGCGGACGTGCTTTCTGGTACGCAAAGCCGCGGACGTCCTCCACGAAGCTGTGGAATCGGTAGCCGGTGCAGTAGTCGCAGCGGCAGTTCGGGGCTGGACCTGTACGCCTCCGTGGGGTCCAGTTGCTGCTGCCGAAGAAGCCCAGCCACGGGTCGCCGAATAGCTCTATGAAGGCGGAGTAGTGCGGGTGGGAGGTGGCGATACGTTTCTTCTTCTTCATCGCCTTGCAGGTCGTTGGCGGGTGGTCGGGCCTGGCCAGCATGGAGAGGTGCTCGCGGAGTCTGAAGATCTTGTTCTCCCTCCAGAAGGTGACAAGGGTTGAGTCCATGTGAGCCTGCAGTTCTTCTTCGTCCGAAAGGGACGGGAGGGCTGGCCTGTCCCCCATGTCGCCCTGAAGTTCGGCGGTGTTGTTGGTTGAGGGTGAAGTGTTCATTTTGGTGGAGGGAAATGAAGATGATGTGAATGAGAGTAGTAGATGTCGTTAACCGACTGCAGTAGGACTAGTGATATGATGCCGCTCCAGTGGGAGGTTGGTAAGTTGCAAAACACGGTCGACCCTCGGCGGAAACCTGATAGTCGAGACTCACTGTGAAGCCGATGTATGAGATCTCCGCAATTGAACTCAAGACTCAGCTGCACAGGCCTCTGGAATGGTGTTGTGGCCTCAAAGCTGGGTAAATGGCCAAGGGAAACGGTGGTTGCCCCACGGTGTCGTAAGAAGAAGCAGGTGAAGGAACCGGAAATGAATGAATCGAGAGGGTTCACACGCAGGCTGGACAGCCTCTTCAGAACATTTCAGCCTGCCCAGCTTGCACAGCACGGACACGGTACCAAGCGGGTAACCGACACAAAGCCTTGACAGTGCCCTGACCTACCGTTAAGTGTCGGAGTCGAGAAGAAGAGCGAGAGGCTGTGCCGCCACACAGGCGATTGGGAAGTGTTAGAAGCGGCGCGTCGCCGACGATGGCGCACCCTGGAATGCAAAGACCCGATAACGGGAGGACGGGAGACGGGGCAGGGGACCGTACGTTCGGGGCACGATGTGGCACGTAAGAGGACAAGTGACAGGTGAGCTTGGGTGTTGGGGAGGTTTGAACTTCGTAATTGTTGGTGTTGGGAAGCACTGCTGGTGTAGAGGGAGACTACCCCTGAATGAAGTCGGGCATACTTGACTGGCTGAAGTAGATGGTGGTAGTGCCGATAAAGACCAACAGTCGTCATAGAAACCCAAGGGGTTTGGCCATTGTTCACAATTGTTCTGCCAGACAACCACGTAAGTCGCTCTTTTAAACAACAAACGATGCCTTGAGTAAGCCGTGGACTCCTTAGTTCATCATTCCGGGGCTCTTCCTGTTGACTGGCCTAGGGGTAGAAGGCCATACACATGTCACATAACAAACATATTCGAGCCAGGGAATTGCACTTTTGTATTCCAGTGGGTATCATCAATCACACCGCTTCCTCTACTCCTCCCCGCCCTCAACGAACTTCCTCTTGTTATTCTGCCCCAGCGGCACGTTATTGCTCTTCGACTGCCGCTGCCACGTCCCGCCGTGCTTGGGCATGGGCATCTTCGACCCCCTCGCTTCCTCCGGATCCGCCTCCTTGGCCCAGCGGATCCACTCCGCCCGCCGATGGTTCCACAGGTCGCCCTTCCACGACCGCCACACGTTCCGCCCCGTCCACGAGTCGCGCAGCACGCGCTCCTTGTTGGCCAGCTCGGCCACCATGTTCTGCTTGGTGAAGAATGGGACGGAGATGCCGGTCCCCTTCGTGGGCGCCGCCACGACGGCGTTGAGGATCTGGTAGCCGTACTGGGCGGTTGCGAGCTGGATGGTGTGCGGGGTGAGGCGGGCGACGAGGATCTTGTGGAAGGCGGGCTTTTCGGACGGGGTGGAGAGGGCGGCGACGAGGACGCTGGCTGTGGCATTGGAGGTCGTGGCTAGCTTGAGGAGTTGCGCCTCGGAGAGGTCGGCGAGGGAGGTCTGGATGAAGGTGCGGCCGGACTTGGGGATGTTGAGCATGGCGATGGCTAGTTGGCAGCCGTGGGAGACGAGGGCGGACTTGTTCTTGGCGTCGTTCTGTTGAAAGCCCTTCTTCTTCTCGTCGAGCTCGTTGTTCAGATCGCAGAGCTTGGGGACAAGAGCCTTGACCTCTCCCCCGTAGGCGGCAACAACGACCTTGGCAATATCGTCGATGACCTCGGTCGCCTCGCGAACATTGCACCGCTCGATCATGGTTTTTATTACGCTGAATCGGCCGTTTTGGATGAACAGAGGGATGTGCTCCAATGACTTTTGAACGGCTTCGACCAGATCCTCCTTGTTTAGTCGTCCGAGCACTTTCATCGCGGGATAGCAGGCAATGTCGTTCCTTAATAAGCTGGGAATACGAGGCCCGAAGAAGTTGGCCTGCAGACCCTTGAATATCCTGCCGGGACAATGTGTGATGAGTGTCTCGAGTAACCGCGAGCCAATGGGATCGTACATCATGCTGTTGATGAACTCCGAGGCTGGTGAAGTGGGATCGCTGAAGGACGCTGGTGCACCGGGAACCAGGCGTTCTAGCAGCGTAATCTGTTGTGGCTCCTCCGGTTGCTCTGTATCTGCCTTGGCCCCTTTGCCTTTGGCCTTCGTGTTGAGCTGAATATCCAGCTCCAGAAGTAGTTGAAGGGTAGGATTACCCGTGGGGTGCTTGGTCAGGACCCGAAGAGCTGTGTCATCCAAAGTCGCAGTAGAGTCCGAGATAATCTTCTTGATCGCAAGAGTAAAAGTCTCGGGTACTGTTCGGGTCTGCGACGCAAGCTCATTGCTCGCAGCGAATGCGCCGGGGACTGTGATGTGCTCCTTATTCTTGCTCTGGAGCAGCGACTTGGTTGATAGTCCATCAAGCGGCCTTCCGGAGAGCACGACCAAGACAACGCGCAGAGCGTGTGATGCAAACTTGTCGGAAAGGAGGAATGAAAGATGCTCCTCGAACTCGTCCAGGGTCATGAGGAACAGCTGCTCCATGGTAGCCACCGGCTTCTTCTCCGCATCGTCGCCCTCCTCCGCAGCCTCTTCTTGTACTCCGTTCAACAGTTCCTCGGTAATGACGGGTGCTGACTGCAAGAACAGCTTCTCGACGCAATGACTGGCAAAACGGTGGGTGACCAGGGATATGAAGTGCCCGCCGAATGCCTCGAATATCTGCTTCTTTTGTAGTGTGTTTGACAGCATGATCAGTCGCTCCATCAACCGCGAGCACGACTGACTGCTCGCGAGCTTCAACTCCTTGCCCTCTGCCTCCTTGTACACATTCTGCAGGAAGATGTCGCGGTCCTCGGAGGACGGGAAGTCGTTTAGTTCCAGTAGTTCGTCGGCGTGGCGGAAGTACTCTTGCTCTTCGTCGGCTAGCATGCCAAAAAACTCGGTCTCGGGGGCACTTGGGCCGCGGTGGTGGCCCTCGTCGAAAGGTAGGAACTCTGCATCGCCATCGACGGCGTCGGACGTCTCCAGGCGCTGCTTCTTGGTGTCTCTCTTCGTCTCTTCCTCGACTAGCTCTGTGTCCCGCTTCTTCTTCCTCTTCTCGTCTCTGACAAGTTGCCTCTTTGATTTGCGTTCCTTGCCCATGATTTGTGGTGTTGCGTGGAGCCGAGCTTGGTGTGTTGTGTTGCTTCGGTCTGCTGCTGATCCGCCTCTGCATCCCAACTTTTTCGTCAACACACACTGAAAGTCCTTATCTTATCGCGTCGCAAATTTTGGCGGGGACATTCCACGATCACCACTCCACGTTCAACCCTAACCCTATGTAACCCTGGCTCCGTAGGTATACGAAGTATGTCATTGTCCGTAAGCTCCTTTGCCTGAAGAAGTTAGTCTACCGCCTCTCCTTCATCTTTCGTCCCCTCGACATGCAAAAGGTATAAAATGCCTGTCCCTAATCACAAAGGGGCGGTCTGTTGGGTCTACCATTGCTGCCAACATCTCTCCAAGAAGGTTGTATCTGATCGACTTCACTCATGGTCCTGCAAATATGCAGATGGAAAATACCGCCTGGCAGACATGGAAAGGTCGATGCGGTTACTGGCATCCAATCCCCCGGACATATGCTGACGGCAGCTAGATCTGGGCAGGACTAGGAACTAGGGACAGCGTCGTACCGATTGCTTGACCCCTGGTGTTTGATTGGTTGAGTCGTATCGTGACCCCTGTGCGGGCGAGGAACCGCGCTCGCTGGCCAGGCAAGCCAGGATAGAGATGCGTATATAAAAAAAGATGTTATGCCCCAGCTTACTACGTGAGTAGGAGTGTCGTGAATTGACTGAGTTTTGACGGATATCTACCCTCGGCCTTGTCGATGTAAAGGTAGCTCAAAACATGGCTTCGTACACGGCATTCGTAAGTCCAACGGTGGCTGCGGTTGTGGCACTGTTGGCCAGCATCTTCTTCTACTATGCGCGTAAAGTATGGATCATTAGGGAGCCCATGAGGAGAGTCATCCGGCTCGGCCAGGTCAGTCCCAACTTCCAAACGAAAGAATACACCACATACATGTCTAACCATCTCCAGCCTGTACCAAAATGGAACTTCATAATGGGCAACCTCCTCCACGCCGGCGACATCTTCGCCAAGCTACCGGAGTGCCACAGCGCGTACATGATGACCATCATCTCGCGGCAATTCCCCGACCACGGCGCCTTTTACTTCGACGCCTGGCCCATGATGGAGCCCATGCTCGTCGTCACGGACCCGGACATGGCCCAGCAGCTCGTCACGCACCCGACCGTAAGCTGGGTGAAGCCGCGCAAGCTCCAGGACTGGTTCTACCCCATCACCGGCGGGCCGAGCCTCTTCGACTCCAACGGCGCAATATACAAGTCCCTGCACAAGATCTACTCGCCCGCGTTTAGCTCCGCCAACACCTTGGCCTGGAACTCGGCCTTCGTCGACCGCGTCGAGGTCTTCCGAGACCTTCTGCGCGAGAGGGCCACCACGGGCGAGCGGTTTCTACTCAGACCCATGGTGCTGAACCTCGTCATGGACGTCATAGGCGAGGTCTTGCTGAACCTCAACCTCGACTGCCAGCGCTCCCCCAACCCGCTTTGCGAGTACATGACCCGCCAGCTGTCGCTCAAGTTCGACGAATACAAGCCCGGCAACATCCTGGCCCTGCTCGACCCGACGATCTACTACCGCACCTGGGCCAACAACCGCCGCCTCAACGTCGAGATCAGCAAACAGCTCGACGTGCGGTTCGCCGCGCTCAAGGAATCCCGAAAGAAGTCGTCCTCCTCCTCCTCAGCCGCAGCGCCGTATAAATCCATAATCGACCTGGCGATAGAGGACTTCCTCCACGCCAACCCCGACGCCGCAACCCTCACCCCGGAGTTCGTGACGACCGCGACGCGCAACCTGAGGATGTTCTTCTTTTCCGGGCATGACAGCACGGCCACGACGATCCTGTACTGCTACTACGTCCTCTCGCGGCACCCGACGGCTCTATCCCTCCTCCGCGCCGAGCTCGACTCCGTTTTCGGCCCCTACCCCACCCCATCCTCGAGACCTACACAAGCGGCCAGCGAACAGATAAAATCCCACCCCCAAATCCTCAACTCGCTCCCCTACACCGCGGCCGTAATCCGCGAGACCCTCCGCCTCTACCCGCCCGCCAATTCCATCCGCTACTGCACAACCGACATCGACCTCACCGACAGCAGGGGGAACGTCTACCCCACCGCCGGATTCTCCGTCCTACTCTCCCACTACATGATCCACAAGAACCCTTCCTTCTGGGCACGTGCCGATGAATTCCTCCCCGAGCGCTGGCTGGTGGGACCCGAGCACGAGTTATCCCCCCCAAGAAACGGGTACAGGCCGTTCGAGACAGGGAACCGGATGTGCATGGCGCAGCAGCTCGTCGTGACCGAGGTCAAGAGCGTGCTGGCGTGCACGGCGCGGGAGTTTGACGTTGCCGATGCGTACGGGGAGGTCGATGAGGGGGTTGGGAGGAAGACGAACTTGGATGGGGTGGGAGGGGAGAGGGCTTTTATGGTCGAGGGGGGTGCGGCGCATCCTAATGGGGGGTTCCCGGCTAGGGTAAGGGTTAGTGGGTATGAAGGTGGGAGCTAGGAGGTGGGAGCTAGGACGGGTGATATCACGCTGTGATGGTGGACAGCCGGTAAGCTGTTAAACAGCTGCGGTGATGTGGACTGGCCATGCATAAGAGCAAGGAGGTGCAAGGTACCGTAGGTTCTGGGAACGAAGGGCCTTTGAGCTAGTAAGGCAGGATTTCGCATGTTAGTGTAGTAACACGCTAATCGTCGTATTACCGGCGAATCGTCTAACTGTCTAATCGTCTATTTAGGTATCGCGCTAACAGGCGTAATCCTAGAATAGGCGTAGGTGCCTCTGATTGGCTCGGATTAACTAATTCTGATTTATCCTTACTAGCTCAAAGGCCCTTCATTCCTAGAACCTACGGTATGTAAGTGTCATGGATTAAGCTAAAGAATCTAACTCTCCACCGAAAAGAAAAAGTCGTAGACAGCATCGCATCGCAAACGCCATGGACCCATTGCCAAGTCATAACGTGTTTCCCCCCTAGTATTTCCTCTCGTCAAACCCCCGGTCCTGATTCCGGTTCGTCAACAGCTTCTGGTTCTTCTCCCAGAGCCCGTGATGGCTCCACTTCCAGTCCTTCAGGAAGGGCGGGTCGAGACCGACCTCGAAGCTGTACGCGCTAGCCTTGATCTGCTCGTTCCGCAGCGACTCGATGGCATGGCTGCCGCGGTTACCTAAACTTGGCATTCGCGTAACTGCATCAATTGCTAAAGAAAATCGGTCAGTCTGGTTGCGGATGGCCAGCTCGAGTGGCGTGTCGATGTTGCCCTTCTCCTTGTAGCCGCGGACGTGCAGGTTCTGTGAGCCTGGGCGCTTGTAGCAGAAGCGGTGGATCATGAAGGGGTAGCTGTGGAAGTTGAAGATGACGGGCTTGTCCTCGGTGAAGATGGCGATCCACTCTTTGTCCGTGAGGCCGTGGGGATGGTCGATGGGGGAGATGAGCTTGAACAGGTCGACGACGTTGACGCAGCGGATCTTGAGCTCGGGGAAGTGGTGGAGGAGGAGGTCGATGGCGGCCAGCGACTCTTGAGTCGGGATGTCGCCGCATGAGGCCATGACCACGTCGGGCTCCGCGCCGGTGTCGGTGCTGAACTGTGGCCAGATGCCGATGCCCTTGGTGCAGTGGGCGACGGCGGCATCCATGGTGAGGTACTGCAGGTGGTCCTGCTTGTCGGCCACGATGACGTTGACGTAGTTGGAGGAGCGTAGGCAGTGGTCCATCACCGAGAGGAGGCAGTTGCCGTCGGGCGGGAGGTAGATGCGCACGACCTCGGGGCTCTTGTTGGCGACGACGTCGAGGAAACCGGGATCTTGGTGAGTGAATCCGTTGTGGTCTTGTCTCCAGACGAGGGCGGTGAGCAGGATGTTGAGGGAAGCGATCTTGCTGCGCCACTCAACCTCGAGGCACTTCTCGAGCCATTTGCAGTGCTGTTACTTGTTAGTGACTGACCTGCATATTATGCAAGGATGGGTGGGAACATACCTGGTTCACCATTGAATCGATGACGTGGATAAATGGCTCATAACTGTTGATGAGGCCGTGACGACCACTGAGAATGTAGCCCTCGAGCCAACCCTCACAGGTGTGCTCCGACAACATCTCCATGACACGTCCATTGGGCGCAAGGTTGCCGCCATTTTTGTCCTCCTCGAAGTACTCGCCCATCCACACCTTCTTGCCTGCCTCGTAGATCTTGCCCAACTTGTTGGACTCAGTCTCGTCGGGGCCAAACACCCTGAAGTTGTTCATGTTCTGAGCCACAATATCTCTCAGGAAGGCGGAGAAGGCGACCATGCTGCCGAATGAGGTGCCACCGGACTTCTCAACCTTGATGGCGTAGTCGCGGAAGTCGGGCATCTTCAAGGGCTTTTTGATGAGACCGGCATTGGCGACAGGGTTGGCGCTCATGCGGCGGTTGCCAGTGGGTGTCAGGGACTTGAGCTTCTCGCTGATCTTGCCGTCCTTGAAGAGGCGCTCTGGTTCGTAGCTGCGCATCCACTTCTCGAGGAGCTCGAGATGCTCCGGGTTCGAGGCGACATCGGTAATGGGGACTTGATGTGCGCGCCAGAATCCTTCGAGGTAGTTGTCGTCGATCTTGCGGGGACCAGTCCACCCCTTGGGTGACCTAAGAATCTGTGAATACGTGTTGCGCGTACGTAAAAAGTGTGATCTTACCTTAAAATGACCATCGGCCAAGCTGGTCGAATAGCCTTGCCAGACTCGCGAGCCTGCTTCTGAATTTTCCTAATCTCGACAACGCATTGCTCCAAGGTGGCCGCCATGGCCTGGTGCATTGTGTCGACGTCATCACCCTCGACAAAGTACGGCTGCCAGCCGTATCCAAGGAAGAGCTGCTCCAGCTCCTTGTGTGATATCCTAGCAAGGATGGTCGGGTTGTTGATCTTGTATCCGTTCAGGTGCAGTACGGGGAGGACGGCGCCGTCAACAATAGGGTTGAGGAATTTGGTGCTGTGCCACGCGGTCGCGAGAGGGCCCGTCTCTGCCTCGCCATCACCGACCATGGTCAGGGCGATGAGATTGGGGTGGTCGAATACGGAACCGAAGGCGTGAGAGATGGAGTAGCCGAGCTCACCACCCTCGTGGATGCTGCCGGGGGTCTCGGGCGTGGCGTGAGAGCCAATGCCGCCGGGGAAAGAGAACTGCTTGAAGAACTTCTGCAGGCCCTCGATATCTTCACTCTTGTCGGGGTAGACTTCCGAGTAGACGCCCTCCAGGTAGGCTTGCGACAGAACAGCTGGTGCACCGTGTCCGGGGCCAGAGACAAAGTACGCGTCGAGGTCGTATTTCTTGATGAGGCGGTTGAAGTGCATCCAGGTGAAGATCTGTCCCGGTGCCGAGCCGAAGTGACCGAGGAGACGGGCTTTGAGATGCTCTTTCTTGAGCGGTTCGCGGAGGAGGGGATTCTCGCGGAGGTAGATCATGCCGAGACTGAGGTACAAGCTCGCCTTAAAGAAGTCATTGTAGAGCTCGATCTCCTCCTTGGAGAGAGGCTCGCCCTTGACGGTGGAGCGAGCTTTGCCATAGGGCTGGATGCTCTCGACTTCGACGTCTTTCGCGTCGGACATGTTGGATTGGGATGCTGTGGCTGAGACCACGCTCTCCAAATTGGGTTGTGTAAATGGAGGTTGGTAGGAGGTGGTGCTTCTACCAATGTAGCTAAAGGTAGAAGATCGGTTGGTTGGTTGGTTGTGGTGTAGAAAACAACAGACAATGGCTTGGTCTGTCTGATACTTAGGTTGGATTGAACCTTTGGTATGAGAGACCAGGAGAGGGGGAACGAGTGACAGTGGACGGTGGCTGAGACTATATTTATGAAGGAGCGAGCTCGAAGGTCTAGCGTGCTCTCACCAGCCTCGTACGGCCAATTGTAAAGGGCAGCGGAGGCCGGACTCACCTTTGCCATCTCGAGCCATCATGTAAATGCAGGCATGATGGACATGGAATGTACTTGGATGGGCCCGCTAAAAGGTGGCCTGATTCTCGAGCATGATGAGATGGAATGCGCGGCAACGTCACTCACTGGAGCTTCCAGCAACACACATGCTCCCACTTCTCGATTGCCAATGGAGGATCGGCTGAAACGGGAGGGCCAATGGATTCGGCGTGTGGCTAGAACCTGCAGGCTCGACCGTGTCCTGGATTCAATCAATCAATGAAGCGAAGGATAAGCGCATTTCAGTAAGCTGATCGATGATCGACAATGAGTGTTGAAAGTCGGAGCTTGGAAAGTTCCAGGTTGGATGAGGGGTTCTGAGAGCTGCCATTCTCTTATCTTATCGGAGTTTTCGCCTGTGTAGATCGGGTTAGCGCTGGGGAAGATGACAGGGGTAATTGCTCGGCGAGATGCGGACCATTTCTCTCCTGATGTTGCGTGGTGGGGTCTGGACGACCTTCCTCTCTGCCACTCCATCTGCTTCAACTTGCAACAAGCGAGGAGGTTCACCACTGCCAGTCCTGCCAGTCCAGAAATGCAGTCTTCACGATACTGGATACTCGAATCTGATGTTCTTCTGTCTGATCTAGAGTTACAAGTCGTGTCTCATTGTAGATAAAGCTCAGATACAGTTGGTGCCCACCTAGTCATTAACCCGACAACTGGGAGACTTCTCCTGCGCTCGTATTCCCTCGTCTATCTCTCTCGACTCCAGGCAACTGGGACCAGTACCTGACAGCCGTTGCAAGTGCAACACATCGAGATGCATGCAGCATCTATTTTCACCTTACATCTAGACCATCAGACACGGAACGGCCAGAACTTGGCAAAGATCAGCAGATCGTATGAGGCTTGAAAGGGCTGGTGCAACTGTTCAGCAGCAAGAGTGGTCTGATTGCTCCTTCCCAGCTCGTTAAGCTCCTGCAGCTCCGAGCTCCGGGACCCGCCCTGACCCATCGGCCCGTCTTCCACGCGGGAGCCGGCGCTTCTCAACGTTAGCTGGTGACACTTGGCGCCGCTTTCCACTTTCCCAGACCTTTTTCAGCTCCTTTACCGCCACACGTTGGGTGACTTTCACACGTGTTGTCAAACTCGTCTTCGGTCCTTATCTTTTTCAACATTGGCATCCCTCTGCTCATGGCCATTTCATATCTCCATTTATTTGCCGCAACACCATTCCCTTGGTCTGCCTGGTCTGTCTGGCGCCTCGACGAAGAGAAAGCCCGCAAGCTCATGATCAACCTTTCCACCGTCACTTTGGCCACGACGCCGATTAGGTTATTGACATCAACAATCAAGACGGGCTCCGAAACGCAGCACCAGTGCCGTGTGAGAGAGAAGTACAATGTATTGCGATGCTCTCGGGTGTCGAGAAGGCTGAGAAACGACTCGAAGATCTGCGCTAAGGAGATCATTTGGCGATTGGTCATTGCAGTCGACGCCGCCTGTAATGTACGCAAGTTGTTGCTCCTCGGGAGGATCGTCATCTCTCGATTGACGCCTCCAGCATACCTCCTCACCTCTCTGCTCTCGTGTTTTCTTCTCTTTTTTTGCATCTGCGCGCCGAGGAAACACAGTGATTTAAAGGCTGCTAGTTGTTCGTTAACAGACCAGGAGAGCAACCAGTGTGTAATACCGAAGCAGATGTGGGTAGGTATTCAAGATGCAATTAATGAACTATGTCGACAGCAGGGCACTTGGCATCATCCTCTCCCGGCGGCAGCATGCAAAGACCCTTTCCTCTTTTGGTCATCCAGATGGCCAGCTGTTCGGACTTTTTCCAACGACTTGATCTTGTTCAGTGCGCGTGGCGGACAAGCAATCAAATCAGCATTATAACACCTTACCTTGGCGGGCGGCCGAAGCTCGATAACGGTACCAGATGGGCAAAGTGACGATGACTCCCTCGAAAGCTCGCCTTGGACACGTTGTCACCTACGCCGACGCCGACGCGTGAAACAACACGCACCAAGAACCAGCGACGAACTAGGGGTTTAGCCTGCCTGACGCTAAAATTGAACCAGAAGGTCAGAGTCAATGACAAGGCGGATTTCTCTGCCAACGACACAAAACCACGAGCCGATACTAGTTACATCATAGCTTACTAGCCCAAGCTCATGGCCAAGGAATGGTCGAAGCTATTGGATAACCGTCCGACGGCTGATCGACGGGCTCAGGCGCACGCCCAGCGAGCAAATGACCAAGGGCATATCTGCGCGAGAACGTTTGCTGTTGCATCTCGGTCTCTCCGAGAGCCTTGAAAAAATGCAGAGGAGATGCAATGCAAGTCAGCTGAAGCGGCGCGTTTCAGGACCAACCGCACTCCTGGGGCACAGGACCACGAGCCACGAACCGGGGAAGTGTTGGCGATCTGTCACAACTCGAATCTTTTTTCGCAAGAAAGTGGCAGGTGGTGATGACCTGTCATATCAGTCGACAGGCGCACTGGCTGACCATGACTTGTCATTGGTGCCCAAGAAGAAGCCAGCGGTTGTGGTTGATGTCGCACCTTGGAATGAAGATGGGGCAGGGGGCAGGTTCTCGTGGCTCGGAGATTTGCAGTCTTGCTAGTCCCAAAGGAGCCTAGACCGATCGACTTCCCACGTGGTTCTCACGCGAGACCCCTTCCTAGCGCCCACGCAAGAAAGTTCCACAGACGACGTCGGTGACGTTCTGATCTTTGTCTCTGCGTTGACAAATATATTCAATCACTTCTACCCCAAGGCGCCAATAGGCGGCTGGTGGGGTCGGCGCCCTGTCTCACTCGCGCAGACGACACCCGCCCCTTCCCCAAGCCCTTACATTTTCAGTGTTTCTGTTCCTCAGCCCACGAGGGCTTCAAGTCCCGAAATATCGGAAATCCTCATCATGGCCTGTGGTGGGCGTATGCCAGTCCTCCAGGGAATGCGAAAAACAGTAAGCCTAAGTACATGCGTCATGCGATTTATGATTCGATATTCGAACTTCGCTTTTCAGCCAGTCAGCACCGTCGACGCCCATTCCCAAGCAAGGCTTGAAACATGGCTTGCAGCTTCTTGTCTCACCCGGCAACCTTCCAAGGTGCGTCGCGCTTCCCTTCCACGTGGAATAGAACAATATTCGAAAGATGACATTAGCTTCTTTTCCCCGGAATAGCCGTCCATTGGTCGAATTGGCAAGAGATAAGCGTCACTGGGGGGGTGTCATTGCTTTAAGTCTGCCGCCGATTGATCTTTAATCAACTTTGGTCCGTGCCTGATGCGGTGCAACGCGAGTTCGTGTTGGATGTGCAGTTCTTCTTGTTAACGGTGGCAGTCGGATATCATATCCAAACAAATATTTGCTGCAATAAGATCCGTTCTCCACGACCTCATGATGCGAAACGAAATAAGGGTGCAGCTGGAGCTGATGAGAGCTGTAGCCCAAACATAGGAAGTAGACACGGCACAGTTGCCGATCTTCTTGTCAGACCCATGACGCTCAAGAAGGCTTCCATGCGCTATGCCTGTTTGGGGACGGGCTGCAGCTCATTGCGACCTTAGCACACGGCACTGATCGTGTACGAGGTACACGAGAGCACAAGTCACTTCGCAAATCCACTCTTGCGCATACAACCCGGGGATGATCTCGTTACGTAGATTCACATACGCCATTATAACCCCGGGGGAGCGTGTGCCCCTATCTTCGGCCTGGGCGTCGTGCACTCTGTCATCGAGTTCAGGACCGTACATCCCTGTATCTCGACCTCAGCGCCGCATCACTGTCTTGGATCTCAGACTGTACACCCTCTGTCTTCCACTTCAGAAAGGTCATCCAGGATCGTACATCCCTGTCGTTGACCTCGACCTGACCTCACGCCTGCGTCCCTAGTCGGGCGTCAACGGTCTGGCATCGCGTTCTCAACGCTGCCGCGAGGAAATGCGGATATCGAGAAACGCCACTACATGAGCAAGCCGTGTCTGTCAGGGGGTGTTGTCCTTCGCGTGAGGTACATTTGGCACATTTGTTACAGGCCTGTATATGGCTGCTGGACTTCGAAGAGCTGGGCTGAGAATGGGCGGTAAGTTGGACGGCCGGTGAAGTGCAGTTTTCTTCTCCTCAGACAGCAAGTATATAAGGTTTGCACACTTGAGTGTTACCCTCTCTTGTTCAAGACATCTCGAACTCGCCGCCGGACTCCTTTTGACGCGGTTGGGATAGCATGACATTACAACTGTCACAACTTGCACAGCCTTCACCACCTTCAGCTTTCGCCACCTTCAGCTTTCGCCACCTTCAGCTCTCACCTCCACTCACCATGCCCGAGTCTATGATACTCAACCTCAGCAATGGCAGCATGTTAGTGTTGCCCTGCCCAGACACTCTCCCAAACACATCTCTATCTTATGGCTTCTTGCCATCTCCATACGCCAGTCCCACAGTCGAACACAAACTAACACAACTTACCTTAGTGCCCGAGAGACCCCGACGCCCTGTTCTGACGAGGCGAAGGCCCTGCAACAGCAGCGCCTCCTCATATACCGCCATGCCTCAGACGACAGTCTCGCCCACAAGCTCTGGGACGGGAAAGCAAGCAGAGACAGCCGTAGGTCGAATGTCCGCAGTGTCATCGACGAGGTCGACCGCAAACTCGGGTCCTCACGGACGTGAATACCAGGCTGGGTCATTCGGGCTTGGTACTGCAGGTAATGGGATACTTACCACGGCATGACGGACAATAAAGGGGAACCAAGCGGTCGGTATGAGCAATACGAACCAGGACAAGCCAAGTGCGAGACAATGTGTGGGATAGACGGTATCTTCTGGCGGTGTGTTGGTGTAAGATTATGCTGTAGTAGGTATGGAGGAATCGACTCATAATTGGTGCTCTCCTTGTGTAGCTCACTCCCTCCAGGTGCCACGGGGCGTACATGTCTCTTAACCTAAACCCGAGTGCTAGCACTTCCGACATGGAACCTAGGCAGTCATAAGATATGCCTCCTAAAGTCAAATCCTGTGCAAGACATGGACCCGTTCCGGAGATCTTCTTGGCGAAATGACTTTCTTTGGGGCGTGCTGTACCTTGGTATCAAATGGGAACCATTTTGGAAAACGGATCATCGTCTCGGGGCAAGACCATCTCGACGCCCTCCCGACCTCCGCCATTCAACCCCACGCGGTACGTACCTCGAGTTCTACGCACAGACTTGTCTCCACGGATCTCATTTGACTCACCGCTAGCGGCGCGGGGGTCCAGCTGAGACTTCCGATCGAACCCGGGGAAGTGGGCCCCTGCTAATCCACCTGGGTGACCCACTCGTTCCTGGTCTCGACAGCTCGATCAAGGCTCCGGGATGCAAAGTTCCCAGATCTGCCTTTCAACCTCGCCTTCTCCCTCTCTCACCCAATGGTAGATGGGCATCACTCACCGCTCGTTACGGTTCAATGACAGGTCACATTCAACGATTGGGAGACATGTCGGATAACGCACTCCGGCTCCCAGGGCAGCGTGGCGGTCGCAGTGATAATACGATGGCTTGGTCCATTGACGATCTTGTGCTTCAGTGCTGGATTGAGGCAAGGTAGGTATTGTACTCTGTACGCCAGTTGTCATTCCCGCCTCGATGACTCACATGCCCAATGCATGCACGACTTTGGACAGTCTAGCCTGTCCTCCCCACTTGTAACGGCGCACGCGGCATCACAACGGACCTGAACGGACTGGGTGTCTCTGACGGCATGCTTGACAAGAGACGGACGACCCGGTATAGTGCAATCTACAACCCAAGATCCAATCAACACATGCAATGTAAGTCGCACTTCATCCAATCGATGTTGTCCTTCCATAGTGACGCAGCTACTCATTCACAGCGACTTTGTTATCCTCTCTCGGACAGGGCTGACAGACTAAGATATCCCCAAACATCTCTGTCAGCAATCTCCATCAGATGTCCGTTGAGCATGAAAGCATCCGACACCACCAAGAAATCCCCATAGTGCAAAATTCCGGCCCCCCTGGAGGCTGTCGTGCAACCCCGCGGAAGGGGCAGACCGTCTAAGTCGGTGAACTCAGCCCAGCCCAGCCCAGCCCAGCCCAGCCACCCTGCCTGCCAATTAGTTGGCGGGGGATTCGCCGGACTGCACATACTAGAGGTACGTTCCGCCCTGTTCCCAGACCCGTGGGATTACCGCATTGAGAACGATGTGCATTTTTGACGGGGGGGACGTGTAACGCAGGGATGGGTTCCGAGGGCCCCTTTTCATAACTGGTTTCCAGGCTTCTGGGAGGGACGCGCGGGATGAGGCTCATTTCGCCCCACGCTTTTTGGGAGAGCATGAAACCGGCCGGGTGTAACAGGGTTTGTTATCCGGGGTTTGTTTGCTCAAGTGCATACACTGGTGACCTGGCGTGCTGCTTGTTCCAGCTCGAGACAGGCAAACTGAGGTAGCTAATAGGCCGGGACATGCTCCCCGGTATGACTGCCGTGATTGACGAGGGTTGAAGCCCGGCCAATCGGGCAGCTTTCCGGCCCAAAGCCCGAGCAGGGCTGACAGCAGCATCTCAAAGGGTATAGGGCCACTCGGTGAGTCTGGGTCGGTCCAGGCGGTTCCTCGCGTTTCCCCAGATTCGGCCCGCACGCACATCATCCACACGGATTTGACCCATCCCAACCTGTCTTGCACTCCGTCATACATCGGGTACCACCTAACGCGTCCGGGGAAGACCTTCCGGAGCCCGAGGCGTTGTGCTAGGCACCGTAAGTGGTATCGTGCAGTGTCGCGTGCGGACCGCCGTTCAAGCGGGTTCTGTGTAACCCCCACACCGTTTTTTCTCTGTCCACGGTCATCCCACGCTTGTGCTGTACTAGGACGTTGACCCGTCTTATACCGTGGATCTCGGCTGGGCTTGCAACTGCGTTGCACCACGTACGCCTCATCAGGCTCGGCAAGGACGTTGTAGGGTTTTCATTGACATCTAAACGCTCCCAGGAGGTGCTCGTGTGATGCCTATAAAACAATGTTTCCCGTCCACATTTTATGTCCCTCTTCCAGTCTATCCCAGTGAACGGAACCCCGAGTCTCGGGTCACAGGCCTACTGCTTTGGCTGCATAGAGCACTCAGGTTCAAGCACCACCGTGCCTAATCCACCACCACCAGCCTCAATGGCCTCCGTCCATTCCTTCGGCTCAAACCTAGCAGAGCTGGGCTCCGTCTCGAGGTGAGATGCATCCCCATCAGAGACTCACCACTTGGTTCCCGACTTTTAACAGACAGCAACACAGCACCACCCGCATCGCCGCCCCTCGCTATCCGGGTCTCGACGACGGCGACCTCGAACGACTACGCATCCTGCTCCTCTTCACGAGGAGGGTCCTGTCGCAGGTTAGCAACAGATCGAGCAGGGTAGAGAAGTCGATCAGAAGGCATCGGAAGAGGATGCGCGCTGTGATAAGGGAGTTTGACCGCCGGTTTTACGGACGCGAGTAGAGGTGGTAGAACAGGAAGAACGAGGGATGGAGAAGGTGACTGAGGAGACAGGACAGGCGTGTTGAACGAAGAAGACGAGTGTGAATCCAGACAACAAAATTGGGGTGGGTAACCTTGGTATCCGGTCATTGCTAGAACAGTCCTGTGACTCCTGTCGATAGATCACAATCTAGAGCGGCGCCTGCATCTTGGCAGGAAGGACTTTGCTATTATCCAGTCATTGCTCCCAAAATCCCTCATTTGTGAGAAGGAGCAGCAGCGGTTGCAATGGAAATAGTCTCGGGCGTAGTGCCGTTGAGATGATGTGGAAACTGCAATGGTAAGGGCCGGGTGCAAGCCTTGCCAACTAAGGCAGCTGATGACATGCCGGACTAGAATGTCTCTGAATTCGAATTCGTGCATCTGGCGGCGCAGGCGGAGTGCACATAATCCGGGGTTGGCTCGTTACCCTGTGTGTGACGAGGATGTTGCCACGCTCCGGTTGGCCCGCCGCGAAAATCCGGCATGAACCACGGAAGAAATAGGCTGGCAATCGGAACCGCTGGTCTGGATGCGACATACTGCCATTATTTGCCTCACTTTTGATAGACATGCCGGGCTGTGAGTGCAGTCAGCTGGACAGTTTCCTTACGTCGAGCTTCTCAATTAGGATTGCTGCCTCACGAGAAACTCGATAGCGAACATGGATGAATGATGGAGCGTCACCAACCCCAATGTCCGCCTTCAGCGACTGCCTTTCCAGCAAGCTGCCGCAATTGAAGGAAAGCTCATAAATACTTGGCCAGTCGTCGTGCAAGTTGAATGATCACGAAGCAAACAGCAGCTCGTTTCTTCACATCGCTGTTCCTCAACCCAGTTGCCATGAACGTAACCACTTGGTTTCACTTAATGACCTTTCTTCTCCTGCATCAGCCACTCGGCCTGCCGACCAGCACATAGCAAACTTGAGCCCCCCCCCCCCCTCCACCACCCTAATCGGAGCTTGTCGCCGTTGCGCCCGCCAGTAATCATGTCATATATGCGGTCAACCAGGGCCCAGCAGGGCTCGAGACTCAGGCACGCACATCATAACTGACAGTGACACAACCCCTGGGCAGAGCAAGATATCCTGATAAGAAAATAAACAGTGATGTTAGCCAGAGCCAAAGCAGAGGCAGCACCTCCACATCCTCCTCACAGCAGAGCAAGCAACAGCACGTCCTCTCCACAGCTGGACTCCCTGCTCAGCGAAGCCTGCACGAAGACGTCGCGCAATTCCTCGCCGGCTTCGACGGTGACGGCGCCACAATGAACTCGAAGTATACTGCGCAGGTCGAGGAGCTTGTCTACGCTGTCTCGCACCAGTTACCGTCGTGCTGCTTTCGAATGTCGTCCGAGGATAACCCTCTACTTCGCGGTGTTGGTGCGCAGTTCGAGCAGCGGGCGCCTGGCGGTGAGTGACGACAAGGCATCGGACGGTGCATTGCCTGAAGCTTGCTAACAACTCCGACAGAACCAAATGCGTGACCCGTCATGCCCCAGAGGGAGTGATGCAGGTCTGTCGTGGCGGACGGATGCTGTCGTTATCTGTGGAAACGAAACGCAGACAAGTTGATTGTCGCATGGTGCTGCAATGCAGTCAGTACAACTCTGGCGCCGGCAGGAGACATAGATAGCGACACCATATCCGGCGCAAACGGTCCCATTACTAGAAATAGACCGTGATGTGCGTGATATGCGAGGCATATAAGGAGTTAAAGAGACGAATGGACACGCGTAAGATGAGGTGTGAGTCTGTGAGATGCACAAGTGCCTTATGGAAACTCCAGTGTCCAAAACATGAACGGAGCGCACCCGAAATCCCGGCTGACACATCACCAAACCCAGTCTAGTGGGTGGTACGTGCGCATCACCATGTGGATCCACATTTCATGTTAAGAGGGCAGGGGGGGCAGGCGCGCCAAAATAGATTGCTTCCACTTGTTCTCTCTTGCAACAACCAAAGATCACATGAACACCGCCCGGCCTTCATCAATTTCGTCAAATTCGAGGCCTGTAGACCCGGTATGCATCAAGTGTCTGCAGTGCCAATGGAAAGTTCCTGACTCCTGAAATTTCAGTTTCTTTTGCGTCATACTATTGCAGTTTCGGAGTCAGTGGAAGTTCAGGTCCCTCAACACCGAGGTGCCAAGCAATGGGCACAGCTGAACATGTCACTCATTCTTCAGTTGAATCGCCAGGCGACCGGCTTACGGGACGCTGAGCCTTGAACAGCGCGAGAAGGCTCTCCGCTGGCCGTTCTGGGATCTTGGGAGATCTCTATACCCGGAAACCAGGAACAATAGCGCTCCCACGCTGTATTCCGGGGTAGACATTGCTGGCTGTGCAGTCCGTCGGAGGGTGACCGGATGCGAATCAAGTGACTCGCTTCTTTCTCTCAGTATGCACCCCACACTCGCCTCTTTTCTTTCTATCCTACTCTGGACATGTTTGTGCTCTCGAAAGATGCGGCTCCGTCTTGGTTGTGGGCCCGAACCAGCTTCTGAGGGACACCCCGTGCGAGGCTCGGAGCCATGTCCTCCGTGGTAGCACCGGGAGGCCTGGACCTGGGAACGCTGGCGCTCGGGAACCTCTACCGAACCTGGTTTCTTGAGAACGCACGCTCGAATATCGCAGGAACCATTTCTCGCGAATGCAAGGTAATACAGCGGCCACAGTTCAGGAATACCGGGCCAGAGGTGTCTGGGCAACCCCGGGCATATTATATATTGCTCTCCCGCCCTGTCTATCCGCCACCCTCTTCATTATGCTCCCATAGCTGTGCAGCACTCATCAACAAGCTTATTGTTTCGACCTTATCACTGTCCCAGTCTCTAAGCGTCAGCACTCTGAGTCAGTCAACATGAAGGGTCTCGCAGTCCTCGCTGCCGCGTCTGTGGCCAGCGCCCACACCATCTTCACTCAGCTCCAAGCCGGTGGCACTACCTACCCCATATCATACGCCATCCGAACCCCCACGTATGACGGCCCTATCACAGATGTGACGTCCAACGATCTCGCGTGCAATGGAGGCCCGAACCCGACAACGCCATCTGACAAGATCATCTCAGTCACGGCTGGCTCGACGGTACAAGCCGTCTGGCGTCACACTCTTACCTCGGGCCCCGAGGACGTCATGGATGCAAGCCACAAGGGGCCTACCATTGCCTACCTGAAGAAGGTCGACAATGCGTTGACGGATAAGGGTATTGGAAACGGCTGGTAAGTCGAACCGATTGTGTTAGAGGAGGAAAGGACAGTCGTCTTTCTTGAGGAAAGCTGGAGAAGGGGAAGAAGACAGTGCCAGATCCTGACACTCCCCAACAGGTTCAAGATCCAAGAAGACGGATACAACAGCGGCAACTGGGGAACGAGCAAGGTCATCACCAACGGCGGGCTCCAGAGCATCACCATCCCCAAGTGCATCCCCAACGGCCAATACCTCCTCCGGGCCGAGATGATCGCTCTGCACAGCGCAGGCTCATCCGGCGGAACGCAGTTTTACGTATTTCTCCCACATCTGGAGTGTCGCAGTACTCGCTCAACGTAACTGACACCCAACTTCAGATGGAATGTGCCCAGATCAACGTCACCGGCGGTACCGCCACCGCGTCGCCCGCCACATACAGCATCCCCGGCATCTACAAAGCCACCGACCCTGGTATCCTGATCAACATCTACTCGATGACGCCCTCGAGCAACTACGTCATCCCTGGTAAGTGCACTTTTATCTCTCTGTCAAACCTCCCGGACATGTCACCTAATCCAACCTTGCAGGACCCCAACTCTTCTCCTGTGACGGAGGCGGCTCCAACCCCAGCCCCGCCACCACGACCACCAAGCCCGCCACGACGCTGGTCACCACGACAGCGAAGCCGCCGACGACTACCTCCTCCACCCCCAACAACGGGTGCACGGTTGCGGCGTACGGCCAGTGCGGCGGGACCGGCTACTCGGGATGCACAACGTGCGCGTCGCCGGCTACGTGCAAGAAGTCGAATGAGTATTACAGCCAGTGCTTGTAGATGGTGTGGGAAGACGCTGGGTTGTTAGCGAGTGCTGGGAGCGTGGCATTGATGGGAGGGAATTCTGTACATATCTTGTTGTCTTCGTGTGCATAGTTTGGTAGGAGCACTACTGTTGCCGTCCCTCTGAATGGTAACCTCTGAGGCTCTGACATTACCTCTGTTTGTGGTCGCCCTGTTGTGTCGAGCCGTGGCGTGCGGCGACGCACCTCCAAATGGGCTACTCCTGCGCCCGTATAATTCTTAGTTGTAGGGTGTTAGAAGAAGTATTTGTGATGCAGCTACTGCGAGCGGCGGTGTGCATTTTTCTCCGGTGCTGCAGAAGCTAGCTCCTCGCGCCTTATCCCCGGCCGACAGTATGGCCGGCAAGCCGAGACTATGGAATACCAAATTTACGATAGCAGCTACTATTCCAGTTACGGCTGGGGGCTATAGTCGGCCAGGCCGTGCATAAGTTTTGGTAGCTTATCATAGGTTGCGGACCATAAAGCTCCAGGTTTGGGGGTGCCTTCTGCGGGCTGCCCGCTGTTGAGTTCCCGGTTCTATGTAATCGCTATGTTGGGCTGCTCCGAAGGGTGGCGTTTCCTGCGTGCTCTGGGTTCTCCTGTTCCTCTCGACATGGCCAATTCTTTATCCTCCGCAGGTTTGATGGGTCGGATGTTCTCCTATGCCGGTGGCCGGGGGATTTTGGGGGTGGAAGCAATAAAGGGGGGGCGTGTGCTGCTCGGAAGGGTGGCGTTCCCTGCGAGCTCTAGATTCTCCTGTTCCCCCCGACATCGCCAATTCTCCATGCCCCGCAAGTTTGACGGGGCGAATGTTCTCCTATGCCGGTGCCCAGGGGATGTAGGAGGTGAACCCATCAAGGGAGGCGTGTGAAGTACCTTAGCTTGAATGCGAACGGAATGCACCCGCAGTAATGGCTCTCGATTCCGCCTCCGCCCTGCCATGGTCCGTGCAAGTCCCGTCATGTCTCGTCCGTTACATGTCGGCCGATAGCGTGTCCGACGATACCTTGTGCGTGCATAGACCTTTCACACGTATCGCTTGTGGCTTTGGCTGCTGTGGAACGTGTAAATGGCAGCCTCCGAGCTCCAATACGGCCGCCAATCAAAAGAATGGATTCAAGCCGTGGCATCCCGTCAACTGTGTGATTTGACACTTGAGTCCCGGACTACTCCTGCAGACCGGCCTTTTGCCGAGAACAGGGCAGGTTGGCTTTGCGGAATCCAGATAAGGTACCGGATGGCCGCCCTGCTGCTACTGCGGAGATAAAAGACTGTCGATAAGCATATCACAAAAAACTGTCGACAGGCATATCACTGCCGTGAGCGGCGTCGTCTGACATGATACACACAATGTATTGCCGGCTGATGGACTGCCTCCTTGAGGGCAATGACTTCGGTTGCAGCTCATATTGCTGAGATGTCCTGTCGCTGAGATGTCTTGTCGCAAGCAAAACTCCATTTGAAGTGTCGTAGCTCTTTGGAAAGGACAAGTCCACCAACACATTTGGCTGGAAGACCGGACAAGGCAAAACTGATTACAAGCAAAGGGGTTCTTTCTTTTGTTCAGGGGACCCACGGGGCATTAAATAGGGTGCCGAGAGTCTGTGCACGTCTGCACGGGCAGCTGCGTTTCTGCAGGTGTGACTTGATAACGGATGGGCATCGGCCCTTGCTTGACGCGCTTATGCACTGTTATCCAAGCACAATTATGTCGGCAGGGTTTGACTTCTCGATGCGGTTTGGTAAGGTGTCAATGGCTATCTCATGGTCTGCATAGTCGCCCAGAAATCGGTCGACGGTTAAAGGGGAGAGCAAGGTTTCTTGGCACCACTTCCACGGTTTTTGACTACAGTGTTTTGCTCATAGGCTCGCTAGTTGTTGCTTTTAGACCTACCATTGCCATCGAAGCATTGTCTTTGGCTAGCTTGATCGTTTCCCGCCATGTTTCCCCTGTGGGTATTGGAGCCATACCCTCCCAGGACATTGACATCGTTATCAGTGCCATGGTACCGTATATGCTTCAGATAAGGTAGCCATTCTAAGTCCGAAGCAATCCGGTTCAGAGTCTCTTCCTGGCAAGGATCCGACGTTGGAGTATCGTGATTATTTACCCTTGGCTACGCGACCAGGTCCTGGCTCATGTGAATGATTCTACAATAGACTTTGACAAAAGAAAAAGTCCTGATAAGTCGGTTAAAGACAGGCTGAAGCTCCAGGGGTCAGGGGATAAAGCAGTTCTGCTTCAAGTCCCTTTCCCAATGTGAAGCGTAATTCCGTATACATCCAAGATATCACACGCTTATTCTACTTTCAGAAGGCTTCGTCTGGCCCTTCATGCGAAAGGTATGTGACAGCCGCTTGGTTGTTCCAGTTCTCCTTCTCGTATGCGGGTTAGAAGTTATATCTGTATTCCCCATCGGATGCTCGAATTTGGTATGCAGTATGCATCTTTACGGTGATAATGAGTCGTATCCTTCCTCGGTTAGAAAGCTGCCTCTATTTAAGATACTGGTCAGTCCCCCTTTACTCGAAGAACCTTCCCCTCTTCATCAACCCCAACTCTCTGGCACTCAGGGCGCTGTGAGACTCTTCTTTAGACATTCGCACACGCAGTCAACCTACCCGGATTTATCCCAAGCAATTCAACATGCGTCGTTCTCGCCAGGGTCCTCTTGGCCCTGCCGGCACCGGCTCAAACACGGCTGCCCGCGACTCAGACCTCGAGTACGTATTTGCGACAATTTCTGGCGACTCAAGGGCGATGCAAGGATTGTGTACTGATAGCTATATTGCATAGTTCCGGAAAAGCTTCGGGCCAAGGCCTCACTGAGGATGAAATAAAGACCAACACGAACGCCTGGCTCGATGAGCAGGTTAGGGTCAACGGCATGGCTGCCTACATTGCTGGCCATCATGCGCATGGCAACGGCATGCACGCGACCAGCACAAGCAACGCCAGCAACGCCAAAGCCAGCAACGCCAGCGCCAGCAACGCCAACCAGCAGCGTCAACGCCGAGAGTGCCGCCGCCAGTAACGTCCACATTGGTTATACGGCCATCATCACTGCCAACACAGTCGTCACTGTCAGCATTTTCGATGCTGGGATAACGTCAGTGCTGAAAACACCAGCCAGAGTGCACGACGAACCGCGAGGACCCTCAGGAGCAAAACTAAAACTGGCCGCAATTGATCAGAATGCTGCAACCAGCGCACATGCCTCCAACTCCAGGTACACGCTGATTATCGGGCTGAACGCATTTGAAGTTTTGCTGCGCATTTGGGACTTCGCATCATGCCGGAATCTACCTTGGCCATTAGCTTGGATGATGGGCCTTGGCGAGAACGAGGACCAAATCGAGTCTGTATTTTGGTTGTGCTTTCAGACTTTCTTAGAATTTCGAATCACTATCGCCGGAAATGGTGGGAGGGAGGGGCGACGGGAGTGGAAAAGCGGTCACGGGTCGCTTCTGAAACGAGTAATCTGTCTCGTACCTTACTCATGGAATTATTGGACGCCCTAAACAGTGCCTTTGCAACTCCGGTAAAGACACTGTATAGTGTGTCCAACAATTCCGGTACTCTAGGCAGTCCTCGGAGACTTACGCACCAAAAAGGAAAAGGGGAGTAAAGAGAAGGGGACAAGGTCATTCAAGGGTTAAGAACATGGAGTGGAAGGACTTCCATCGTTTCCATTTATTTGGGAGGGGGTCAATGGTTCGGAAGTGCCTGTTTGCTCGGATCGAATGCCACGATACGGACCTGTAACCTCGGCTTGTCACCTAACCTACAGGTACTCACGGCATAAAGTGCACCAGAGTAGCTAGTATCTGCTGTTCTAGTTACCTGTCACGCTTTCGACGGAGTGGCACTTCTGGGCAGTGGCGCCATAGCAATGGAGCCAGACCAGCGGTATTAGCATCGGGTATCACAAAGTAACTGAGGCTTCAAAGTGGGGTTTCTTTAACGTTTTCACAGTTGTGGCCCCCATGGCATGGGGTTTTGCTTCAGAACATACCTTAGGTAGCTATCCTACTTGGGCAATCTTTACATGGATCGATTTGCGCGCACATGACCTTTTCCGTATACCGTGTAGTCCCACTGAGCTTCAACCTGATGCCTACGGAATGAGAGGCACCCGAGCCAAACTGCCAAAGGGTGGAGGATACGGTACGGATCGTAAGCTGTGTGGTATAGTTTGGGATGACGGATTCTCAACACAAGTGGCTTGTTAAGCCGCAGTTACCTTTTTGGTGCAGCGGCAGAGTGCCGTGGTTTTCGCCCGGGATCGAAACGGGGTGGAAAGATAACTATGCGGGTCGGCCCGTCCCATTATCCTTGATTACGCTAATCCGAGTTCAGTCTAGCTCCGGTTTACTTTGAGTTTTATCCCAACAAGTAAGGTACGATCTACAACAGGTATACAATTAATAAGGGCCCTGCGATCTGCAACCCCCTTCTCAAATCCAAATTCCCTGACTCTTCTCAACAACGAGTACATACGCCCGCAAGAAAACAGCACAATCCGCAACAATCCGATGTCTCGAAGCCCAGTCAAGCGACGGAAGGATCTGGTCAACAATCAGGAACAGAAAGAGATTAGTCGTGATATACGTCCCCACCTTCTCGCAGCGGGTTAGGGATTCGCCCAGGTCGACAATCAGCTGATGCGCTGACGACAATGTCTGCTCCTCAGGGTCTGAGTTTTCCCGAGCAAAATTCACCGCTTGGCAACCCTCCCGGATCAAACGCGCAGTTTCGTGGGCCTTCTGTTGGAGGAGCTCCGGCGTCTCCACGTCGCCGGCGCCGAACTTGTACCCCTCCACTGCCGGCAGCCAGGCGGTAAGCACCCGCGCGATCTTCCCCCGGGGCATGGTCCAGATGCTCTTGCGCGCGGGCTTGCGGATCTCCTCGTGACCGTCGAGGTAAATGATCAGGTCGAGGAGTCCGTGCTTGTCGTACGACATGGCTCCCGCGAGTTTATCCACCAGGACCTCCCGCGAGATGAAGTCGTCCGCGAAGGAGATGTAGTGCCCGGCTTCGAACTTGAGTTGTGTTGCTGAGGGTGCATTAATCACCGTCTTCCGCCAGCTGTCGAGCTCCTGTCCCTTGAGTGCGAGGCCGGCCGTGTCCACCAGAGTGGAGTGGCGACTTTCGTCGAGAATGTCGGCAATCTTGGACTCGATGGCCGCTGCCTGCGAGCCAAGCATTGCGCAGAATGTTTCAGCCTCGGCCCCGTTCTGATAGCCTATGAGCAACTCTGCTAATGACGAGGGGTTCTCGTTTGCCTCTGTGTTAACCATTACCCCAGGGTGGTCGGAAGCCAGGTGGAAGGCGGTGATCACACAGCTCCGGGGGTTCCCATTACTGCTGCGGTACCGGTGATGAACCACGGAACCGGCGCTGAAAAGTACCGTGATGGGCTGATCCGGGTACTCGACTTCCACTATTTTCGGCTCGCGTCCGGTGATATCTCGCTGGAAGTCGAGCACTCCCGAGATGCTCTCGTCTGTGATAAAGAGGCTGTCGTTTTCGGCGGACCAGGGCTGAGACTGGCCGTCCGTCCGGATCGAGCGATTGCCTTTCTGCGTTCCCGGGAGGAACGTGAAGTTTTGACCCGTTGGGCCCTTGACTTCACCCTTCTCCCAGCCCAGGAGGATCTTGTACTCCTTTCTGAAGGGGGTGTTGTCGACGTGGAGCATGTTGTCTTGCGCATTCACCGAGATGGGCTGGGTGTCTTTGCCACGTGCGTCCGTCATGCGCACCGGGCCACCCATGGCATACGCCATCAAGGCGATGAGTAGAGGATGGATAAAGGCGTTGTTGAACTCCGGGTTCTTGATGAAGTCGGGGTGGGCGATCAAGTGTATGAAGTCGTGAAGGAAGGCGTGGCTTCCGGTACCGTTCATCAGGGTCGTAAACTCGTCAATGAGCCGGCGGAAGGACGCCACATCCACCAGTCCGGCGAAGATGGTGCATCCGTCCTGCTGCAATATGTCGACCATGCGGATAAAGCGAGCTTCCGTGGCCAGGTCATTCCAGCCTTTGCGTAGGGCTTGCAATAAAGACTTGCGGATAGCTGCCTTGGACGACGCATCGGGGCCATTGCGGAACTCGTTGGTTGCGATGCTGATAGTCGGAGTGGTCGATTCTGAGAGGATCGAAGAGAGTAAGTTGGTTCTCTCCTCCTCTGTGGCGGTTATAGAGAGACTGACGGGGACAAGGTTGCCATTAGGCTGGGACGACTCCTGACTGTGGCCAATGCTTGACTCCCAACTACGAGGCAGGGCAATTTGTCTCTGGAGAACCTCCATTTTCATGTTGAGTCCAATAATCACATCGACTTCTGAGCGGTGAGCGATGAGGTGCTAAGCATACATATATCATTTCGGAGCCAACTCTTTTTCCGCCCCTGCCAGCAGATACGAATACCTCACCTGCTTCATTCATCGGAGGCAGTGGTACCTGACAGCTTCGATCGATCCCATCGGCCACTGCGTGATTACGGCGGATCTAAGATCGCGATTTGCATCCGTAAGGCTGCATTTCGAACTGCAAGGTAATGTGTGCCGCTCCCGCTGCACGATTTGATGCACGCTTACCGCAGCGCGTGGGCGCAAAGGTTGCATTGCGCGGAAGCACGGGCATGCATGCTTATCTGTATGCTGACAGTCACCAGCTGGGCTTGATATGGATGCAACGCCGTATGGCTGGAGGCTGGAATCTGGGTGTCTTCATCGAACCAACGACTGGGCGAAACAATCTGACACGTTGAAGTCAAACTCGACAACTCCATGACGTCGAATCTCGAAGACGAGGACCTCCTCCACCAAGGACGACCCGCCAAACCACCCAGTCGACAATGGGCCAACATACTCCTCTCCTGTCTTCTAGTCGTCAGCTGTGCGCTCTTCGGATACGTGGTCCATCCGGATAAAGGACTCTCCTGTCCGCATACCAAACCCTCCTGTCCAGCAACACCGGGTACAGATAAACCAAGTCACAACGACCTCAACGGTCACCCGCCACCCACGATCCTGACGTGCGGCAACTTCTCGGCAGAGGCCCGGTCCCACGGCTGCGTCTTCGATCTTCTCACGAACAACTGGATGCCGGCGTACTGCGCCGACCCAACACCAGACGACGAGTACCGCGCCTGGGCGCTCAAACCCACCCGGGATTTGGGAGCATTTGCCTTCTTCCACGACCAAGAGGCTCAAGTCCATATCTCAACCGAGGAGCATCTCTCAGACCTCGTAGGACGGCATGTCTATACCACCACCGAGAATCACCTCGCTCATTGCGTTTTTCTCGCTAGGCGCATGCATCGCCTTGTGACGGGCGAGATCGAGACTGTTGCGCATAGTACTTTTGCTCATACTGTGCATTGTACCGAAGCATTATTGAAAGGGGTGGAGGAGGGGGGTAGAGGGATGGAAAACGGAGCGATTGGCTCTACGTTCGATGTCGGTATTGTGGATTGTGTTGTTGATGGGATATAGCAGCAACGGCAATAACAGCCCTATTACATGAAGATTTTGGCAAAGACGCCGTGGGATATCAAGTGCATGCCCGATAGCGTGCGGACACGAAACTGGCCGTCCCTCGATGACTGCGGCCCAGATAATGATCAAAGACTACCTATGCCATGTGACGAGGCACACGTCCAGCTTCAGGACAGGTCCGCATCAGGACCACAGACCGTATGAGTTGCGAGATCTGAAGAGGGGCGAAGGTGCGCATGCAAAGGGGACGTGGCAGGACGCCTCAAGGGAGCACAGTTCAGACGCAGTTATTGGTTGGTCAAGCAGTACATAACGGCGCGGTAGCGTGATCAAAGGTGGGTAGTTTATGGTCGCTCTACGAGCGTTAAGGAAGAAAAGGCCACCTATCTTGCCGTGCTCCAACTCATACGCTGCCAACGCTGCCATTTGAGCGCATCCAAGTTCGATTTCATGCTCACCATAGTGGAGGAGGCCAGTTGATGCCGGGCGAGCTGTCAATGCCATCCGCTGACGTCGCACCGGGCGGAAGCCTGGGTTCGGTGGAAGGAGCATCGCCGACCTCGGGTTTGTACGGATACGTCTTCTCCAGTGACCACACCTCGACCCATCTGGACATGGCGAAATAAGTGTAGCAGTCGGCTGTAAAGAACAGAATGTCAGCCAGGCTTCCTAAGCCCCAACATAAGTTGCCAACCTGAGAAAGCAAGTACTCACAATTCCGCGAACACCATTGGGAGTGCATGTGGGCTCGATCCCAGTTAGCGAGGCGTTTGGCGTTGATGATGCCGTACGCTGTCTCCTCGTTCCCGTCACGATTCCTGATGATGAGGTCCGGGACGCTTGGATCCTGGCCGGACATGGTGTTCATGAAATACTGCATATGCATTGCTTCGTGCAGCCATATGGCTCCCCTGGTCCAGGTCCAATTCTCTAGGTAGATCCGGTCTTCGGCCCTCTTCAGGTAGTTCATGTCGTTGGTCAACGTCACCAGATCCTTGGACACGTCCATGTAGTACTTGCCAAAAACAACAGTCGTCCAATCCTTGGGGTCATTGAGCGTATAGGCAACACCATCATAGGCACTGTCGTCAGGATTGTTACAGCGGACCCGGATCCAGTTGTACCACTGCGGAACCGGGGGACGGAGGTCGTCCCACCAGTGCGTCCACATTTCCGAGGCAAGGTAGAACTTCTTCTGGATGAGCTTCCTCTGCTCGTCGGATATCGAGTGCTGCTCGCCACTGCCGAAGAACTCATTGACACCGCGGCTGTTCCAGTCAATGTTGGACTTCAAACGGTCCAGCGAGGCCAATCTGTTGAAATCGTCCCACCCATTATTGATCTTTTGGTTGTCGTGGTCGAACAACTTGCAACCGTTATATCCAAAGAGCCGAGTGCCTCGCAAGTTCTTGATGTCAATGTCAGAACCATCTTCATTCTTGAGAGGAGGGTATGGCTGAATTTCGTCCTGGAAAAAGACAGGGGCGTTGTCCCAGATTTCTGCGTCCCGGTCGTTCGCAGAGTAGTTCGGCAATCCTGGGTCACCTATAGTATGAGCGTGAGCAAACAAGCTGCTTAGAGGCATTGGAGGCATGTCGAGACCGGCCACGTTCATGGGGATACTTACTGACAGCGCCATCATCGCCACCTCCTCCACCGGGGCATGTGTTCATGTGTGTTTGCGCCGTGTTCGTTCCAGGATCCAGGATCTGATGAAGGTCTGCTCGGCCCAGCCCTCCTATATTCGCAAAGTACTTCCAAGAAAAACGAGCGGATCAGCAACGCATGTACGCCCGTAATCAGATAACAGAGAGACAAAGCTTACCAAACATTCTCCCCGGTCCACGCCACTGTAGAGGACGCCTCGGTTTGCCCAGTTGAAGGAGGAGCCGCCACCGCCCTGACCAAGACCCTTGAAGCCGTTGTTGGTCCACACCCTGCCGGCGCCGGTATACTTATTCACCCAGATAATATCTGCCCGACCCGAGTTCTCCACGTCGGCGAACCGGAGGTTGGCACGATCCCATCCTTCCGCGAACTTGACCTGGCCGGCGTTGAATAGGCCGGATGCTCTATTAAGCCATGCGGTCATTCGGCCACTCGTCTCGATGCAGATGGGATCGGCTCGTCCATCGCCACTGTAGGAGAGAAAGAAATGTGCGTTAGCTTGGTTATGACTTGTATGCCAGGTATGGCTGGTGACTTAGCAACATACTCAATGTCTGCGATGCGCATGCCACGGTCAAAGATGCTGACTCCCCAGCCCTGGTTGCACCCCGTCTCAGCAACCACGCCTCGATTTGTGAATGTGATGGTGTCCCGGCCAGATTGCCAGTCATTCCGATATAGGGTCAAAGCGCCGGAAGCCTTATTCTGAACCAATACATCGCATTTCCCGTCTCCGTCCCAGTCGGCCAGGTGGATGCCCATCCGAGGCCCAGGCACGGTGAGAGAGATCTTGAGGTTGTGGCCCCACTGCAACATCCGATTAGCATACTTCCCTACTTACCTAGACAATGTCTCACTGGCAGAGACAGGTATGAAAGGACTTCGGGGAGACTCACGTTCGGGGGGGAGTGGATGTTCAGGTTGACCTGGTCCAGCTTGCCATCGTAGTAGATCCAGACGTAGTCGTCTGAGCCGCTGCCAGTCATGTCGCAGTAGAAGTTACCATCTGCCTTACGCTTCCTACCGCCCCCTCCTGTGTTCTCCCAGACACGAACTTCGTAATGGTCTCCCGACTCCTTGAGGTAGATGTAGTCAAGCCGGGTGGATCCGTAGATACGGCCGAACTTGATATTTCCAGTGATGCCCTTATCACCCTGGCCGGCGTGTGTGATGCCTGCGCTCCGCCATTCAGGTACCTGTTCCACAAGGTAAGCCACTTGTTCTGAGATGCTATGGTAGGTAAGGCAAATGATCCAGGCAGACGTGGGGGCTTGCGGACTCACGATTCCCTTGCCGTGCCCTCGCTGATTGATATAAGTGTCCACGTTTCCGTTGTCGCCTATATATAGATAGTCGGCTCGATAACTGGGCAAGAGTCAATCGGCGTGGTACATCTGCATGGATTGTAATAGTACGCGGATAGGAAGACTTACTCGCCGTTGAGGTCACCAAGCCAAATCCGGAATGTATTGCCGGTCCTGGCGAAGACCTGCTCTCTGAGACCACCTTCAGTTTGAAACCCCTGCCAGAAATGGTCATCACCTCGTCCACCATTGCGTGAGCACCTGACAGGCTGACCGTCGACCACGAAACATAAGTCGACCCTTCCATCACCGTCGATGTCTGGATGCGGACAGGAATTAGCGCATATGACAGGGGCAGGAATGTGTGCTTGACTGACCAGCCATGCGGACTTCTCGACCAACTCGATCACTTTCAGGTACAATCTGGCCAATACTCTTGAACTTTGGTGGACTGCCGCCTTGATTCAATGAAGCATATACACCAGCCTTGGCCGTGATGCAGAAGAAGTCGTCCAAGCCACTGCGGCAGAAGATTAGCATTTAAAAAAAAAAATTAAAACTCTTTCAGGGAATCAGGATGTATATCCCAAGGTGCACTTACTCGTTGTTAAAGTCTCCCCAAGCGAAATCTGAGATAAAAATGCAACAGTCAACCAAGAAGTCTTTACAAAGTCCTCAACCTGATGCACCACTTACTGTTCAGCGAGTCACAATTCGAATCCACGTTGAGAGCCTTATCTGCGGAAAACGTGCCGCCACTCCCAAGGTTCTGACGAAATACCCAGTTTATTTTCTGGTCTTGATCGGGCTTACCGATGATCATGTCATCGCGTGATTCGTCGCGGGGCGCGCTGGGATCGTTCTTGACAATGTTCGCAAAGTAGACGTAATCAGGGACGGATCCTGGAGTGCCTGGAGGAAGGATGTCCTTCTTGATCGTGGCAATGCTGCCTTTCTCGACACGGTTGTGGACGTAGTTGCCATCATCTACACCGCTTCCTTGCTGGGTCTTGAAGGGCCCCTTTGCGTTTCCAGCAACCTTCTTGCAGGTATCCCCATTGGATCCCCCAGCCTGCGTATCGTCGACGGTGCCGTCGTTCACGGGCGGCTTGATCTTTTTCGCCACTCTATTGATAGAGGCTGCCCAGACGGCCGCAAAGAGCTTGTAGCCCTCATCGTTAGGGTGAATGCCGTCTGCTATCTGGTTCAGTTGAATGGCGTCGTAGATGTTAGCTAGTGAGATACGATAGCCGCGGTATTTGTTGTACACTAGTGCCCGATACTCCTGGCTTACGGCCGCAGTGCAAGACACAATGCCTGCATCGCTGCTGCCACTCTTGACCAGAGTAGAGAGGATGACGGTTGTATCTGGCCACCTCTGATAGATCTCATCGAGCATAGCCGCCATATTGTTAGCCGTTTGTTTGGGATCCTGACGATTTTGGCAATCATTTCTATCTTCTATTTAGTAAGGGCGCATTATAAGTATCAAAATGTACATCTATCGACTTACGTTCCGGCGTTGATTAACACAAGATTAGGTTTCAGATTCGCCACGTTAGGGAGCTTCTCGCGGATTTCATGCACCCAAGCGCCGGGATGCCCCTCGTTGTCCTGATAGCCGGGGTGAATCAGTAATGTGAAGTCCTTCAGGTTGGGCAAACGAGTGGCTGCTCTGGCGTCCTTACATTATCAGCCATAGTTCCGTCGTGCTTTGTGCCAACCATGTTGACTTTCCATCCCTGGAAACGCAGAAAGTTTCGGAGGTGTTTTCGATAACCATTGCCATCAGTAGAGGCAAAACCTTGCGTGATTGACGCACCAAGGGGAAGGATCCTCAGGTAGAAATCCTCCGCACGTTTGGAGAACGTGTTGGTGTCGTTGCCAGACTCTCCACCGATGTCTGGACCGCCGGTGGAGCCCTCGGTGACATTGAATGGGGGCACTTCAGAGTGGTCACTTTCGTCCGCTGGGTACTCAGTCAGTGTCCCGTTGCCGGCCGGCATGATCACATCAGGACTGTAGGAGCCAACTCCATTTGGGGGGGGCCCGTCTGGCCAGTCCCAGGTTTCGGCTGAGGCGAGGCAGTGCCAGTAAAGAGGGACGAACCCAAAAAGAGGGTGAAGCCAACGCATGCTTAGCGTCTTGGAGCAACTTGCAATCTGGAACGAAGAGAGTGAGGAGTTGCAATGAGTTGCTTGAGCTACAACAAGCAGTAAGCAGCATCTAGACTTGAGGTAGCTCCGAGAGGCGCCTCGATCCCATTTATCATCTCGGAACCTCACCTCCAAAGCCAAGCCTCGACACCTTCTAACATTCCTCCAACCTGAGCCGCTCCAGCCCCGTGGCGCGCCGCGAAAAATGCCTCATTTGCGCGGAGCTATGAAGCGTGCTTTCAGATTGCCACGCCAATACCAAGGCATTTGGTTGACGGCGGGATCTATCCAGGCGGCACATACCTGATTCAGGGTATGATAGTGTTGGAATATATACGCCAGGCCTGTACGCAAGCCCAGGGTAGGTAGTGGAGGATAGGTGTGGTGAGCCTCAGGGAGTCCCCCTGAGGCTCTGCGGAGGCCGGAGGCTGAGTTAATCCGCAGGTCACGTGACCTGCGGACTCCACCAGCCCCTATTTCTTTCCACAGGGCTGGCCACCCACCCACCTTCCTTCCTTCCTTCTACGATGCGTATCAGAATATACAGTACAGGACTCCTGAACTTGGTGCGCCAACAGTGTGAAGCCCTCCCTACGGGAGGCAATATACGTCCTTACGTATATACCCTGGTGAAACCAACACTGATCAGTGGTAAAAATCACCACTGCTACCGCGTAATGGGGGCGCGGCTTCAAGTGAGGGATAACCACGGATCAGCAAGGTATCTACAGAAGAGACGCCCTCGCCCTGGCACCTCTTCCGCAAGGAGACTGTCGCCTCGACGAGGGAGTGCTAAGGAAGCTCCTCATACTGTCGTCTAACGCAAAGGGGACTCCAAGCCGCAGCCTGTACAAGCCCTGAGCCGACTACTCGGGGGACTGTCTGTTTTTCGCGGCGCGTCTATCACGCCCTGACACTCGCCCGGCTACCTTGCGAGCCGCCCACCAAGTCACGGCCCTCTATAGCCGCCAGCCTGTACAAGCCCTGAGCTGACTACTCGGGGGACTGTCTGTTTTTGGCGGCGCGTCCTACAACGTAAGAAGAAGCTCGCCAACGTGGAGGCGAGCCGCCACAAGTTACCTCCGGGAAGAATAAGCCCCCGCCCCGGACCTTCGATTCATCCTATCCCACGGCCTTGCGCCGACCTTTTTCCATCATTTTGAGTAGCCCAGACGACTGCGACGCTCTCTACGATCAGATCCAGCCTACTCTCGCCCGGATCTATCGATTTTTCATCAACTTTTGCGACTTTGAGGGATTTTCTACCACTATTACCGACGACGACCACGCCCGGCAGCGACCACCCCCCCGCCGCGCCCACCACCGGCTCCGGCGCACAAGGACGACCGGCCCGGCCTCACCCACTCGGCCGGCCGAGAAGAAAAGACTGCCAGAGGATGAGCTCCTGCACGGCACCGCGCCGCGTGGAAACGTGACGCCCATCGGCGAAGAAGGAGCTCCCCCACCGGCGAGCCGCCCTCGACGAGAACGAGCCGCCTACGGAGCCGCCCACCAGCGAAGAAGGACCACCCCTCCTCGAGAGCCACCACGTACCGGAGCACCCCCCCGGAAGCCAGACAAGCCCAGCCTACCACCC
The DNA here is from genome assembly GCA_009194965.1 of Coniochaeta sp. 2T2.1. Lineage (NCBI taxonomy): Eukaryota > Fungi > Ascomycota > Sordariomycetes > Coniochaetales > Coniochaetaceae > Coniochaeta > Coniochaeta sp. 2T2.1. The sequence goes on along the minus strand of VSMA01000018.1, from coordinate 1,022,618 downwards.
CGACCCCGGGTGCCCACCAGGCTGCCGCACACTCACTACAAGGGCAAGCCCACTACCCCCAGTAGTGGGAGGACATTTACAAGGCAGGAGACTGAGGTGCGGAGGAGAGATGGGAGAGGAGGATTTGCAAGCGCCGCCACCAGATCTGCCCCTCGAAGACGTCCCAGTCTACTCGACGGAGTGGCTGTACTATGAGGGGAGGTATACTGATGGGCTGCAATGGAACGAGAAAACGGGCCTGTATCTAGTCAACAGTTGGCCTGCGGACCTGGCGTATCCCTGGCCTCAAAAGAAGAGACTGCCAGTGTTGGAATATATACGCCAGGCCTGTACGCAAGCCCAGGGTAGGTAGTGGAGGATAGGTGTGGTGAGCCTCAGGGAGTCCCCCTGAGGCTCTGCGGAGGCCGGAGGCTGAGTTAATCCGCAGGTCACGTGACCTGCGGACTCCACCAGCCCCTATTTCTTTCCACAGGGCTGGCCACCCACCCACCTTCCTTCCTTCCTTCTACGATGCGTATCAGAATATACAGTACAGGACTCCTGAACTTGGTGCGCCAACAGTGTGAAGCCCTCCCTACGGGAGGCAATATACGTCCTTACGTATATACCCTGGTGAAACCAACAGATAGGAAGCCAGCCCTGTATTCCTGCGGAGAGCAACACTGCTATCAGTAAGCTGCAGCATTCCCATGTTCGGCCGCCCCAACCCTTTGAGCGTCAGCTCGGCCGAGCTGGCGCTCAAAGGGATAGAGTCAGACCATGCGATTCAACCAGAGTGGCTCGTTCAGACCGAGGTTGAGGAGCTGGCATGTTTAGCGCCGACAACATACCCCAAGAGCATGACTGTGTTCGCAAGACCGCAGTTATGTGGGAGCATCAAGCTGATAAGTCCAAGATATCTGGGTAAGCACACTTAACCGACAGAATCCATCACTTTCGAGAATGCGACCAAAGCGGATTATCCCCTTGTTACTCCGTAGAACCAGCCTATTGAACGTAAGAAATAGGCAGTGATTGGACAAAAGACCTATAAAGGGGCGCGGACTAATTATAGAAGGATTATAGTAGTATCTATGGGGATTTATTATAGCCTTATTGTTTGTCGATATATGCGCTTACAGGACCATATCACCCGATCTTTTTCAACAAACCGACTGGATTACGAAACGGGCTCAGGATTCCAGAACTTCAACACAATTGCAACCTCAGTCATACGGATCCCAGAGCGGACGGTTTCCTTCACCATGTGTTAGTTGGTCCTCCCGAGAAAGAGTCGACAACTCGAACGTGATGCTTACCAGTGAATGGGTTGCGTGTGAGACCGAAAGGCTTGAGCTGCACCGTCTCCATAAACGAGGTGAGCTTGTCCGGGTTCGCGCAGATGTGCGGCGTGTGGTGAATGTTGACCGGGTTTGGTTCGTTCTCGCGCCACTCGAAGGTGGAGAGCGCCATGTCCGCGTGGCACAGCTCAGACTGGCGCAGGCTAGGAGAGCATTAGCTGGGAACTTTCAGGTGTTGTGATCAGTGACATCCGGATTTGCTTACATGTCGATACAATGATCTAGGATCGTGTATTAGTAGTGCTTCCGGTTAGGCGGTGTTCGACGTTGCTTACCAATGTGTACCGGTATTGGCGAGTTTGGTGTTGGCTTGAACTTCGCCGCTGTCTCGGGGTAGTCACCGGGCAGCAAATACTGTCGGATTGTTTTCTGTGGCCTCATCAGTAAACGCAACACTCACTGAGCATGGTTAAAAAGGAACATCCGACATACCAGGCAATGCAAGTTATGTACAAATGCAAAGGTTCCCATGATACCTCCCTCCTTGTCCTCGAATCTTGCCAAAACACTGGTAGGTGTGCTATGTTCCCTCCAACCCGGCTCCCGAATCCGTATGGTAAAGTCTGTCAAGTGTCAGTAAGACTGACTCCATTGGTGTCATTGGGAATAAGATGAGTACTTACTCTCCAGGTACATTGACGCCCAAGCCTCGTCCAGCTCCGGTCGTGGTACGCCTCTGAACTCGCCATGGTTTCCGAACTGGTCGTCGTACACCTGGAGCTCGAGGTCGATCGCGTCGTCTATCCATTCTACCTCCGCTCGTCAGTGTCTGTGCGAATTATGGGGTGTATCTAGGCGGGACCGACCGTCGTGTTGGAAACGAGGGTATGATATCGTCTTGAATCCTTCCTCGACAGCTTTGGGTGCACTGATCATGAGTAGAATTCCGATGTTGAGTAACAATACAAACGTGTTGACTGCTAAGAAAGTCCAGTGTCGCTTCCATTGCGAATGGACTGTCTTGAGGTTTAGGTCATGTTCAAGGAGGGAATGGGAGTCGGATTCGCAGTCGTCGGAGTCCTTAAACACCTTTTCGAACCTCATTTGCTTGGCCGCCATGTTCGATGTTGAGACTACTCAGATGTTTGAGCGTGTCAAGGTGGAAGTTCATAAGACAGCATATCTGAAGTGCAGGAGGTCTAGCATTGCCGCTCGGGAGCAAGTGCACTGGGTATCTACCTCGCCAGGCACTTGAAGACTTCATCACGAACATTCGGCCGTGGATCCATTCAGTATCATGTACGCTTACTCTACAGGTGTAATGTATACCAAACACGTACGTAGAGGCTGACAATGCTTGCTTACTTACATGGAGCAAATGGACATCATAACTCGGCAAACGTAGTACAGGTAGAGTATCTAAGTCCCACTGATATGCATGATGACCTTACTATCTAGTGCTACAGAACGATAGAGAACACCAGATTGCTGATAAGGGGCGAAAAGGCGAAGCCGCAACTTCTCTATGCATGATGACGGTAATGATCAGTTTTATATGCTCGATCTTCCAATCGTCTACCGAGAATTACCGTGGTTAGATGGAGTACTATCTAGATCACATGTTCTTCTATTTAGATGTCTGGCATTAGTGACGCTGTTCAAGAGTCGCAAACAAGCAGTCTTTCATCGCAACAGACACCTTTCCAGAGCCAGTGCACACTTTCCAAACCCCAACTCCTCAGCCTCCAGCCCCTTCGTCAATATGAAGTTCTCCCAGGCCATCGTGGCGCTCTTCGCCGCCGGAGCCATTGGTCTGCCTTCACCTCGTAAGTAAAGAAAGAACCAATTATCATCCATGGCCAAACATTCTAATCGCCTTCAGCTATTTCCGGCGACACGGCCATGGATAAGCGCGCCCTTGGTGACACCGCCATGGACAAGCGTGTGCCTGCTCTTGGAGACACTGCGATGGATAAGTGCGCGCTGGGCGACACTGCTATGAACAAGCGCGCGCTGGGCGATACCGCCATGGACAAGCGTGTTCCCGCTCTCGGCGATACTGCCATGGATAAGCGTGCCCTTGGTGACACCGCCATGGACAAGAAGCGTGCTCTGGGTGATATAGCTATGGACTAAGGTGTAGCTCATTGTCGAATACCGAGCAATTGTTAGAAGGAGACGAGGATTGCTAAATAGCACATGAGCTAGGCTTAGGCTACATCATGTTAGCGAAGGGCTTGGGCAATTTGGCAATTGGAGTGTCTTTACCCAACTTGTTCTGCTCCACCCTGTGTGCTCTGCTCGTCTGGAAGTTTGTGATGTTGTAGGGTTAATTACTTAAGCCTGCAGACCTACTACTGTTCTAGCTCTTTGTCCATCCAATATCCATACACCGTGACTGCCTGTTAAAAACGACAGTGTCTATCCGCTGTCACTAAGAATACACGCCGCGATGATGTATCACACACAAATCCAACAGAATAACCCCAGCAAATCATACAGATAAACAGACACTTGTTCTCCCTATGGTGTAATCCTCACGAAGAGTTATCCGCTCCAGCAGCCAGTTATATGCGTTTAGCAGTTCTCAATGCTATGGACGCTACCAACAACGCCATATATGCTAGCCTCCATCGTCACTCGAGCTGCTTTCATATGGCAAGCCCCGATTGGGACACTGCGCCATGTCATGAAGTCTTGCTCTCAGAAATCTCAATGAATCCTGGACCTCTTGGTCCTCGACATTGAGCAGTCCGAAACGCGCGCCATATTTGCACAACTTCTCCACCTCCGATATCATCGCCGTAGCCTTATGAGCCACGCAGCATGTGACTTTCTCCTTCTCCCTTCTGTTGATATCGGACAGATTTGCATCTGAGAGCGACTTCGAGTGACTTCTGTTGTTCTAGGGTTGCGGGTCGCACTTAGCGTTGTGAGTTCTACGAAAAGTGGGCTGGGTTGTAGACTTACACTTGTGCTGTGCGTTATGTCGGAATAGGAGGTGTGTGGTCGAGAAGTGTTTGGCAGTTTATTGGAGGGTGAGATGCTAGAAACGATATCGTTCGTAAGTCCAGTTGTTGTGTCCGAGTTCTGTACTGTCTCTATCGAAGAATCGATTGACAGAATGTGGCTGGGTGACTTGCTGTTTAACAATAGGAGGTTCTCAGGTGCTGTGAAAGCATGGGCAGAATTGCCCTGGAATGTCGTGACAGCCGTGTCCCATGCTGATGGAGGTGTCGTCTCGGCCGGACCCCTTAGCCAGTCGTCGAAGGTCAACGGCGCGGTAATTTCCACAAGGTTACTGGCATAGCCAAGAGGCAAGCCGTTCATGACCACATTGTCTTGGCTATGCCATGGTAGTTTTGATGCAGCCAGTGCTGCTTCTAATAGACCCCATGCCGGGGTCGGTATCCAGGGATTTAGATCGATGGAATCTATGACCTCCGCACTGTTGGGAGTTTGACCCAGAGAAAGGTCTTCCATTCTCTTCTTTCTGTTGCCTGTGATAGTTTGTGATAGTCAATACCAGAATCTTCAGCTTGACTCGGCAGCGAGTGCGGATACTTACGGAACCGACGCTGTGCCGTACGGTTTTGCGACTTCCGTCTCTCCTTCAAGATTTTGGCTTCATCAGTCTGGGCATCGAGGAGTACAGAATCTGTCTTATGATTCATTCTGTGGATGCATACACCACAGTCCCGAGCACTTTTCTACAACTGTTCGAAACATGATTTGTAGGTCTTTCGATCCTATATACAACCGGTCAACGGTCAACGGTGGTACGCCGGGCTTAATACGGGACACACATAGCAACACATTGTGCCACTTGGGAGTAGCGGATTTTGCCAGCGACTCTACCGTGACCAGTTTCCTTCTTTGGTTTCTCTCGACTGTAATTGGACAGTCCACGAAACCTCCCCTGCTGGAAGAGGCAATCTCGAAGCAGACTCGATCTCTGGACGCATGCTTTGTCACTGACCCCGGCTGATAAAGCTAGCTCTTGCAATTCCAACCCCATTGAGGGAGCTCGTAAGTATTCAGCGTGATCGTCGGCGAAGCGTTAGGATGAAGTCGTACTCTATCTGGGGCCTGCGAAGGTATGTGGGGGTGGACCTGCGGTGAGCGAGTGGGACTGTGGCTAGATGCAATGACCTTTTGTTGATTCGGAAAAACTAGGAGCAAAGATGGGTAGTCCCGCAATGATCACCGGCCTGGTGATGTGCTAGGGCTGAGTCTGACTAAGACCAAGGCCGAAGCTGAGGCATCGAGCTCAGCTCCTGAATGAGCTTCATGACAACTTCCGGGGACGGACGGCACTTAAGACAACACGTCGTGCCTATCTGTACTCAAGAAAAAGAATCAAGTAGACGTCCTGACTATTATTGAGGAAGGAGACAGAGCTCTGTTTGGTTAGACTAGCTACCCTACAGCGGGTACCGAGATAAGTTATCCACTTCCTGTAAGTCCGCAAAGTGGGCTCCCGCCATCCAGCTGAACTGCCGTTCGAGCAACTTCCGTGAGGTCGCGGACATTCACGGGAGTCGCAGCCGGCATCTCCGTCGGCTAAAGAGCTATGGAGATAGGTGATACCTTATCTTATAGACATTGATAGGTGCAGAAGCTTCCATGAACCCGCTGTTTCCACCAGGGGATGAGGAAAGCAGGTAGGGCGTCGGGATCGCTAAGAACCTTATTGACTACCGGTAGACCTAGCCGAAAGCTTGGCAAACGGCCAAAAGCTTAAACCTAACCACCAACATACCCACGACACAATGCAACTGGCCTCCAAACAAGGAAGGTATACAAGCTCTGCTAAACGAGCGAGCGAGTAGCAACAAGATGCATGCAACTCCGGCCGGGACTGTAATCTCGTATAAGCACCCAATGGACGCGACAACGGGACACTGATATGGATTTGAAGTTCTCCAGTTGCGCCAATACCACCGCCGATTGCTCAGCGGATATATCCTAAGGTATATTATTACCCGCCACTGGGAGATACTTACATGGATCTGATGATGCGAAACCCCATATCAACTAACACTATCTGGTTCCCGATCACATCGCAACAGCGGTTATTCCATGTTGAAAGATGACTTCCACTCTAGCGAAGTGTCCATCCTCCAGGCTTGACTGAAGGAACATCAACAACCGGAAGACAGTCCTATTCCGCGGCCGCTGATCGCACTTGCATTCTCGTCTCCTCGTTATTGCTCATGTTTAGGACTTGTTTTCGTCAGGCGTTCTCTGGGCTTCTATCACACAGGATGCCGACCCGAATCCAATTTGAGCCTGGCATGTTCCCCGTCACGGAATTCGTCGCAGCTGTCTCCTCGACTTTCTTCCTTCTGCTGCTTCCTTTCCGGGTGTGGAGGCTCCGCAGAGACACCGTAAAGAGAATCCCTAGTTATCGCGGTTATGTCAAACAGGTACGGCTAAGAACCCTCACAGTCCGTCTCTTGGTCTACTGAGATACTGACTCCTGCGTCAGACACTTGTTATCCTTCTGGCTGTGATGCAGTTGGTTCTCGTTGCGAAGGCACTGTCCACGAGGACACAGCCCGTCATAAGGACATTGTCCACCATCACAACTTTCATTGCGTTTCTCGGCCTGTCTCCCCTGCTGTATTTCGAGCACACACGGTCCATTCGGCCATCGGACCTCGCTATCATCTACACGCTCGTATCCTTCTTGTGTGATGCTGCTACATTATGGTGCACCTCGTCCCAGCATGTCGGTCGGTCATGTGTGGTATTCAACGCAGCAAGCATCGCTGTGAAGCTCCTGCTCATTGTGGTTGAAAGCCAGGAAAAGCATTTGATCCTGCAGGGCCGTCTTGGCCAATGGTCCCCGGAGCAGCTTGCAGGCATACTAAACAGAACCTTTCTCTGGTGGATTAATGCCATCCTGATCCAAGGATACCGTCTTATCCTCGTGGACGAGAGCCTTCCGCCGCTGGATCATGGGCTGGATTCAAGATTGCTGCGGCACAGGGCTTCACAAGCGTGGGACCAACGAGGCAAGTAGCTCCCGACGTAACACTAATACACCTGACAAGTCTAGGTATATCTAACAGCTGCGTAGCAAAACCGAGTAACAAATTATCCTTGCCAAGGGCTTTGGTTGCAAGCATGCGTCCAGAGTTCTTCGCTCCTGTTCTTCCTCGGCTCTACCTCATCGCCTTCCGATACGCCCAGCCAATTCTCATCCGCACCGCGGTACGATACCTAAGTTCGTCAGTCGATGAATATTCTCCAAGACCAGGCTACGATGTGATTTTGATGGCTGTCATGGTCTATGTTGGGCTAGCAGTATGTACCCTCGTATCAAGTCACACGGGACTGCAAGCTGAATAGAACGATCAATACGCGATAGACTGCCAAAGTTATATACAACCACCGTATGAATCGGTTGAGGACAATGATGCGGGGTGCGGTTGTCGGTCTGATCAACCGCAAGTCACTTCACCAGCACTTCAGCAGTTACGACGATGCCAGAGCTGTGACTTTGATGAGCACGGATACTGAGAACGTGTGCCAAAGCGCAAGGTTCTTCCACGAAACATGGGCCCAGATTATTGAGGTCCTGATCGGCACGGCCATGCTTTCTCGGGAAGTAGGCTGGATATCTCCAGTCCCGATCGTGATTATCTTTTGTAAGTTCCGAGTTCTGATATAAGGGGACACCCGAAAGACTTACTATGTAGCACAGTCTGTTCGAGGATGAGTCGGTATCTGGCGAAGAATCTCCAGAGCAAGCAAAAGATCTGGAATGAAGCTACACAAGAACGTCTTGCTCTGACAACATCGATGCTTGGCTCAATCAAGAGCCTGAAAATGTTGGGCGTGACGACATACACGGAAAATCTGGTACAGACATTGCGTCTTCACGAGCTGGACATGGCCAAGCAGGTACGCTGGATGATGGTCGCTTACAATGCTAGTGGTACGTGCCTGCATTATCCGTCGCTACTGACATCATGTCTTGGCGTCCTTTAGACCTAATTCTTCATTTTGCAGCAAATGCTCTGGGGATATTCTCCCCTATCATCACTTTTGTGCTATTTGTCATTGCGGAAAGGATGAGCGGCCGCGTCCTCGACACGGAGACTGCGTTTACGACTACGGCGCTCCTTGGGCTGGTCACTCTTCCTGCCAACATGATCATGTCCATCGTACCACAAGCCGTAGGGTTACTGGCGGCCTTTGAACGGATTCAGACATATCTTCTGCAAGAGCCTCGACATGACCATAGGATGACACCGAAGACAGGTGATCCACATTCTGACCGGAAATCACCAGCGATTGCCACCGAGAACTTGGCCATCAGGTATTCGTCAGCAAGTTCCCCAATCCTTGCCAACGTCAACATAGTCGTTGAGACAGGATCGATCGTCATATGCTCCGGACCAACTGGCAGTGGCAAAACGTCTCTTGCCAAAGCTATCATCGCTGAGCTTCCTACAGCAAGCGGCACGATATCGGTCGCTTCCACGAGGATAGGCTACTGCGAACAATCACCTTGGCTGCAGAGTGGAACATTGAAGGAGGCCATATGCGGATTCTTGCCGTACGAACTAAGTTGGTACGACCAAGCTGTCCGTCTCTGCTGTCTCGATCACGATATTTCGGCTCTAGCCGACGGGCACGACACAATGATTGGCAGCAGGGGATTAAACCTCTCCGGAGGACAACGGCAACGTGTAGTAGGCTTTTCCTACTCCTCAAAATTGAGAAATGTCTTTGCTCACCTTTCGACAGGCTCTAGCCCGTGCCATATACGCCCGCTGCGATATCGTTCTCTTGGATGACAGCTCAGTGCTTTGGTCGGCAGAACGGAAAGCCAGGTCATCGAAAATATTCTAGGTCCACGCGGCCACTTCAAGTCAAATGGGATGACCGTGTTTTACATAGCTGCGTCTGGTATGTCCACAGCCAACTCGTGAAGACCTGTCGAGAGCCTTGTTCTGACACTATCACAGCTTCCCATTTCCACCTGGCTGACAAACTAATAATTCTTGGGAATGGAACTGTCGCTTACCAGGGCACCTGGTCCAATTTGGCACACAAACCAGACTCCATGCTCAAAGTCAATATTGCAGAGACTACCAAGAATGATTTGGATCAGAAGCTCGACAAGACCGTTCGAAACCACAGCCTCAAAGTTGCTGAGGCTATTTCGGACCTGAGCAGAGCTACAGGCGACTTCTCGCTATATGGTAAGTGTCCTTCCACTGTCTGCATCTTCGAGATATGTGACTGATCAAATTTTGGTATCACCTAGGCTACTACCTCAAAGCTGTAGGATCCAGAAACTTCGTGATTCTCCTGACCTGTACAGCCATGTACTCCTTCTTCGTCACCTTTCCCCAATACTGGCTGCAGAAGTGGACCGAAGCACCTCCTTCTCAAACAACCTTCTTCATCGGAGGGTATCTTATTGCGTCACTGTTGGCCTGGGCTTCCACCAACGGGTCCATGTGGTGAGTACCAGGGCGTCCTCCTCCGCTCCGCTGCTCGTACCACCGTCTAAACTTCGTACAGGTCCACTTATATCCTTATTGCACATGAGTCTGGAGCGGAGCTTCATCGTCGCCTCCTGTGGACCATTGTTGAGTTTGTTTACCACCTTGCCACCGACTGGTCGCTTTTTCTGATCTTAGGCTAGGGCTCCTCTCTCGTTCTTCTCTACCACCGACACGGGGGTCATCCTCAACCGGTGCGTCGACAAGACCTCTTACGGGGTCCTTCTAAACGCTAACTTTTCTTTCAGATTCAGTCAAGACATCCAGCTCGTGGACAGACAACTGCCTCCAGCTGTACTGTCAATATCGAACCGTTAGTCTCTCCCGCCAACGCTCTGAGAAGTACTACTAACCGGTCAATTACTGCAGAGGTCTTCAAGCTCATAGTGCAGACAGCTCTGCTCTTCAGAGCGCAAAAGTTGACGGCAGCTACCCTGCCTCTGTGCGTAGCCGCCGTATACTTGATACAACGCGTGTACCTCCGCACTTCACGGCAGCTACGCCTGCTCGATCTCGAGTCCCAGTCAGCAGTTTATTCCAGCTTCTTGGAATCCGTAGGTCCCATCCCTAACAAAACATTGAACGCGCTTCGACTTACACAACTACAGGTCGAAGGTATCGTCACCATCCGTGCTTTTGGTTGGGAAAAGCAAGTCGAGGACGCCAACATCGACTGCTTAGACACTTCTCAGCGACCGGCTTATATCCTTCTCTGTCTGCAGCAGTGGCTCAACTTGGTGTTGGACTTGATAGTCGCCGCGATCGCAACGGGACTGATCACGCTTGCAATCTGCCTGAGGGGCACCACAACCGCCGGCCAGATCGGAATGGCGTTAAATATTGTGCTGGTCGCAAACACGACACTGCTGGGTCTGGTGACTTCTTTCACCGACATGGAGGTATCATTAGGTGCCATGTATGTATCTCAGTCTCTGCCCGTCTTGCCCTGATTCCTGTTCTTTCTTTCTACTTGTGCCTGGATCTTGTAATCGGGGCTGAGTTCGTTATGCTAATTGCTCGGCAGATCCCGCCTCAAGAACTTGGAGGCGGAGACGCCAAAGGAGGACAAACCGACCGAGAGCTACAACCCTGTCGAGACTTGGCCACATCCCGGAGCTGTCGATATTGAGGATGTGGCGGTTGCGTACAAGTTAGCCTTACATTGCGCTTCGAACATTCTTACCTTCAAGAAGCTGACATCTACTTGCAGGCCCGGAACGCTAGCCCTTCAGGATGTCACCTTGAAGGTCTCCGCGGGTCGACAACTAGACCTAGTGGTTTGCGGTCGTACCGGCAGGTATGTGTCATCATCACCTTTATAGCGGTTGTGCCGTGGCTTCAACTGACTTTTGTCGATTGCCAACGGCAAGAGTACCTTGTTGCTCACCCTCCTTCGCCTTTTGGACATGCAGACCGGGACCATTAAGGTGGACGGTATCGACCTGAGTTTGGTCCCGCGCTCTCTGGTCCGACAACGATGCTTCATTACCATCTCCCAAGACGCGTTCATTCTCGGACAGGCCAGTCTCCGATTCAACCTTGACGTAAGCATATCCCTCATTGCCTCTGTCATCTACAGTCCGTCTGGGGGAGTCACCACTAACCTGCTCAAAAGCCCTCGGGTTCCGTCCCAATTGAAGCCATCGTCTCCGCTCTCGAAAGGACACGTCTCTGGTTGCATTTCCATCCCAATGCCTCCCCAACAAAACCCCAGCAGGTCCTCAACAGATGCATCGCCGACCTCCCACAGATGTCCACGGGCCAGCTCCAGCTCTTCGCACTTGCGAGAGCGCTTGTTCGGCTTCGAGCTCTGAATCCTCCTCCATCCGGGTACGAGGAAACCGCAATAAACCGACCATACGTCAAGCCCGTTCTCCTGCTCGACGAAGCCACATCGTCTGTTGACCCCGGGACGGAAGCCCTGATGCGCAGAATCATCGACCGAGAGTTCCGTGACAGCGGACACACAGTCATTGCCATCACGCACAGGTTAAGTGGTGTGACGCATAACGCAAGACCGGACAAGGACATGGTCGCTTTCTTGTCGAACGGGAGTGTGGAGAGGGTGGTGAGGGCGGAGGATGTGGGAGACATGCTCGTGCATCAGTGATACTCTGGAGGCTTGTCCGAGCTTCTGGCGGCAGTCGCTGGTAGTTGGCTCGTAGGGTTTCGAGCCCTATGATGCGTACGCCCAGCTAGTTCCGGCAAGAAATACAGTTTGTATGCGCTGCTGTTGGTACTCAGGTACCTAGGTACAAGACAACCAACCCGAACCCTGTGACTCGTAACCTAAACTCAGAGTCCGCATTCCACCAAAGGGGTATGTTTGCCCTCTAAGTTTCTTCTGATCTTTCGGATGTATAATGCCGCCGGACTGTTTGGGCTGCTTGACGCGTCCAAGTCGTCCCACCATGAAAGCGCCGCCCAAAATGAACCTTAAAGCGACGTTGCAATAAGCTTTCCTTATGCAAGTCATCCCGATGCAGCGATCAGCTAAGAACTGGGGTTTCGACTGCCGGCTTCGTCCTACATTTCTAGGTTTCAAACATGGCCATGGACCGATATCCCTTGAACAGGTACAACAACTGAACCTTCCCTCAGCGGTGACATGTCGCTCTCGGAATATCAGAAGAGCAATCTCGTTCCTGACCGGTTTCTGAGCCGCTGTCATCTGCTGCCCCCTATACTGTGTGTCAGTCCGACACTTGTCCTTGAGTTGACTCCATATCTGGTCTGAGCTGTCTGAGTCCCTGCAACGGGACAGCATGATATCCCCAGCTCCGTTGCCGTCCCACATTTGGTGATGGCCAAACGATGGATATGTATTCAGGCGAACCGTAGCTCGGCAAGGCAAGTCCAAATCCGCAATCCCAAGTCACAGCTCTCAATCTTTTGATCTGCTTAGGTCCTGACTTCCCAGTATCTTTCGTTGTTGAGGTCGTGGCAATGATCGGCCCCGCCCTGCTGGCAAGACTAGCCCCTGTGGCAAAGTGGAATTTCTCCCCTCGATGAGTGTCTGTCCTCTGCTATAATGAAAACGAGTCCTTTCTCGGCGGTAAGGAAAGGCCAAACGGTGTCCGGGGTTGACAGGTCCCGAAGAAGGTTATCCCCGCCGTTTCCGATAAGCTTCGAGCGAGCGATCCAACCTCCTGGGAACCGGCCAAATGACTTGTTGCATAAGGAGATGCCGTCTGGCTAGCCACGCGATGGCCAGGGCGCGGTATTCGGGCGCGGGCTCTCTGGACAAGGTACCTCCAACGCCTGCCTCCCTTCATCCCATCCCCATCTGCCTCCCTTCATCCCATCCCCATCTGCCTCCATTCATCCCCTCTCCATTCCCCGGTGTCTACCGCAGTCATGGCCATCCATCGGACCGGAGCACTGCGTTTTTGTAGAGACTAGAACAAACGTGCCCATGTCCTGACTCTTAGAAGCGTTGAGACGATAGCGAGCGGTGCAAGAGTTTAGGTTCGATGGTTTCCCTGCCCGTGGTTGGTTGCTGCAACAGTCGAGCAACCTTGTTGACTACGCGTCAACCCATTGCCCTTCTGGCTCTGCAGCTGGAGTTCTTTCCAATCTTCTTATGAAATTCCTCACGGCCTCGACACTCTGTAATTTCCAGTTTCGAACTTACCACGGCCCTTGAACACACATTCAACAACTACAACCGAAAAGCTCATTAGACCTCGTGTCATTCTCTTAACCATGTCTTACTTCGAACAACTCCCACAGGTGTCTGTGGATGAAGCTGAGGAGTTGAGGTTGAGGTCCATCCGAGAAATGGCCAACCGGATGAGGAGCGCCACAGCAGCCAACACAAGACGTCGCCAGCGTGAAAGGCAGCCCTTGCCTTTATCTGACAATGACGACCTCTCAGAGCCTGACAACCATCCAGACCCTGACTACCATCCACAGCCTGCCAATACTCCAGCGTCTGAAGTCTCCGAAGCGACTGACGACGACTCAGATCTTGAAGACCTTCCAGAGCTTGTACCCCTACCAAACTCTGACGCTGATGATGCTCGGCGGACCTTTGTTGCCAACTGGGTGCACAATAACAACACAGTCACAACTGTACCCCTGCAGCACGAGAAACTCGGGTTCAGCTGCTCAGCCAGTGGTCCTTCCCCTGGCACGAGTCCAACTCATTCTGGATCGCGTCGATAGGCTCCTTTGGGACCGCGGTCATGCAACTGTCGCCTACGATCCGGACAGCGACCCCACAAAGACCCGCCAGCCAGCGATCCCACAAGCGAGCCTCCCACGGACCCCAACGACGGTCTCGTCAGTTCTGAAGTCCCTGCCAACCCCGAAGTATCGGCCAGCCCTGGGGTATCGGCCAATCCCAGAGCTCCAGCTCAAGCCAACAACGGCGCTCAGACGACCGGAGCTGTTCACCACAACGCAGCCGACATTTCCTTTGGAGACCTGCGCTCCGCCGCTGCTGTCGGGAGTAGGGATGGTGACGTGGCCCAGCAGCAGCCGACCTATGTCACCTTCGGCAGCCTGGGGAGCTACCACTCCTCCCCCGGGATAGCGCACTACTGCTCCACCAAGGCGGCGGTGTCGACACTTTCCGAGGGCTTGGCGGGGGAGATGAGGCCGTTCGGCGTCGCCGTGTGCTGCGTGGAGCCCGGGTACACGCGGACGGAATTCCTGCAGAAGGTGGACGGCAAGGAGAGAAGGGTCGTGGCGCGGCAGGAGATGGAGCTGTACAGGACCGGGCCCGTGCAGGAGACGAAAGACGCGATGGAGGCCGTCAACGGGAAGCAGCCCGGCGACGTGGAGAAGATGGCGAGGGTTATCGTCGACGTGTTGACGAAGGAAGGGGTCGGCAAGGGGAGGGAGGTACCCGTTCGGCTGCCGTTGGGGTCTAATACGATTGAGGCTGTTAGGAAGACGGCGGAGGAGTATTTGGCTATGGTGGAGGAGTGGGGGGATGTGGCGAGGTTGACGGATTACGAGAGCAAGTTTTGAGAAAGATCCGGATCTATGGGCTTCTGAGCGGTGGCTTCCAGATTGTACAAGAGAAAATAACAACTGATTGACGACGTTCTCTCATATGATGAACTTAGGCCTTTGCTTCTCCCTAGAATGACCTGGTTGTAGAACCAACACCATAATTGCACACCGCTCGGTACGGGGAGTGTTCTAAATTCATCGCACTCAGGGGTCCAAGTCGCTGAGAGTAGACAAAACCTGGACCGCGAGTATCGATCGCCTAGTCTCGCCCAGTCCAAACAGTCCTAATCAACCCTTCCCAAGATCCCTCCTAACCCTCCACACCCTCGACCCAACCGACCTCTTCTGATTACCATGCAACATCTCCACCCACGGCGTCTCGGTGTACTCCCGCGCCGCTGGTCCAACATACTCCTCGTGATCCCCCTCCGAGGCGTCGTTGTCCGTATCCTCGTCCGCGACCGTCACCTCCTGGGTGCTGCTCCCACCGGCGCCGCCGCTCTGCGCACTGCTGCCGTACGCCTTCCTGTAGAAGTCCTCCGTGTACGCCCAGCTGGGCGTGTCGAACTTGCCCGCCACCATAACGAACTTGCGGCCGCCGCCTCCTTGGGCGAACCCGGCTAGGGTATCGTCTGACAAGGGGGTGAGAACTTGCAGCTCGCCCCGCGCGACGTCGATGCCGCGGATAAGGGCTAGGCCGATGGTTTCCGAGAGTTCGGGGCGGAGTGACTTGCCGTTGGGGTTTTGGATGAAGGGAATCCCTTCTGGTGTTTGGGTTATGAGGCTGTTTTCGACCTGGGCTATATCGGTGACATCGGATGAGGAGGTTGGAAAAAGGTATTTGAAGGCTTCTGATGACTCGACGACCACTAGCGCCACGATCATGCCGTTCAGTGAGCCCGCGAGAAGACTCGGATGTGGTTGGTAGTCGTAGCATAGGAGGCCAAGGAGGCCACGGTTTGAGCCCTTGTATCGAACTCTGAATGGCGGTATCTCAGTCAAGGGCCTCGGATCCCAGGTTTGGTGTTGGAAAGTCGGCGAAGGCGGCTTCATGTGAAAGTATGACATAGTCTGCATTGTTCGGTAGTGAAGGGCTGTCCTGGAAGTGTATTCGCTCGCTTGTGATGGTAAGGTCGTAAATGGTATGCTTCCGCAGAAGGATTTTAGGTGCTCGACTGTTTCCTCAGGGCCATCCTCCGACATGTAGATGATCTCAGTTGGTTCGATATGTTTTATCAAGGTTGTTATGATGTCCAGGCCTGTTCCTTGCACCCAGCCCGGGGTGTTTATGATTAGAGGTGGTTTTGCCGTGTCTGGCTGGTAGTGCAGCATAAACATGTCGATGGCACACTCGACCAGGTGTACCGGATCCAAAGCTGGCGTCACAGAAGCAACCGCTTGTGACTTGATGACCTCAAACCCGGCCTCGACCGCCGGATGGCAGAATGAGGGAGACAGATTCGGCTTTGACATGTTTACCAAAGAGATAACTCCAGGAGGCGTAAACTCGGCTTGTCCTGGATCGACGTCGAGATACGCAACTCTATTCCAAGTGGTGTCTTTCCCGTCCGCTCTTGGCGCAACATGGTGTGTAACAAACCGATTTGCCAACATCTTCGAGAATGTGGACTTGCCCGAGGACTTTGGTCCGCATAAGAGGATCCTAGGGGGCCCGGTCCGCCTTGGAGCTGTCAGTTGGGCCAACTTCTTGTTCCACTCACCGGGCGATGAGAGCTCCTTCAAAAGAGTATTCTTAGGACTGTCTTCTGAGGAGAAGATCTAGGAACGGTAAGCATAGACTCAATGAGACGACGGAAAGAAGCAAAACCGACCACCCGGAAGGTATCTTTACGGCTGCTCTTGGAGGCACCGGAGCCCGCAGTCTGCTCGTTCCATAATCTTCCGAACACCGGGTTTAATATCTCCAACTCTCTCAGAGAAGCCGCTGCCGGGCTAGGCCTCAACTCGAGGACGGTGTCCCTTGTCGTCCGAATGACAGGTATGGCGTGGCAGAGGGGCGCATTCACCCAGCAGACAGCATCATGCGGCCTGATGGTGGCACCCGCGACAGTGATCTCTCCCTCCGTTACTTTGAGGCCGTAGCTACCAAGTACGACCAGTCGCTGATGAAGTTAGTATCTCGATCCGCAAGCATGTCGTCTGAAGGCCAGGCTTACCTCTCCCTCAGATAGTCGTATGTCAACCTGCCCCGTTCGGCTCCTGTGGCAGGTCTTTGAGTCTGGCTTGAAGGACGAGTGATACATGACGCTTCTCCGGTTTGCGTCAGCTTCAAGCTGTGACACGATTGCACTTCGAGGTGTTAGCATAACTGCTTGCATAAGATAGAAGGGAGAGCACGGACTCTTGCACCCCATCTGATGAAAGCTCAGGAAGGGCATAGGCTTGCACGCAGAGATCCCCTTTGGCTGTCTTGGTGGTATCAGCTGCCGTAGAGGACGGAACGGGGTCCTCCTGGCGCTGAGTTTTCCTCTTCCGTGCCGATGCTGGTCTGTTCGGCACCGTCTCCTGGGAGCTGGACTCTTCCTCTTTCTCCTCTACAGAAGGATCAGCCTCTCTGAGTTTCGCTCCCCAAAGCTTCTGCCTGGCCGCAAACGCGCTGACAGCACTAACTGCTATGTGGCTTTGTGAGCTTGTTGTGTTCTCCTGAGGTCTGACATGGTTCACTTACGAGGCCCGGCGTTTGCTTCAGTTCCAATTTTGCGCTTCTTCACAGAAGACATTGTTGGAGAGCAGACAACTATGAGTTATGATAGCTCATATGTTTGACAATAGTATGCGTATTTCCCGTGCATATATCATGCCTCGAGCCCTGAAAAATGGCAAACAGAAATTGCAGGCCGTGTGCTACAGAAAGTTCGCGGCAGCAAAGGGCCGCTAAAACCGGACCCCTGCCGCTGAGCACCGGGGTGCTGCACCTTCCGAAATTTTGCAACAGCAGCCAACCTCAATTTGTTGCTCGAAATCGCCGGCCCCACTTCAGCTGCCCGCGTTTTCCTCCTTCCATTGCGGGACGCGGTGCAGCTCTTTGGAAAAATTCCCAATTCACGTCTCTCTGGTGAATAGAATTCAACTTAAACTTGACAAATCCGCCACATCACCACTTCGTTTTTTACTTCGCGCTCGAAACATCCCATATTTCATCCATTGACAAACATCGATACCGAGAATCAAACCCCTGGTAACTGACGATGGCTGGGCCTAAGGCGCCCATCGGCTCGCTGAAGGGGCACGCGGAGAAATCTTCGGCCCTTGCGCGCGGCGCATCGAACAACAAGCTCGCCTCTTCCAGTGCCGCCACCAAACGTGCCAACCTCAAGGAAGAGTCCGAGAGCGACTCCTCGAGCGATTCCGACAGTGACGCGTCAGACTCCGGCGATATCGACCACGATAAGGTGCTGCGCGACATCGCCTCCAAAGCTTCCGGCCCCAAGTCCAAGGCCGAGACCAAAGTTCCCGCACCAGCTACCAAGAAGACCTCTTTGAAGAAAGAGGAGTCCAGCTCCGATGACTCGTCTTCTGAGTCCGAATGCGAATCAGATGATGAGTCTGACGACGATAAGAAGAAGACGGCCGAGCCCAGCAAGGGCGCAAATGTTGAAAAGAAGCCTGAGGCAAGCTCAGACAAGAGCAAGGCCAAGGAGGTGAAGAAGACAGCGTCCGAGGACGAGAGTGAAAACGACAGCAGCAGTTCGGATAGCTCTAGCGAGGGCGAGAGCGAAGAGGAAGAGACGCCGGCAAAGAAGGCAGTGGCGAAGCCCACCGAGACCAAGAAGCAGAGCAAATCAGACGCTTCGAGCTCGTCCGAGTCCTCGTCAGAAGCTAGTTCTTCGGATTCGGACGAAGAAGCTGACGAGTCCATGGCCATCGACGACCGGAACGGCAACGGCAACAATGCTCTGTGAGTTGACTTTTGCTCCCCACTCAAGTATCTTTTGCTGACAGCCTGTCAAGGGTTAGGAACCAAGTCCCCGAGATCGTCGCCAACGAGTTCCACCTGCGCAAAGCGGAGGATGGCACCAATGCCGCGGACGTTGCCCGGTTCTTCAGCGAGGCCAAGAAGGAGGGCAAGCAGATCTGGTACTTCACCGCACCGGCCTCGATCCCTATCGAGGTCGTCGAGAAGCTGGAGATTCCTCTCGAGCGAGCCCAGAAGGGGCAGTCCATTCTCTCGCACAACGGCGACGACTACGGGGTTGCTTTCGAGGATGCCGCCACCAGCAGGGCTATCAAGCTTCTCATACCTGGCAAGCCCGGTGACAAGTATCGCATGCGTAAGTACAACGCTCCACGGAGTATAGTTCTCATTCTGACATTCTACAGTGGATGCTCCGGTCGCCCAGACAATGCACCTCAAGCGTGTTACTCAGTTCTCCCAAGATGGCGAGAGCATCTTGAGCCTGACTCAGACTGCCGCCGCCCCTTCGCGGTCCTACCGTCCTCAGCCCAAAGGACTGAAGGCGCGCTTCCAGCCCATCGGCATCCCAAGCTCGGCCACGGCCAAGATTGGCTCGGACGCGTCTGACGAAGACGTCGACATGGCGGAGGCGCCCGCACTGCCCTCGTCGCAGAAAACCCCAGCGAAGAAGTCTAAGTCCAAGGACGCAGACACTACGGACAAGAAGAAGAAGAGGAAGCTCGATGTGGCCACCGATGAGCCCGCAGCTGATACCCCCGAGCCCTCCAAGAAGTCGAAGAAGGCTCGCGTTGAGGCACAGCCAACTCCCAAGACGAAGCCTGAGATATCTAGCTCTCAGCCCGGCAAGGTCACTCCTATCCTTCCCCCAGCCGTCCCTAGCATCCGGCTGCCGTCATCCTCTCAGGCAGCCCCTGCGTCGACACCATCCTCCTCCAAGGCTGTCAAGAAGGAGAGCGCCATCCCCCTCCCGTCCAACTTCCGCCGCTCATCGTCATCATTCTCTTCCCAGGCAGTCGAGGAGCCCAAGACGAATGGCAAGGCCAAGAAGGAGAAGAAATCCAAGACCATCAAGCCCGAGCCCGCTTCCGAAGCACCCAAGAAGACAACCCCCGTCCCAGTGCCGAACTTCCCGTCGTCCTAGGGTGGCGGCGGGCGTTCGAGCCAGGGGATGGCCGCACCGTCCAGTTCCCTGCAGGTTCCGCAGAGCAGCCAGACGCTGCCTGCCTCTAGTATGCGGAGCGACATTTCGGTGTACAAGCCGACCAAGTCGTCGCCTCTTGTTCATAGTCGCAGTCCGGCTGAGGTCCTGCCGGAGATGACTGCAAGTGGGGAGCGTGCTGTGACGGCGCCTGTTGTGAGCGATGATGAGAAGAGGAGGAAGGTTGAGCGGAAGGCGGAGAAGAGGCAGCGGAAGCAAGAGGCGAGGAGGAAGGCTGAGCGGAAGGCGGAGCGGAAAGCAGAGCGGAAGGCAGAGAAGCAGCAGCGGAAGCAAGAGGCGAAGATGAAGCGTAACCTTGAGGAGGACAAGGAGCGCGAGAACGAGGAGAAGAGGCACGTTCGTGAGGAGAGCCTTGAGCCTGAGAAGCGTAAGCTTGGGGAGGACAAGGAGCGCGAGTATGAGGAAAAGCAGCATGCTCGTGAGACGAACCCTACGCCTGAGGAGATGGAGAGATCCGTGCATCTAGAGGAGAAGAAACCTGACCTCGAGGATATTTTCTACACACCGCAGACCAACAAGTTTGCGGACTCCACACTCATCAAGCGCGAGGGAGAGCATCAGCAGAACGGTGTATGCTCCTCTCGCATGGAGGCGAGCGAGAATCGGAAGCAACGTCGGGCTCGGGAGCAGGCAGTGCGGGCAGCGTCTTCCCCTGTGAAGGAGGAGACGGTGCAGGATACTCCTGTCAAGAAGGAGAAGACCCCAAAGAAGGACAAGGTGTCCAAGAAGGACAAGACCCCTAAGAGGGACAAGACACCGAAGAAGGACCACCTCGACCACTTCTCATCTCCCAGTCGCAAACCAAGCCGCTCCTTCCACCGCACCCTTGTCGAGGAGCTCGAGATGGAGGCGAAGAAGACGGCTGCCGACGATTTGGCGGAGAAGATGGACACAGAGGACCGAGACTAGGAAACCGTGAACTCTCTCGTAGACAGCCTGGCCGTCGAGTACGACAACGACCACGAGCGTCTGTTCGTTAATGATTGAGGGGGCGGTTGTTTTCGTTCGCAGGTTGGAGGGCGAAGGGCTTGGTGTTTTCATTACCAAAACAGGACAGGCAGAGGGCGTCAGGAAAGGAATGCTCCTAGGAGGAGGAGTTGGAGATGCTGCTCGCCATCTTAGATTTGTCCGTTTACGGTTTTTCGTTTTGTCATCATCGCGTGGATATTTGGGGCTGGTCAGCCTGGCGTTGCGGATTGCGGATCGCATGGATTGCTTACAAGGTCTGCATCGCTGGTTCTTCTAGGTGTTTTTTTGCGTTTTTCTCCTTCCATGGCAACAAAAAGAAGGGCTGCCGGAGTTTCGTGTACTGTTTTATTGTTCATGGCATACCTAGATAGGTGCATGAGGTAGTTAATGGCTTTTAATGCTGATCATCGTTATTATGTTGTTCTGTCTCTGCCGATTGTGAAGTGATCGGAAGTCAGTCATCGCCATCGACACCGGAAGGAAACTCGAAGCAGACCCTCCTCTTTTTCGACCTGGCCGACGTGCATCGTGATACAGATCTGGGGGGAAAAATCAAATTACGAAGCGCCAGCCGGCGAGGCAACGGAGAGATCCATCTTTGCAGGTGATTCAAAAACGCAGACGCACGCTATCATTGATGGGCCACCTTCCCTGGACAAGCCGTTGGCCAGAACAAAAATGTTAAGACAGACAGAGCAAGTGCACACAGATACCACACAAGCTGTTCACTGCAAACCAATATGTGATGACGGTCTGTCTATCTACCACCAACACGCAAAAGGATGAACAATGGACACTCGTAGAAAACAGCAAAAGTAAACTTGATGAGAGTGGGATTCGAACCCACGCCCTTTCGGACCACGGATAACAGAGAGTTTTAAGGGTTATGAGACCTTAACGTGGCGCCTTAGACCGCTCGGCCATCTCACCATTTTTGGAGCTTTGGATGTAGATCTCGGAGCTTAACTGGTCTCTTGTCTCTAAGGAAGTGGCCGATACCGGAGGATGGGGTTTGTGTGGGCCACAACAGGTTGTTGGAGGTACGGGATCCGCAGCCAATCTACTGCCTCGAGAGCTAGATAGAACGTGAAGCTGGCGGACCTAGACTTGAAGAGACAGAATAGAGTGGTGCGGGATATGGCAAGTAGATATATCATATGTAAATGGTATATACCAAAAACCCCCGCCCGCGTACAAACGCTATGCCCCAGCAGAATCCCATCCTCAGAAGAGACAATCAAATGTGATACCCATTTGTTATCACCACCCAAAACCCTCATTATGCCAAAACACCTCCCGCCCCTTCATGACCCAGAAGCCGACATATTCCCTCAACTCCCGCCCCATCTCCTCGGGCCCGCACACCACGACCGCGACCCTCTCCCCCGCGCCGTGCTTAAAGGTGTCGTCCACGATCTTCTTCAAGTCGGGCCTCTTCCGGTTGTGGTTGGTCGTGTACTTCCCCCCTCTCCTCCGGTCGCGGTACATGGCGCTCATCTCCACCTCGCCGTCAGCTGTAGCCTCGCCGTTCGCCGCCGAGGCGCTGCTGCCGCCCTCGACGCCGGTCCTGCTACCACTGCGGGTCGTGGCAACGCGGGACCTGGCTGCCGCGCCGGAGTTGTTGGATGGGTCGACAATGTCGCCCGTGAGGAAGATGTGCACGTTTTCGTCGTCTAGTATGCTCTTCCCCTTCCCCGTGCCGGTGAGGGCCCAGGTAGCTTCCCCCGCCGTGCGGACGGCCCAGACCATCTCCACGCGAGCGTTGGGGCTGTCGTGGATGATGGAACGGTAGAGGGGGACGGTAAAGGTGGCGCCTATCCCTCCCGCGACGAGCAGGATGCGGTCGAAGTCGCCGCCGGCTAGGTTGGGGAAGTGCTTCACCATGCCGTAGGGTCCTTCTATGCAGAGCGGTATCTTGCCGTCTTCGCGGGAGACGATGGTGCTTTGCGACATTGTGTTTGCGGGCTTGATACCCGCGAACCGGGCTAGGGCGGAGGTAATGGGTCCGCCGCGGTGGCGCGCAACGAGCGTCAGGTCGCCGTTCTCGTCGTCGACGGCGGCGACGGTGAAGGGGTTGAAGAGGAACTCGAAGAGGAGGAAGGCCGCGGAGGCGGGGTTGGAGTCTGGCCGGGCCGCGGCGGGGATGGAGAGGTAGATGTGTGCTCCTGGTGTAGTGCGGAAGCGGTTGATTTTGTGGTAGGGGAGGGATAGGACGATCTTGACGAGGTTGGTACCCGGTATCGCCTCGAGGGTGGCCAGCGAGGTCACGGTGTCGATCTTGCGGGTGATCAGGTCCAGCATAAAGATGATGAAGGTAATGACCATGAAGGTCCGGGCGGAGTGGGCATGGAAGAAGAGCAGTGGCGGCATGGCGACCACAGTGAAGAGATGGGTGAGGAAGAAGAGGCGGTACGAGAAATTGCGGATGGACTGCAGGGTGGTGAACATGAGGATGCTCATGCAGATGAAGGCTAGAACGCCGGCGAGGACTAGAGGTGTCGAGAGACGCTTGGCCAAGACTCCCACGCCGATGAAAAAGTTGAGGTAGAAGGTTGCATGGAGGCACAACAGGAAGTAGACGATCCTTCCGACGGGTCGATGCCAGCGGTTGACTTGTTCGTGGGATGATCTGAATATCCAGGAGAAGGGGTTCAGGGCCTTGAGGGACAAGAGGTACTGCAGGGGGAACTGAGAGGCGGCGACGATGCCGAGGCGTTTCGTGAAGTGTAGGTAGTCTGCACACCTGTTAGCTATGGGGTACGGCAGAAAGAAGTATCGATTATGGCCAGGCAGGTTCACGCCTAGGGATTGGTACGTCGTGTACAGGGGCACCATAGCCAGATGGGGGTGGAGAGAGATGCACATTGACTCACCCTGACCAGTCTCAGCTATGCACAGATACAGCAGCCATAACGTCCACAGCCCTCCAAACACCCATTGATCCCTCTGGCCGTGCAACTGACCAAACAGTTCGACATCCCCGGCCAGCCACCACCTCAGCTTATTGACCAGTGCCTTCCATCCTCCACTATTCGTCTCTCTCTCGAACTTGAGCGCGGGGGAGTTGGGTATCGCATCGTACGCACCCCTCCGCGAGTTGGCGGCTCTCGCCGCCCACCGTGCTGCTCTGTAGAGGAGAACGAGTGCTATCGGTATGAGGGAGGAGAGCTGTGCGTAGCTGGCGTATCGGTCGAGGGTGAGACGTCGGGCGTGTCTCTCGGCCTCGTCGAGGTTGAGGAAATGGTAGGGCCAGCCCATTGCGGGCAATGAACGGGATGACTGATACGGCAGTGTCTCTGAACGAGGGTGTGGGGATGGGTCAGGTCCCTTGTCGGTGATCGTGGGTAAGGATTGGCGACCAAGTCGGGGGGCGGCTGAGACAGGCGTGTCTTGACGGGGATCACGGCTTCTTCATCGGTTCAACACAACGCAAAAGCGAATGTGGTAAGGGAAAACAGCAATAAAGAGGGCACAAAAAGCGAATGCAGAAGCTGAACTGGATTCAGGAGGTCGACATTGGCAAAGCTGCAATTCCAAGATTTCAGATCCAGATCAGATCAAATTGGCAGCGAGTTCGAACCTCCAGCCGCTCTCAGATCGTGGGAACTTGGCGCTGCGCTAGAGAACGTTTATTGGACTTGCGTTGAGTTGATTGGCCAGCACAGCTTGCTGAGAACTGGCTTTAACGATCTTGGGGCCAGTCGCGTTTTCCAGCTCGCTCGGCACGGATTGCCTCATCGGCCCGCTCCTTCTGTCTGCACCCTTCGGAGCATCTGTCTTACGTAAAGGGACCATCGCTCCATTCCTTTTTTCTTTCTCGAGATTTACCAATGGGAAGGCTCACCGAATGCTGACGTCGACGATTGAACATTGATATCTTTGTGACGTGCGCTTCCGCAGCTGCCCTCCACCACACAGTCTCAAGACTCGACAACAACGACAAACTCCCAATCTCTCTACCTGGGCCCGACATGCCACAACGGCAATGACAAGGCACACCTCCCTCAGCGCCCTGCGCCGCTGCCACCCGACCCTCACGACAAGCCTCAACAACGGCTGCTGCGCGCCGCTCTCCCTCACCCCCTACGCAAGCGTAGGCATAGCCTCGAGCCAGCTCCTCTCGCCCTCCCTCCCGCGCCCTTTCTCGCGGCACCTACACCTCTCCTCCCCTCGTCTCACGCCATCCTCTGCTCCTCAACCCAAGCCGGAGCCTACTGAACCCGAGCCGTCCTCCTCCGACTCCGAGTCCAACAAGCCCTCCTCCTCCTCCTCCTCCGAACATCAACAACCCTCACCAGTAACCCAACTACAAGCCCACATCTCCTCAAACGACCTCAACCCTCCCTCAACAACTCGTCCCCCACCTCTAAACCTACCAACCCAAACCCGCACGACCTCGACTTTCTCCCACCTCTTCGCAACAGGCAAAGCCTTCCTAACCTTCTACAAAACCGGTCTGCGTCAAATCTGGACCAACACGAAGCTAATTCGCTCTCTCCCACCCCCCTCCTCTTCCTCCCCCTCAGAAGAAGAACCGCGCTCCCTCCTCCTCCTCCGCAAGCGCAACGCCCACGACCTCCGCCGCCTCCCTTTATTTGCTGTCCTGTTGCTTATCTGCGGCGAGTTCACCCCCTTCGTCGTCCTGCTCTTGCCGCAGATCGTGCCCTTTACCTGCCGCATACCGGCGCAGGTGAGGAAGCTCCGCTCGCAGGCAGAGGAGAGGAGGGCGGCGGCACGGCAGGAGGGGAGGTGGAGACGGGAGTCGGGGATGGGTGCTGTCGATTACACTAGTCGGGGCGAGAAGACGGCGCAGCTGGTGGAAGAGGTCGAGACGCCCATCGTGGCGAGGATATTGGGGCTCGTGGGACAGGGGTGGGATCGGATTGGTTGGGTGCCTAGTGGTCTGGCGAGGAGGAGGGTGGAGGGGAGGTGGGAGTTTTTGTTGAGGGATGACGAGATGATTAGGGAGGATAGGGATGGGGTGGCGGGGTTGGTGGGCGAGGAGGTGGAGCTGGCTTGTTTGGATCGGGGGATTGATACTGTTGGTCATGAGGTGGGGGAGTTGAGGCGGGTGTTGGACAGGTGGTTGGTGTTGACGGGGGAGGTGGCAGGGAAGGAGGAGAGGAGACGGAGGATGGAGTGGCTTGTTACTAGGGGGGAGGAGGAGTGGTGATGGGTGTGGGAGTAGTTGTTGGTGTAGGATTAAATCGGTTGTATAAAAGGAAAATAATGGACTGGGGTTGTCCGTAGGGTAGACGCGGTGTATAACTTACTATTGCATTTGGGGGCGGCGTATATACACGGATGCTTTTCATTCACACAGTACCATACTTGCATACACAGATAAATTACACAAACCTTCCAAGTCACTGGTGCATCGATGTCCAAGTCATGCTTTTCCTATTCACGGATCGCTAGTTATCCTACTCCAGAAAGAATGCAGATACCTCGCTGGTAAGAAAATCCTGTAGTGTCCTCCCAAGTCATGTATGTCCCTCAAAACTTCCCAGGCAGTAGTAGACAAGTCCGCTACCGTGCCATTCACGCCTTTCGCCGGTTGAAAACATGCAACCCCAGTGCCGTTCTCAACACCGCTTCAGGACCACTCGACTGTTCCGGCGTGACCTTTTGCACGGGCTCCCTTTCCCATACTCTGTTGAACCTCGACATAATCTTGCAGAGGATCTCTCTGATCTGGCCAGCGTCTGGAGTGATTTTACGGCGGTCCTTCCCCCGTAGAGCTCCGACTTCCTCGCCGACCTGTGTCATCAGAGCCTTGTGCAGCAGTCGCGCGTGGTCACCGCCGAGTTCGTCCAGAAACAACCTGTCAAACTCTCAAATTAGGTTGAAGTAGCGTGCGCTACACGCCATGCCGCCAAGGCACGGTCTGATGTACTCGACAATGGCCTTCATGAAGGAGAGCGCCTTCTCTTCGCTGACTTTATAGCCGCCCTACCGCTGCCTAGCCAGAGAAGCCATGATGTTCTGCACCTGCGCCGCCGTGTCCGCCGGTCCCGCACCACCACCTGCTGGCGGCAGATTATGGGGGCCGGCAGGTTGCACTGGGGTTCCGCCCATCTGGGGCATGTAACCTCCATATGAAAGGGCCTGCGGCTGGATAGGAGGGGCCACACCACCCTGGAGACTGCCGAGGAGGGCGTTGATATCGACCTGAGGAGGCATGCCGGGTTGAGGAGCTGGTTGTTGGCCGCCCGAGAGAGAGGCGAGTAGCGCCTGCAGCGTGTTGTTGTCCACCCGCCCAGCGAGACCGGCGATATCCTGCGCGGTGAGGGCTGCCGGCCCTTGGGGCGCCGTGGGCGGTGGCTGGGTGTATGGGTAGCCGGATGGCGGTACTCCCTGTGGTAAGGGATGCTGTGGCGGGTATGGCTGCGGGTATTGAGGGTAGGGGTTGGGCGGGTACGCAGGGTAGGCCGGCTGCTGCGGTTGGGCCGGCGGTGCTTGGGGCGGTTTCGCCCGCAGGACGAGTTCTGCAGCGACCTTGGGATCCAGGTCTTGGTATTGGTCGAAGCGGACGTTACTGCCGGACGAACGAGCGAACACCTGCAGCGGGATCTTGCCCGTCGTCTGGGCTCGCATGTCAAGCTCTATCACGCCGTGCACGCCTTCGACGACGAGCTTCTGCAGCACAGCGTCGCGTGCGAAGCGAGGGTTGAAGTACATAACGTCCGCCTTCAGGCCACGCTCATAGAATGCACGCTGGACCCAGGCAATGAAGTCTTGCTGCAACTCCCCGAGAAGGAGAATCTGGACATCGGGAACTTGATCTCCGTATCGCTGAGGAATATCGAGATTGGGTTCGGGTGGCCCTCGCTTGCGCGGACTGGGACTCCTCCGCCGGTAGGAATCTGACTCGTTCCTGTTAGACCGCGGCGAGCGGGACCGAGGCCGAGAGTGGCGGTCGTAAGAGCCATCTCGGTAACGATCGCGTCCGCCTCGACCATATGAGTCGCCCCGACGCGGTGAGGGAGAACGGCGGTAGTCGTCTCGTCTCCGATTCTGGTTCCTGTCTCGACCATCGTACCTGTCTAGACCACCGCCGACAGGGCCACCAATGCTCCGCTGGCTACGCCGATCCGGTGAGCGGTCACGCATGTCGCGATCTTGGGGTTCCTTCTTTTTTTGTACGCGGGAGAACTCGAGGTCTTGAACATAGTCAGCGCTGACAATACGGAGATATTGGGGGGTCTTCTCGGACTTACGAATTCGTCTCCCGCCCATTTCCGCCCCTTGTGCCGATTGCATGGCGGCCTCGGCATCCTCAGCCAAATGGTATTGGACGAAGCCATAGGCACTCTTCAGTGAGATCTGTGCCAAGCGACCGAACCGATGGAACAGATCGAACACCTCACGTTTAGAAACGCGCTCGTTCGAGAGGTTGCCTGGACGTCACGGTTAGTAACTGTACCAGTCATGAGGAACAGCTGCAGTTGGAAACAGTGGCGTCATGCACTTACCAATGAAGATCCTGGAGTTCTCGGGGAACCGCTCCCATTTGGCCTCGGTCAGGTATCGCTTTTCATCCTCTTGGAACAACTCCCAGGCTTGCTGAAGTTGCGCACCATGGAGGTCGCCGCGCCGCGAAGCGACGGATCCCGGAATGGACGCAGCAATGGGCAGAGAGGAGTATGCTTGGGGGCCGTTGTTGAGCGGCGCCGGCGGAATTGGTGGAAGGGAGGAGACGGCGGCGGCTGTGGTACCCGGTGCGGCGGCGCCCGTATACGGAGAGTTTCCACTTGGTGCAGCTTGGGAGTGAACCACACCTTGCATGGGCATCGGAGGCGCCGCATGAGAGTTATTGGCTCCGCGCGACGGGAATGGATGAAAGTCTTGAGGGCGTGAGGCAGGTTGGGCCGCGTCTTGAGGGAAGACAGGTTTAAGGGGCAGAGACGAGGGTTGAGGAAGGCTTATAGATGATGGGTTCTCCTGCTTGACGGGCAAGGACGTGGCTTCGACCGCGGCTTGGGATGGGGCCGTGGTGGCTGGTGACGATGCAGCAGCATTAGCGGCAGTAATGTCATTGACAAGCTTCTGGATATCAATGGCGATAGGGTCTTCCTCTTGCTTGACGACGGCGGTATTGGCAGGTGGTGCGAGAGATTCAGAAGCGGCAGTAGGAGAGCTATCGAGTTTCTTCTGGGGCTCGACTTGGCTATCTCCTTCAGGAGCTGGATTCTCTGTAGCTCTGTCTGCAGACACGACGCCCCCCTCAAACTCGGAGAGTTGCGAAGTGGCGGCAGCGGGAGACTCGCTCTTCATGACGACATTGGACTCTGGAGTGGAGTTGGCGGACGGAGTGTTGATCATGGATTCTGAGGATGCCTCTGTTACATCTGGCTGAGCTGCCCGAGTAGTCTCAGTCACGGTGCCGTTGGTAACGCCGGTGGTGGACTCGGCGGTGGTGAACTCGGCGGCATGTTCATGTTGCGGATCATCGTCTTGCTGTTGTCGGTCGTCGTCAAGGCCATAGGCGTCGAGGCTCTCCTCGTCGATGTCGGCTTCTTCGTGGTGGGAGTCGTCAGAGTGGTCGTCGTCTTCTTCTTCCCCACAGACTACTATGGTGTCGGCTGCGGGCGATGACTGGGGTGAGGAGTCTTGGGCCGCAGTGACAGCTGGGTTGGCTGGGTTGGAGGGGTTCCGGGACCGGGTGGAAGGCATGGTGACAAAGGGAAATGGCGCGGTGGTGAGGCTATCCAGATAAGCTACGTCTAGAGTGGCGGCGTAGTCCTGGAGACTGGGCACCAGGGCGGGAGACGTGGCAGAGGTATGAATGGGTTTGGGAGAGACAGGGCTGACGTCGACAGCTGCGACAACTTCCGGTGTTTGATCTGTCATCAAGAAGCGACGTGGAAACAGCAAACCACACTGCTGATTGCCATTCAAAGCGGTGATGGATGAGAGATTGATGTTTTGGAGGTTGAAGAGGGTGGAGGGACTCGTCTATTTCAGTCAGATGGATTGATGAGGGTAAGGTACGGCTGCAAGACGGCGAGAGGGAAAAAAGGTGGGTGAGAAGAGGCGGGAGAAATGGAAGCACGGGAAAGTGAGGTGGGATCTGAGGTAGCTTTGTCGGTCCGGTAGGTATCTGGAGAAGGAGAAAGTAAAGATTGACGATTTTGCTGCTCGCGGCAGGGAGGGTAAGAAGGATGGATGGTGGATGGTGGATGGTGATCGGTGGACGTTCAGGAACGCGTGACGGAGATGAGGCTGTCGCGAAGGTTTCTCACTAGGTTGCTGGCGTGGAGACTTGAGAGAAGAATGTCTTTCAGCGCCAAAATGAACTTAATTGCTTTGCAAAGCAACAAGGGCTATTTCCAGGTCCAAGATTTCTGAAACCCCTGCCGGCTGATACTTGAGGTAAAGACAAATGCGGAAGGAAAGCCTGAAGCCAGATCGATCAAGAAGTTGAAGTTGGCAAGGTGACGAAAGACGAACGACGGAAGGTGTCAAACAAACCCCGCGCCAGTCTGAGGCTTCAGTCAATCGCGGGAAAAATTCTGGCTCGGTGGGGCAATCTCGCTTACGTGAGGCGATTGGCTGGCCTGTTCCATGATTCACAGTCCAACCCTAACCCTGCGCTCACCGAAACAAACCGACAGTCATTGCAACTTACGGAATAACGATAAGATCAAACAACCAATGACGCTTCTTACTTAACGACATGCAACCCTAAACTCGACGTGGCTGGCTATGCTTCCACGCTTGCTTGGTCTCTCCTCCACCAGGCCTGCGTCGTGGGGAACGGCCGTGTTCGGAGCTCAGCAGCAACGGCCGCGTTTCATCCGGCATCAGGCTTTTGACGATGCCTTCGACGCCGATGAGCTCTCCGAAGCCAGACAGTGGCGCCAGTCGTTCCAGGCCAGTAGCATACCGAAAGGCCAGACGGTGTTCTCCAGATCCAGCGGCCCTGGTGGACAACATGTCAACAAGTACGCAATGCCTTGAGTGAGGCACAATAACAGGCTCCAAGTGATGCTGACAGCAACGGACCAGGACAGAGACGAAGGCTATAACGAGCTGGCCGGTGGCACAACTACAGGGCATATTGCCTAAAATCCTGCACTCGGGCCTCAGGGACTCCAGGTACTATGCCGAGAGGAACGACTGCATCAGCTTGCAGGCCCAGACATCGAGGAGCAGGACGGCCAATGCGGAGGAGAACCATCAGAAGTTGTTCCATGAGATCCAGAGACTGTACGACGAGAGGGTGCCTAGCGAGACCAGCCCGGAGAAGAGGCAGAAATACGCCCAGCTGTGCGTCTTGCAGCCTAGATGTATGTATGTATGCATATGCTGACCGGCTTTATTCCTACAGGAAGAAGAGCTCGACCGAGACGAGGTTAAGGGCGAAGAAGATGCAGAGCTCCAAGAAGTCAACACGAAGAAGTGGTGGCCAGGAGTAGACAGAGATGTCGCGATGGGCATTAAAGGACAATGTATACGAGGCTCCATGTCTCCTAAGAAGCAACCGTTAATGAGAGCCTTGTGTGAGCATCTGATTCGCAAGCAGCCACTTCAGCATCATGTGCAAATTGATTGGACCCCTCTTCCATATCGAGTGAGGGGCAGCTGAATCTCACGACACGGATTGACCCCATTTCTCGTGCGGCTGATGAATCCAGTCCAAGACTTCCCAAGACCCCAAGCAGGAACGATCCAAGACCGAGACCCATCCTAGCCTTAACACAACCGGAAGGACCCCTTCTTCTTCTGACGATCCGTCTGCGGCGCCTGAATCACCATTGAATATACTACTTTATCAAGCCGGTTTATGCCTATCGTCGTCGCGGGCAGCACAAACGATTGTCTCACCAGCTCAGCCTCCGAGTCCCTTCAACTCTACCTGTTGACCGCAGCCCGATTGCTGCCCTTTTGGCCCCGACCGATTCTCCCACCCGATCTACTCTGCCCAAGACCTCCGTGACAACATCGTCCACTTCAAAACACTCTGACCGGTGATTTCTTCAATCGACCTCGAGCCAAACCACCCTCAAAGTGCTCAAAGTGCGCTCACTCCTCTCTTCACCATGACATCGGTAGCCGCCCCCGACGGCGCACGTCCTCCACCGCCTCAGATCCAGCCATGTCGCTACAAGGTTGGCAAGACACTGGGAGCCGGATCATACTCGGTCGTCAAGGAGTGCGTCCACATCGACACGGGCCGCTACTACGCCGCCAAGGTCATTAACAAGCGCCTCATGGCCGGAAGGGAGCACATGGTGCGAAGATACACTCTCTCTCCCCCTCTCAGCATCCATCCCCCAACCAACATCCCACTAATACCTAGCGTACCTAAAACAGGTCCGCAACGAAATAGCAGTCCTCAAAAAGGTCTCCATGGGCCACCAAAACATCCTGACCCTGGTCGACTACTTCGAGACGATGAACAACCTCTACCTCGTGACCGACCTCGCCCTCGGCGGCGAGCTCTTCGACCGCATCTGCCGCAAGGGGTCCTACTACGAGTCCGACGCCGCCGACCTCATCCGCGCCACCCTCAGCGCCGTCGCCTACCTGCACGACCACGGCATCGTCCACCGCGACCTCAAGCCCGAGAACCTACTGTTCCGCACGCCCGAGGACAACGCGGACCTGCTCATCGCCGACTTCGGCCTGAGCCGCATCATGGACGAGGAGCAGTTCCACGTACTGACAACGACGTGCGGTACGCCCGGTTACATGGCGCCCGAGATCTTCAAGAAGACGGGGCACGGGAAACCCGTCGACCTCTGGGCGCTGGGCGTGATAACCTACTTTTTACTCTGCGGCTACACGCCCTTCGACCGGGACTCGGACTTCGAGGAGATGCAGGCCATCCTAAACGCGGACTACAATTTTACCCCCGTCGAGTACTGGCGCGGCGTGTCCGACTCGGCCAAGGACTTCATCCGGCGGTGCCTCACCGTCGACCCGGGGAAGCGCATGACGGCTCACGAGGCGCTGCAGCACCCCTTCGTGGCCGGGTGGGCGCGCGGCGGCGTCAACGGCGGCGCGGACGGGGACAAGGGCCAGAACCTGCTGCCGACGGTCAAGAAGAACTTTAATGCCAGGAGGACGCTGCACGCCGCCATCGACACCGTCCGGGCGATCAACAAACTGCGCGAGGGGCAGTTCATGAACGGCGCCCGGTCGGGGGAGCCGCCCAAGAAGAGTGGTGCGGCGGCGGCGGGGAAGGGTGAACCCGCGAAGCTGGCGAAGGAGGATAGTGCTATTTCTGTCAGCGGTGGTGGAGGAGGGGGCCCGGGAGTGACGCAGGACAGCGGGTACGGGACCGCCCAGGGGAGCTCGACGGATCAGGACGTGACGATGGATGAGGCGCCGCCCATGCAGGTGCCTGCGTCGCTGAGGCCGGGGAACGAGGCGAATAGAGTGGTCGAGACAAGCAAAGGGCTGTGGAATGGGACGGGGCTGGCGAGCAGGCGGTAGGACTGCCCTGTTGTTTGGTGGAATCTGGGGCAGGGTGTTGAGATGCCTGCCTCGGAGGTAAGGTAGAAGGAAGAAGGGTTGAGATCGAGAGAAAGGCGTGTTGGTCAGGGGGCGGTTTGATGATGATGCACGATGATACCACGTACGGGCAGTGTTTGCAGATGGGATGTGCTTTGTTTTTGGTCCCCTTGTGATGACTGACTACCCCTGGCACGATCTGGCTGTGCTGCTGGCAGCTTTCCTCGATGGATGTGTTGGACGAAGAAGAGGCACATGGGATGGACTTTTCTTGTCAAGATCGAAAGGGGGCTTCGTTTACATACTGGGTTGTGTTCTTGCCCATGAAAGCGCGTCACGCATCTCCTTATGAAGGCATTTGATACATACAGGTCTGTCACGGAGCTGCAAAATAAGGGCAGCGGAATTTAATCACTGGGCGAGCGTGTGCTTCTTGAGTTCTTTAATCACACATGTTTCGAAGGTGTACCTTGCCGTCGGCTACCGAATGTCTTGCAATGCCTCTTTGTCGCCCCCGTGCCTGTTCTCCAGGATATCAGCAGCCTACTTCCCAACTAACACCGCGACCGACCGGCTATAGAGCCACTACTCTGCTGACCGTCTATGATCACAGACAACACGGTAACAAATGTCGAGTCTCCGTGTCTTGATGGGTCCGTTCCCGTTGGATGGAAGTTTACCCTTCCCACGTCGCGGCTCACCGCTGAGTGTTGAAATTACATGGCATTGCATATTCGGATATGCCAGAATAGCATGGGTGTCGCTGTGTTCCAGCGGCAGTTTATCTCTCCGGTCAGACCTAGTTGAAGTTGAAGCTGGAGAGCCGCTCGTAAGCCCTTAGTTCAGCTTTCCTCTCCACAATCTCACCAGCAAAGGGGATAACGCTGGACTACGGCTGACAGCATGAGACGGCGATAATGGGGATTGGCAGCCAACGTCAGAGAATATGAATAGTGCTGACAGGAGCTGAGAAATGATAAGATCCTTTTGACGAGTTTCGACGGCCCGGCATCTTGGGCATGGCAGTTGCATGGCAGTTTATTGCTTATTATAGCTCAGCGACTCGTGAGGCTTTGAAAGCTCGGTTGCTCTTTGGGCGTAACCAACGAGCAGAACAGCAGGGCAGTATAAGTCGTTAACCAGTCGTATTAAGTCAGCAAGCAGCCTGGCGGTCTGGAAGTCTGGACCGCTCCGCGGCAGGTCATAGCTCCATCAGACCAGCGAGCCCTCCAATGAGACCCCCTTCTTTTGGCGATTGGTGTGTACTTCCGACGTGGAAGTGAGGTACTTGGCCGGTACTTTCCCACCCAGCAACCTCAATTCCTGGGGTCTTCTGTCTGTTAGTCCATCCGTCCGCCTGTGTGACAGCCCAACTGGCGCAGCAGGATAAGTCAGCCAACCAGCGTTTCTCCTACCTATTACCTAGCAACGGTGGGACCAGCAGCTACCACATGTGTCGTGTGCTAAGTCGTTTGACTAGCGAGAGAGAGAGTCTATGACGAGAGGCCGCATGCTGTTTAGGGACGCTAATGTCGAGACTGTGGGGAGAAGTGTGAGAAAGCATCACGACGCATCATCGGTCGTTACGCCAAGGGCGACGACGACGACGACGACCGACGCTTGGGGATCGCGCAGCTGCCAGCTGTGGGACGGACGAGCTCTGGAGGTGGTGGTTTGTTGAACCCCTGCACCAGAGCTGATGCCCCCGTCGCGGTCATGTCCCAAGTTGCGACAAGCACAAATGTTGGATAATAAACAATTTTGTGTTTTCGCTCTTGGCTTTTCCAAATAAGGATCGTCCAAGGCCATCATTTGCAACTTACCAAGGCCATCAAAGAGGCCGCCAACCGCCCGCGTGTAGAAATTCCGCAATCATAAGGGGCGGCGCTAGTGGAGATTGAGTAGTGAAAATTCTTGGTCTCGGAAATTGTCACCTGCGGCCCAGCTCGCTTCTTACGTGTTACCGGTATTTTTGTGCTTGCTAGGCCCAGGGTATCTTGGCGGCTCGGCAGGGTGGCTGTCCCGAAATGAGATGTGCTGTGATATTTTCACAACCCGATGCAAGAACTGCAAAGGTGCCAACAGCTTTGAGTTGCCAGGGTTGCGCGGGAGGCGAGCTTGGGGAGTGGTAGCTGGCTCCAGCTCCAGCTCGTGGGAGCTCCCGAACGCGCGGCAGCTGCACTTGACTCCTCAGCGTGAGGTTCGCTGCTTCGAAGTGCTCGACATTCAGGGCCTGATGCTTGTGATGTGGTCTGAAGGAATCGATGTGATTTCTTCTTTCTGCGCATCGCAAATCCGCACACAATGAGAGACGGCGAAGACATGGGCGGTCGGCGAGCGTTTTGTCTACCGAATACGCGGAACGGCGAACGCGCCGAGAGCTCAAGTGACCCGGGGAGTGACAGATCGCCGTGTTGGCGCCGTGCTGACTCCGCACGCAATCTTCGATTTCAAGATGCCAAGAGCATGGTACATCCGCGCGTTCCGTACACAGTACCCTGCAGGATGGAAAGTCATTGGCCCGACAGGACGTCCCCGTCGACGGGTCTGTCGATAGCGGTAGTGTCGTGCGTCAAGATGCATCTCAAGCAGCACCTGCTGGTGAGCTGGCAATGGCGGTGTCAGCACCTCGTGCAGTGTACGCGATCTGGATAAAGTGACACTCCCAGATCACGGGGAGCGTGCCCGCATGGGCGAGTGTTCCCTCTGATTCGATAGCCAGTTGCGATTCGTTGATGGTTGGTGGTCTCCGTTCCGCGTCTAGGGCTGCAGATTTGCAGAGCCGCGGTCCGCAACTGGCGCTAATCAAAGAGGTCCCTTGAGCACTACCGATCCAAAACGCCCAGATAATAACGACAGCATCGTCGTTGGGATGCTGGGTCATGACATGGCCGCGAGTCCGTGAAGCCACGACAGCTCTGTTTCCGACCGCGGTCAACAGCAGTTGCTAGCTGACCGGCAAAGATGTTTCGACGTCTTTTACCGACGGGGAGATATGCAGGCGGTGTTTGATGCGAGTCTTTGCAGGTCGTCCGTGCCCTTGATATCGCCGCGAATCCTTCAATGCACGCGTGAGGTGTTTCGGGTTCCCACCAAATAAGGTTAGGGAGAGCTTGCTGATGACTGTCGTTCTGTGGTTGGCTGGATGTCGAGCTTGGGGCTGTCGGCTGTAATGCTAGGAGCACGAGGAATCGAATGGCGCTCGCCGTGTTGCAAGTTGGAATAAAAGATGCAACAGGCGTTGTGGAGATGAAAGTGCTACGTGAGCTCATCACGCAGCAGCGGTAGCACCTCGCACCGCCGCCCTTCGCTTCTTGTTGGCACCGGCGCGCCGATATCAACGTCCGGACCGGGGCTGGCCCTTATCCGACCCCGAATTCCAAAGATCGGAGTGAGTGCAGGAGGAAGTACCTTTTCCAGGTGCTGATGGCAGTTGCGGCTTCCCATGCATTTGCTTAAACTTCTGCATGCTTGTGGCCTTTTGGGATTTGATCATACAGAGACCCTTGGATCAGACCCTGAAGTACCGGTAGTGCAGGGGCATGGATTCTGAAAAGGCGACGACCGACTATTAAAAAAGGTCGAGAGAGAATGAGAGAAAATGGGATCGGAAAGGACGGATGACCCGCCAACGCGCCGAAAAGTACTTCGAGTGGTACAAAAAGGTACAACTCATTAAACGCTGCCGTCTGGGTTCCACACTTTCCGAAGAAGCCCCACCTGCCACCCTGACGCGCCCATGCCGCAAGTCCATGCCACCCTTGCAAAAAGCATGGACATCACTCATGGCTTCAAATTTCCTGATCCACTTGCTCCAATTTGTCCACCGTGCCCCAGCAGCCCCAGCATCGACAATTCTGACATTAGGAACAGAGACAAAACTCCCCGTCTCTCTTCCTGCCTCTCTCCACCCGCGTTTACTCCCTTCTAATTTGTTTTGTTTCCCGTCATACCGGTGTTGCGAACCTTTCACCACACACCAACCTTTGTCCAGAGAAGGCTTTTGTCTGGCATCGCGACAAACCTCGACCCCGAGTCTGGATTTAAGGGTTCATCTTAGTCGCCCGAGACGCCCGAAGGATCTCCGTTCCATCCGCCTCAGCGACAAAACACCCTGTCGATCTCACAACGCAGTTTTGAATTCGGCCGCCAAAAAAAAAAACACAACAACCCTTCCCCGTGGTGCATCGATAATTGCAGCTGTACCTACTCAACAGTCTCCTCGATCATGAACATTGCTTCGCCATAGCTTTCAGTACAACTCGAGGAAAAAGAAGAAGCCGTTGTCCAGCGACACAAAATCGACACCGCGCGTCATTGACTCTCGCTTAATCTCCGGGGACGCAGTTCGCCGCCGTCTTATTCTCCTGGTCGCACCACGACACCGTCAAGAAGGAAAAGGAGCATCATCGCGATAATGCAGGAATTCAACGCGTTTCTGGCTCAGCCCAAGCCAAAACTTCCCTTCCTCTGGCCCGGCACCCTGAACCTCGCACAGTTCAACCCCATACCCTACAAGTTCCGGCCCAGTCGGAAGCTGCGAATGCGCCAAAGGGCAAGGTCTGCGGCAGAGGCCAAGTTGGCAGGACTGGAGGATATCACAAAGTTGAGCACATCGTTCAATGTCTTGGACACGCTGCGACACCTGAGGAGGCGGCAGTGGAAGCTGCTCGATCTCCAATACGCCATCCTCGCCGGCTTCCTCATATTCTGCATGGTCATCACCCCGCCAGCACCGTTCATCAAGCTGGCAATGGCCGCTGGGTACTCGTTGTTGCTCCTCATGCCCATCACCCAACAGTTTTTCCTCCCGTCCCTATCGATATGGACGTACCTCATCTATTTCTTTTCTAGTCGGTAAGTAATGTCACTACTCGTTTCCCCATTGTGCTTGCCTCAGAAGCGGCGCTGGCCGAACCGCGCGACTCCTCCAAGAGGTCGGCAGCGTGACCGAGGCCATGGCCATTGTCTGAGATGTTGGAGTGTCTCCTACAAACCGTACCCCGTGGATCTGGTCGCTAACATGCTTGTCTCAGGTTCATCCCCACGGAGGTTCGACCACACATCTGGGTCAAGGTTCTCCCTGCTCTGGAGAACGTCTTGTACGGCGCCAACCTCTCCAACATCCTCTCCGCGCACACTCACCCCTTGCTCGACATCATCGCGTGGATTCCTTACGGGCTCGGACATTTCGGCCTCCCCCTTATTGTCAGCGCTCTCCTGTTTGTCTTCGCCGCCCCCGGCTCTACACCCGCGTTTGCGAGGGCATTTGGATACATGTGCGTCTTGGGCGTGTTTATCCAGTTAAACCTTCCCTGTACACCACCTTGGTACGAGAAGGCTCACGGTCTTGAGCCGGCCCACTACGGCATGGAGGGATCGCCCGCCGGACTCGCCCGCATTGACGCCCTCCTAGGCATCGACATGTACACCACCAGCTTCACAAGCGCTCCGCTCCCTTTCGCCGCCTTCCCTAGCCTCCACTCGGCAGATGCGACACTTGAGGCGCTGTTCCTGCAGTATGCATTCCCACGCTTCAGGTGGGTCTTCATCACGTATGTGGCCTGGATCTGGTGGGCAACGATGTATCTCAACCATCATTATGCTATCGATCTCGTTGGAGGCAGCATCATGGCCGCGGCCGCGTTTTATATCACCAAGGCTAGGTGGATGCCTCGTCCACAGCCCGGCAAGAAGACTCGATGGGACTACGAGTACGTCGAATTCGGTGACCGACCCAACAAACTGCGGGATGAGGAGTTTGGTCTCGGCCGATACGGATATGGCATGGGCATCCTCGAACGCGAGAGTCAAGGCGACGACGACGAGTGGACTCTCGGAAGCAGCAGCCCCAGTTTCGATTCTTTAAGCCGCGGTGCTTCCAGCAGCGGTATCAACTCGCCCGACGTGCTTAGCCCGGTCACCCCAGACGAGGACTTCCATCACCATATAATCCCCTTGACGGCAACGGGCGACATGTGGGATGGAACCCCGCCCGTGCGGGAGAGTGAGGTGAACGATGTCGTGGTCGTACGCTGAGCGCCATGTTCACCCAAATACCAGATTCGCGTTGGTCAAGACCGACGCGTTTCTTTCCTTCCAGCCGCTTCAGGAGAAGCCGGAAGTGACAGAAACTAGACGACGGGCCGAGCCATTCGCTCCTCGACCGTGTCGATCGACCGTTCGCTACAAACCTCGCCAGCCCCGAGCCCTCTCACGACGGTGTCGGAGGCAATTAATGTTTAATACTCGACTCACTGTCGCAGTGAGGAAAAGCGGGCGTGGCCCGACCATATCTCTCCTCTCCCGCCCTGGGGTATGGTGGACAGGGAGAGAACCCATCTGCGCGCGCGCAGACGCATATGTAATATATATATACGGCATGATGTTGCGACTGGCACCAACCTATACCCACATTCGCTTTAACGGTTATTGGTTTATGGGGCGAGCATACTTGATGTTCAGGAGCATTGGGAATAAGACGGCATCTTTTTGGGGCTTTTTACAGGGGCTGATGCCGGTCACTGTGATGGCGGAAATGGCCGATCCAATTCAACTTGTGTTGAGGGTTTGGGTTCCCAACAGCATTGGGCCCAGCCAGGATAGGTTGGATCGGGGGTCGAACAAGGCGCTCACGGGCTAGGATACAGCATTGCTCCTTGAAGGGACAAGTCAGCAAGGAGTTGGACTTGACGAGAGGAAGTTAATGTGACATAGAGTTGAGGAGAATAGTTAATGGCAGTTGACGATGAGGGATTAGTGTTAAGCAACACCCGTTTCTTCTCGATACTCTCTGACTATGTGGAACAGCCGTGCACAGGGCGATATCTTCACACCAGGCCAGGGATAGGGGACAAAAGGTACAATGATGAACCGCCACTCCGCCCATATCCATGACAAGTCACTGGCAACACCCTCATGGAGCCGCTCACTACCAAAACCTCAGAACCCAAAATTGCTCTCTCGAGTCCGGGGACAGGACCTTACGCCAGTCCAAGTGGCCACCGACAAAACGGCAAAAAGATCTGAAACTTGTGAGATTCGAACTCACGACCTCAGGATTACTCCCTCTGTTTGAAATCAGAGGAATCATACGGTAGTATGAGACCTGCGCTCTAACCAGCTGAGCTAAAGTTCCGCCTTCTTCCTTGGAAGTTGGAAGAATGTGAATGACTGGCCGCTAAGGAGGTTGACTTACTCGTGCGTCGCAAGAGGGGCTGCTCTG
Organism: Coniochaeta sp. 2T2.1; assembly: GCA_009194965.1. Taxonomy (NCBI): domain Eukaryota; kingdom Fungi; phylum Ascomycota; class Sordariomycetes; order Coniochaetales; family Coniochaetaceae; genus Coniochaeta; species Coniochaeta sp. 2T2.1. The sequence goes on along the minus strand of VSMA01000018.1, from coordinate 982,039 downwards.
ATGGGGATCGCGACGATGTTTACACTCGAGTACCGGGGCAACAGCACAGAGACATCTCGCTATAAGGTAGCTCGACGTGCCATAATAGCCCAGCGACCGGAGACCAGGAGTCCGCAAATGTTAGGTAGGTACCTTATGTGGGGGGTTACAGAGCGCACATGCAAGGAAGGACCATATGGCTGAGCAAGTATGCTCCTGCACGGAGGAGACACTGGACTGAGAGAAAGTCGTATCTCAAATCGAACTGAGGGAAGGCATGGCCGATATCCCAATGACGTGCGACCCATCCAGACGGGACTGCCTCTGACCACCTTAGCACAGATGTTGTCAGTCATACCTAATCCAAACTCTCCATTTTGCAAGCTCCTAATTCTCTTTTCCTATGGTGACCTTACTTCTCAAACACATCATATTTGGGATCCTACCGCGCCCCTAGTATACCATAGACTTCCATCTGCCAAACAGCATTCCCCAGAATGAATTCTATCCCGATTGATCCCCTCAGAGGCACAGGTCGCCTCCCGGGGTGCCGTGCCAACACACAGAGCCCTGGCATCTGCGCTGTCATGTCCTTCTCTTCGATCCCGCACTACCAGGCATTCGAACCGGTGTCCATGAAAGCTGCCCGCCTCGCTGGCTGGAACTCCCTTGCCCTTCGGCTAGAGAGGTCCAGCGTCGAGGACGAGAACAGCCCTCGCCCATCTCCTCGGACCTTGTAGCGCGAGACCGAGATCGGCGAGCGGCCGCTGAGGGCTCGACCAACGCACAAGGTACCAACCCGTCGCTTCAAGTCAGAGAATCCAGCCACACCGGCCGAGGTGGATGAAGCAGACTCCCAGACACTTGCCAGCCTGGCAGCAGTACAGCTACTCGACTCCTGCCAAACGATCCCAATCGAATACATCCCAACTGAATGGGCCGGTTCTCCTCCTGTCCCCTCAGGCTACACAATCAGCGGCGAGCCTTTACCCGTCATGATCTCGACCTTGACCATGCACGTGAAGGACGGCAGATCGACCAATGTGTCCGACAATGCCTCCTGGCGCCCAACAGCCAGCTCCCGAAGAACATCCGAGCCATGGAGGTCGGTTTGGAGAACTGGCTACGACGGCCCTTGGAGCACCACATCCGACCTGTCGGGTGCGAGGAACTCCTTAGAGAAACCACCTGAGCTCACCAGGTCGAGGTCATCCGTCGGCAATGGCAGCTCAAACTCAGCAACTGAGCGTCTTCGGAGGCTGAAACAGCGCGCCAAAGGACGGTATCGGAGGGTTCTGAACGTATCGGAAGTCTCTCAACAAGACTCGCCTCTGCCGCCCGGTAGGATGGCAGTCGAGCTGGATCGTCTTGACGAGATGGAGGACGAGAGTGCGGCCGACGCAGACCGCCCACCCATCCCTTATACCACCTGCCCAAAGTCGGCTCCAGCGGTCCTACTCTCGCCGTACAGGTCAATCTCTGAGAGGGACACGCAGTTGAGAGTATGCAACCCCTTATCAAAGCCAAATGACAGATGACTGACTCTTCCAGCGTCGCTTGAGCATGCCAGCCAGGTCTCTGAGCAGCCAATCGTACCGTGCTCTCCCGCTGTACAGCGACAGGAAAGATGTCGTAGCGGACAAGATCAGGTCCTTGGGACGCATCCTCCGCCGCACCGAGTCGTCCTCGCTCTCAAACTCAGTATCCGGCTTTCCCACGCCTCTCGACGGCAGAGAACGGCGCAGGCAAGCCAGGAATTCCTACGAGATGCACTCCGATTCGGTAACGTCCAGTCCGCTGTTCAACACGCCAACCTCGGAGAGCGCCTTCAGTCCGACCACAATGGGAGAAGGAATCTTTCATCCTCTCGTTAGGGCTGGCACTCTCGTAGCCACCGCCGAACTTGACCGGCTCTGCTTCCTCGCAAACACGAATGCGCCGGCCTCTACACCGTCGGACAAGGGGGCAACAGCCACGGGCAATACCTCGAGCGCTCTCGTCAGCCCTCATCCGCAAACAGACGGCATCGTCATTCCTGCGGCACTGGCCAACTCGCCAGCTTCAGATGCGGCATCCCCTGGGTTTCCCACTTTTTCTCGCTCGTCCCAGCACGGCAACCGTCGGAAGGCTTCTCGTAGCCGTCTATCAGAGGTCCACAACCAGGAAGATACGCCGCTGACCATTGAGCGTGCTCCAGGGTCTACGTATGTCATTGGAGGTTCCCGTGATCCCGACAGATTGGGTACCCCATTTGCAGACAAGGATGTCGACAAGTGTGCGCGCCACGCTATCTGCCATGGCCTCGTCCAGCAACCTCTGGTTCCGACTCCATCTCCACCGAAAGACAGGACAGGACGCGTGGACCCAAGTCGTTTGGTTCGGTTCGAGCACCCATCCACTGCATGTCCACCGCACAACAAGCTCGACATGGAGCACCTGAACGAACTGCTCGACAACGCCCCCATCAACTCTTTTGCCGCACAGAGTCTGAACGTCTCGACAACCACGCCGTCAGATCCTAGCGGCGGAACTGTCTTCGGCCATCGCGCAGCTTCTTCCGAGACCACACGCCAGCTCAAGCTGCTTGATCATGAAGCATGCCTACCGACTCGGTCACTGCCTCTCAGCACTGTCGGCATCCGGCCATTCATCGACAGCCGTGCGAGCTCGCCTGGTCCTCGACGCGAGCAGTCCACCCGCGACCTGTCTTCCCTTTCAGCTGCCAGCCCAATCGCCAAGAAGCATATGGTTAGACACATTTCCAGGTCCACCTCACCAATTGACTCGCGCGCCGTACCTTGCAAACCGGCCGGATGGAGCCCTGACCGCGGCGATGAGCCTGGAGATTCAGACCCCTTCTGTTCTCCCAGCAACGAGCAGCTAGCCGATACCGAGGCCACAAAGCAGAGACCCAAAGCCAGGCGGAACACCAGCGGAACGGTGCTAATTACGGACATGGATGACACCAGCGACGGCAGCACGAGCAGCACAGAGAGCTCAGGCGCGGCCAGCGACAGACCGGTTGCCGACGATGGTTGTCCGCAGGCTTTCGCCAGATTGAAGGAGCTTGAGGAGAGGGCGCGTCAAGAGAAGGAGAGACTCCGTGGCACGATGCCAAGTACGATGCCGGAGGAGAGGGGCTCGGCGGAAGGTTGAGACGCAGACAACCTGTGTCTCGAGTGGGTTTAGCAAATTGAACCTGGGGTCTTTGGAGAGCGGTAGGTACCAGGCATTTATCAACTAGACAGACCTAACTCCAGACGCCACAGCACTGGCGCTCTTCAGTCTCCTTAACCTAGAATGCGGCATTGCAGTATGGATTTGCTTCACCCCATTCTTAAGGACTTCAAGAACCACGCCCTTGCACAAAAAGACGTGATCTCATTTCCACCGGTCGTTGTGACTCGGCTCGCCATCCAGGCTGTCTAATGGTACACCCAAAACGCCCAAACTATGCAATGCAGCTTTATAACCGTACAATGAACCAGTAACCGTATCCTAACCGACGAATTACCACATCCCAACAGCTCTCCCCCTCTCCCTCACTGAATCAGACCCATGTACCCTCACCCATTCGCCCCATCCCCCATCTGCACCATCTCATAATCCCCCGCCCCATCTCTCCCCCTCCCCCTCCCCCGTCCTCGACTAAACCCCTGCTCCTCATCACCTCGACACCACCACCCTCCGCTCCCCCTCCTCCGGCAGTATTGCCACCACTACTCCCCTCCCCATCCCCATTCCAACTCCCACCAGTGGCACTCCCATTCGCCTGTTGTGTCTTGGCTCCTCCACCGCCGCCAAAGGTAATAGGCCTCAGCTCCCTATACCGACACCCCCACACCCCGAGCGCGACGCCCAGGGCGCTCGAGGCCGCCATGGCGAGCCACCACGCCGCGTTGCGCGGTATCTGGCGCGAGTAGAGCGACGCGACGAGGAGGTGGATGGCGTGCACGCTCAGCGCGAAGTCGAGAACTAGTTTAGACCGGGCGACTAGTATGACTATCGCAATGGACCTATTTTTTGGGGGGGACACATGTTAGCAACCCCTTTCGTAGTCATCCACAAAACCAACCAAAACCTCCTGTTTCTAAGGGAGGAGGAACATACAAAACAAACCCCCCATCGACAACCCAAAGGAACCCCGCCATCCAGCCCGTGGTCGTGTCCCCCCTCACGCCCTGCCAGCCGAACACCAGGTCTAAGGAAAAATCCGTCCCCGCCACGAGCGAGGCGAAGAGCGTCAGCACCAGCGCCGTCGCGTAGAAGACGGCCTGCAGCGCGAGCAGCTGCGACGCGATCTTGAGGGGCGGAAGCTCGGATATCGCGCCCGAGCGAGGGGGGCGGCGGCGGCGGGCCATCGTTGTGTGGGTTGAGTTGTGGGAGGGAAAAAGTGTAGTAGGTAGTGTTCGCGGATCCGGCAAACGGGTGGTGCCAACCGGTTGTTGCAGATTCGGAGGGTGGGGGGGCCGGTTGGGTTAGGTCACCCCCTTTCGGAGGAGTGTAGGGAGGTCTTGGGTTGTGGTTGGAGGTTGGCGGTGTGCGGGCGCATGTGCCTACTTGTCTGAGTGTACTAGACTCTCTAATGTCGTTTGGAGGATACGCGGATGTCGTAGGTTATCGGTTGTCGGAGTTGAAGTTATGTAGCTGCCTTTGACATATGGCCAGATGATCCGCGTGTCGACAACCTCGCGCCTGGCAAAGACAAACGGTTACACGCACTGACAGCTGCCAGAGTTGACATGGTCATAGCGTCCGCCGTTCGACTCCGTGACGTACAATTCGCGGCTGACGGTCCGCTTCTTCGGCCCCAGTGGGGTCCGCGAATTGGATGTCTCGGCAAGAAACAAACGACTTTCGAAGCTTCGACGACAGCTTCCGACCTCAAGCTTCAAGCTTTCAACTATCCGCCCGAAACTCTCTACATTGCCACCACCCACCATCCCGCCCCTCCAACGCCCTTCCATCTTCCCGACATAACCACACAAAACCACACCAAAAAAAATGGGCATCCTCGACTTCCTCTCCCCAGGCGCCGAAACAACCGACAAGCGCGCCGAGGAAGTCCGCTCCGGAGCGGTCGCGCCCCTCCGAACGGAGAGGGCAAAATGCTACCTCGCGCGGGACGCGTACTTCGCCTGCCTCGACGCGAACGGAATTGTCGACGCGCTCAAGGACGAGAAGGACACCGCCAGAAAATGCGGCGCGCAGGGGAAGGATTTTGAGAGGGATTGTGCTTCGGAGTGGGTAAGTGCTGGCCTTGTACAACTCCGAAGAGATAGATAGATGGGTTGATGTGGGCAGGGGGCATGGGGAAGGGGGGAAGTTGACAAGGGGAGGAGACAGCATGGAGGGGATAAGAAGTTGTGCTAATAATGGTATAGGTCACGTACTTCAAGAAGTGGCGCGTGCAGGACATCAAGAAAAAGCAGATGCTCGCCGAGCTCGAGGCCAAGGGCGCGGCGAAGATGGACGTCAACACGGAGTTCAAATCAAGGTGAAGGAAGGGGACACAAGGAGACGACCATGGGGGAGGGGAAGGATTGTGACGATAGGATAGGTCGTGTATAACAGGACGTGTACAATAAGTTTTTGGTGCGGGTTGGGAAAATCGGCGTTTGGGTTTACAAGGCGATATCCCAGCTTTTGTTGCGTATAATCTGCGAAATGGACGAGGAGCAGGTTCTTGCGTTTCGAGGACGAGATGGCCGTAGATGAATGAGTGTGACAGTGTACTGCGAAGAACATATGTTGAGGGAGGATATGTGAATATCCCACACCCAATGCGGTCTACAAGGTATCTCAAACAAGCTAGATATAAGCACTGTATCTACTGTTCTCTCCTTCTCGCCAGGTGCAACCGTTCATTGACTCCCGGCCGAATCTTCTCCTTCTTGAACTCAAGCACCAGCAGCCGAACGAGGCTCTCATCTCTTTGTGCACAAGGTATCTTTCCTGCCCAGCAGCAGTCTTTCTGTCTCTTCATCGCCAAGGAAAAGGTACAAAGGAAAGAAAATGGGATCTCTGTAATGGTGATTTCGACAGGAATGAGACCTTGTTTGCATGTCGTAGGAAGAACTGAATAAAACACGAAAAAGGAGATAGTACCTGATGCCTTCGATGCGATAGTGGTATCATGTTTCGTCGACTGATAAAAACGGTAAAAGAAAAACAGGCTTTCGTTCGTTCGTAACGCCCAAGGAATTTCCCAGCTGCCGCGCTCTCCCACATGCTCTGTCTCTCGCCCTTCGTCGTCCGATTGAAGCCGGAAAGCTTCCGTGCCTTACAACCAACTCTCTATCACCATCCCCCGGTCAAAGGGCACCACCATTATTACTACGCCGACATGCAACACCGCCGCCTCATCGACCGCCACCACCTCCCTCTCGCCACGAAGATATCAGCCTCGCTCTACGAAACCTCGTGGTGTATCGCGTCCGTCCTCGGCAGCGGGGGCAGCGCCTTGTCCAGGCTCTCGCGGCTGACCGAGCTTCTGGGCCGGAGGCTCTTCTGGCTGCCGCTCGCGCTCTTCAGCGCGTTCACTGCCGTCGGGTTACCAGTGACGCCGTATCCGCTGTCGGCGCTTTCCGGTTTCAGCCCGGACCCGATTCCATACGCCGTCTTAGGCGGCGTTGGCGGACCACGTCCTTTGCCGCCAAGGACCGGGTTCCCGAAACCGGCCTGCCGTTCGTCCCCGTCCTTGGCGGGCGTCAAAGGTCGGTCATCGCTCTCGGCAGTCGTGGCGCTACTGCTCAGGTGGCTGCTCCTGCTGCGCTCCCCCGTCGTCGAGCCCACCTCGGCAGCCTCTTCTACGACAGGGAGGACGGTGGATGAGCCAGCAATGCCGGACTCACGACGCTCCGCGTGCTGCGACCCCGGTATTGGCGGGCGTTTACAGCCGCTCGGACCAGGTGCTTCGGACGGCGCCGATGTTGCTGTCGTTTTGAGGGTGCGGTCCGGGACGTCCTCTTCCCTGTAGCCGCGGTTCTCTGATTTGTGGGCTTGGTGCTCGGCTCTCTGGAGTGTTATCTCCTGTTCCGGGGATTTTGGGCTCGAGAGCCCGTTGGTAGGAGGTGGGGGAGGGTGGTAGTTGGGAATGGGAGGTATGTGCGTGCTCGTTGAGCGGCGCTGGCTACCCCAGCTGCCGACACGGTCCCGTTGTTCACCAGCAACGACAGCAGCCGCATTGGCTGCGTCTCTTGCCTGAGCCTCCCGCTGTGCTTCTTCGGCGGACATGGTGACGCCGGAGATGAAGTTCATAAACCGTTCGCCGTAATCGTGGGGTGGCAGAGCGGATATCTGGGTTCGATCGCTGGACAGACCCTTCCAGAAATTCTCCAGCTTCTTGATAACTCCGTACTATTTGATGGTTAGCATTTTCTCGGCAAGTTAGAGGTGCATCCTGGAAAATGGGGGCAAACTTACGTGGGTGAGACAATCAATGACGCCCAGGTAGTAGATCTCATCCGCGGGAGTGTTGTCCTCATGTGTTGCTTGGAAGCCACCATCATCTTGATGGAAGACAAACCCGGCCCTGTTGTGTCCCTCCTCCAGCTGGTCGGGCATCTTGCTGGCGGCTTGGCCCATCGGCACCGGCCTTTCGGACCTGATCATGTGTCGCAACTCTCGCGCCTTTCTTTGGCTCTCGAGCTTCGAAGGTGTCCTCATCAGAACGGAGGGCGCCTCCGAATCTTCGTGTTTGTCTCCGCCAGGGCTGAAAACTTGCAAAGTCTTGTCGCGCAAGTTCTCTTCATTGCCTCTCCGCACATCGTGTATGCCGATGAGGAGTGAGTAATCCATGATCTTAAGCTTCTGGAGTAGCCCGACATCCTTGTGTAGCTGCTCCAAGAACAGCCTCTTCTTTTCCAGTCCGAGCTCCAAATGCCTGTTTCTCCTAAGCCAATTGAGATCTTTCAGCGTCGCCCTCGGGTTGTTCCCCAAATCGTCCTCCCGGTAATCTCTGCCGATCGTGGAGCCCTTGAGGTCGAAGGTCTCGTGGATATCGCGGTGCGGCGGGAAGAGGTTGTTCATCACCACAAAGTGGATCTTCTTTCCGTACGGCATCTTGACTCTATGGAGGCCGTAGAACTGGGATAGTAGAGTGTTTGGGTTATCCGTGACATGCTGGTAGTAATCCTTGAGGATCTTCCTGAGAAACTTGTGTTCGCTGTGGTGTATCGTTTTGATGATGTACTTGTAGTCCCTCGAGAAGTAGAAGAAGCTTCCACTTTTGCCGGGGGAACCGAGCTCGGAGAGTATATACTTGCCAGTCAGGGACATGAGGTAGTCGGCAGGGTCGAGGCGAAAGAGCGCGCGAAGATGACGGAAGACCCAGGGCGCGTAGTCCTTAAACTTGAAGTCGTATTTTGCCGAGGGTACCAGTTCATTTCCGGCGCTGAGGACAGTTAGTCAAGCAATAATTGTGAGGGGACTTGGGCAGTGGGAGACTTACATATCGAAGGTGGACTTCTGCTTGGCTTGAAAGTCAGCGTCGGTCAGCGGACGGTCGAGCTTTGCATTTGTCCGGGACACTGAGACTCTGATGCCCGTCAACATGTTGTATGCCGTCACCCAGTTGGCGTGGTTTTCGTCGACTTTTGTCCCGACCAAAACCCTGTCATCATCCTCTCGTTCCATCTTTTTTCTTTTGCTAGCTCGTTTATGTCGATATGCCTCCGCCCACCGCAAGGCGTCCTCGTCCGGAATGATCTCATCACGAGGTAGATCAGAGTGTAGCGAGCGCGTTGTCCTCCTAACTAGGCTCAATGATGTCCGACGCGCTCCTTGGGTGGCCGCGGTTGGCGAAAATCTCCCGCTAGAGAAGCCTGTGTCTATTCCATCTCTTGAACCGCGTGCTGGTGCGACCTTCGGTACTTCCAAGGTGTGACGGTGTTTTACGCCTGCGCCAGGCGGGGATTGCAGCGCACCAGAAGCGGTCGGAACTGGGGGTGGGTGGTATAACGGAGGGGAGGAAACTCGATGCGGTGCGTTGTGGTTTCGTTGGTTGACCTCGGGGTCGGAGTTTGAAGGAGCGGCCAGGGACGGAGGCGAGGCTATATTATAGGACGGGGCCGTGACAGTTTTGTTCACGGGCGGAAGGTGATTTTCGACAGGCGAGTGCTGTATGGACGAAGCCGCTGCTGCAGAGCTTAATGATGTGCGTACGTGTCCATCGATAGGGCTCGACGCTGGAGTTTCTCCATCTTTAAGCCCGTTCGTCGTCGGCGAGTGGTGTTGCACCGTCCGATCCGGCAGACCCTTTAAGCCGATGCCGTTTGTCTGCAGAGGCTGGTTCCGTATCACGCCGTTGGCCTTATCGCCATGTATGCCATTAGGCCTGCCGTCCATGCTCCCATTCAGCTCGGGATGGGTGTCGGAGACGTCTGATAGTTGGGTCGAGTGCGTGGAGCTCTCATCAAAGCTGTCATTTGCTGTCGAGTTGGATTGTTGAGACGGCTGGGCGGTAAGCCCATGGGTCTTGCCCTGGATAAATGGATATCGCTGACTGCTCGAATGATAAAGTGCTCCGGTCTCTGCAGGCTGAGGATAGTGGATGGTGTTGTCGTGGGCCAGGTACGATGGCATCGCGGAGTGGAAGCGGCAAGAAAGGCTATACTCTATGAGCGATGTTTCGGGTGTCGCGCTCGTGGTTTATGGGCCGATTGAAGAAAGGGACATGCTAAGAAAGAAAGAAAAAAAGGTCTCGATCCCGAGACGTGTCTCGTGAAGGTTCTGTGTCGGCCGTCGCTGGCAAAGGCGGCTCCACGAATTGATTTGGAGTGTTGGTTGAGGGTTGAGGCTTAGTAGGGAAAGGAGAGAGAGTGGTAGGCGGAAAGTTGGCACAGCGCTTTGAGATTGAACCGCTTCAGCTGGACTGGGTCCCCCGGTCCGCTGGCGGGAACGACGAACGACGAACAGCGATCCTTTTGGGCAAAAGGCGGGTCGCTATGCCTCTCTCGGGGTTCCAATGGCGGAGCTAGCTCGTCTTGTTGCTGCGGACGGCACAGACAGCCAAGAGGAGATCACAGCATCGTACAAAATAGCCAGGTGTTGCAAAGTATGTCTCTTGATATTCAAGTTTGGAAGCTTCATGGAAGTATTCAAGATAGCTTTTGCAGACTGAATGCACAACAAACAGAAAGAGTCTCTCTTCCGGTATGGTGTGAGACCTGCCAGCTCGCAGCTCGTGTCACTGCCAGCTGGCAGGATGCTGCCAAGATAGGCTAGTTCGTCTTGGTTGTTACAGCAATCCTTGGGACAATTACGAAGCACAAGGATTACGACGGACTGCTACGAGCAAGTAGGAGGTAGGTACCTAGTATCATGGCCTCAGTCAACTATAGAAGACGGCGCGGGCTGGCCGAGTGATTTCTGAGCTCATACACGTGTAAGGTAGGTAGAAGCCAATCTTGCTCAATTAGGTATGCAGCTTGTCGAGATCGCCTTGATTGCGGGCTATGAGATCATAAGGTACTACGTACCTTCGCCTAAATGCATATTAGCTAAAGATCCACATTTGGCAAATGCAACCGACGACACCGATTGCACATGCTTTGACCCACCTCCAACATCCTTCGACTGGTTGCTCCAGTCAGCATCTTCGACCTCGACATCTATACATCCAACCCAGCCCTATTCAACTAATATCTTCTCTCCCCGTGCAACGGGCTACGCCCTACGACTTCGAGACTCATCAACACGTTCACATTAGAGTTAGAGGAGTTCAATCTGGAAACGAAACCAAACATCTGCAATCCTTTCCCACGGGCCGAACTTGGGGAGAGGATGAGGTGACTTTATAAGATATGACCATCAACCCCTTTAAGCAGATTCTCTAGGTCTAACGGGCAGTGACGGCTAAGAGACCCTGCGCCTCCTGCATGCCCTTACTTGTTCAGATGCTTCTGAGCCGCTTCCGGATATCGGTCGCCGGCGACTGCAGTATGGTCCACAGCCTCCTGAAGTTCTGCCGCTTCAGCAGCGGTCAATTCCACGAACTTGCAGTTCTCCTCTACTCGGGACGCCTTGGTCGCACCAGGGATGGCGAGAACACCTTGACGCATCACCCTGTTGGCCATTGATGTTAGCACTGGGCGGTATAGAACGAGGGACAGGGGGAAGATCCATGAAAAGACGTACCAGGCAATAGCAATCTGAGCACTCGTGCACCCCTTTTTCCGAGCGACCGTCTCCACGACCTCGGCCAGCTTAACATTCAGCTCAAACGCGCCCGGCTGGAAGCGCGGGAAGTGGCGACGATAGTCACCGGCCGGGAGATCATCCAGCGTCTTGAACCGACCCGTCAACCAGCCGGCGCCTAACGGGCTGTAGCCCACCAGCGGGATGCCCAGCTCGCGACAAGTCTCGGCCACACCGCCCTCGTCGAGCACGTGTCGCGTGAACAGGCTTAGCTCCTCCTCGACCGCGGCGGGCGGGTGCACGGCATAGGCGCGGCGGATGGTGGCGGGGCTGACCTCGCTGAGCCCGTATGATCCGATCTTGCCCTCGCGGATCAGCTCCGCCAGGGCACGCACGGTGGTCCCGACGGACACGGCCGGGTCAATGCGCGCACACTCGAACAGGTCGATGGTCTTTGTGCCGTCGAGCACGCCCAGGGCTTCGTCAACGGCAGCCCGCAGGCCTTCGGGACTGCAGTCGGGTGCCTGGCGCCTGAGGTCGTAGGCGCCCTTGAGGCTGAGCACAACCCGCGGTGCGTCTTCGGGATACTTGGTGAAGTAGTACTTGAGGAGGTGGAGGGAGTTGGCGTTGGGGGGGCCGTAGAAGGTACCCTGGGAATATGGCGAGGGGTCAGTATTTTGCGGGAAAGCGAAATGCGAAAGAGAGAAGTGCTCACCGCGTTCCAGAAGTTGGCCCCATTCTCCAGGGCGACTTTCATGGGTTTGATGGCCTCTTTGTGCGTAATTTTGCCGGACATGGTCAGATCTGGCTACGTCTTAGACGTATGATACACACTTGGATATTGCTTCAGCGGCCCTTTGACTCACTCATCATGCCGAATCCGACGGAGCCCACAGGTTTCCCTGCTATGGTCTGTGGAACATTTACAGGCGCCATTGCAAATTCTTGAGCGAGGTAGAGGTCCTCCAAGGAAAAGGGTACGGTTTCTCGATCGGGTATCCTGGAGCGAGGGAATGTGCCACCTCGTTCAAAGTTGTTCCTTAATGCACATACTATGGTATATCATCAAGGCGCGGGGAAGCTCCTATTTAAAGCTTTTGGCTCGACCTTCCCTTTCATCGAACATGCCTTCAATCGTTCTATCCAAGTCTCAAAGCATCTACTAGCGTGGGGTCTGTACCTGGTGGCCATGTTGAATCGAGATGTTATACTGTCGTACCAACGGCCGCCTTGGAGTTTAACATGATTGGACAAGATGTTATCACCGTTAATACCGTTCTCTAATCATGTTGAAGTATGAGGCGGCCGTCTGTCCCTAGAGTTGTGCTACATGCCGTTAGCAGCGTTGTCCAATCATGTTTCGCTATGAGGCGGCCGCCACCAGAGACGTATGTATGCCGTGACTCCGTGAGTACCACCGTCAGTTCAAATCCGGGAATTCACATCAACCACAACCTGTCTCGGGAAGTTGTGTAGTTCAGGTGGCATAGAGGATCACGTCCTTGCCGGCTCGACTTGTCCCCTCGGGTACATATTGCTGCATCTCGGTGACACAACTGCTTTCATGGGTGCGATCTGATCGGAGATCCCATTCTCTTGCTACAGTTGGGTATTAGAACCGACAAGCCTTCGACTCTCCATTTGCCATCAAGTTCATATGCTTCCACTCTCGGAACCCTTGGATTCGACACCTACTGTGCATAGGTGCGCACGATGTCATCGTCAATGCCTGTAGAAGCACCGAAGGCGATGACGACTGAGAACCGGGCCGGGAAGTTGTCATGACTGTTTCAACCAAGGTATTTCGAAGCCACGTTGGAGTCCTGGGATTGGAAACGATGGCAAACTATACGTGCTCTGGATCCTCAATCGGGATGGCATCGGTAACTGGCGTGTAGATTACATGATCGTCTTGAAAGGGGGACTAAACGACGGCCGATCACGCCAATGATGGGATCCAGAGAGTCTGTCTGAATGACATATGAGGCATGCAGGATACCTGGCTTGTGCTGAATTAGGACCTCCACTTGTAATAAATACTAAGTACTTAGGGTTGGGCTTACGGTTAAGGTATCAAGAGTATTTGGATTCTGGCCGGACCACCTTCTTCCATGTTCCTCCACGTCGGCCTGTTCCTCCAATAAACATCCTCTGTCTCACTAGCCTGCAGCCACAGCTAGGGGATGCGGGAATGAACAGGATGACCTTTCATTGGGTCATGTTTGCAAACACTACCTACAGATGGCCGCTTCTGACAAAATCCCATTCCGCGCCTCTTTTTGATCGGCACAGAAGGCAATCCTGGGAAGGAACAGTCCAACTGGAACTTTATTCTGGCAAACCACCGCCTCTCACAACGATGGCAGTTTGCCAACGCTGCCCAGGTCGGGTCTTCCCGTCCGCAGCAGCACTGATCCAGCATCAACTCGCCAAGCATCCCCTCGAATTGCCGGCACCATCAGCAGGCCCCCAGACAGGGACGCTCCCTCAGCAGCTCATTTCTGCCACCAAGACCGCCCGGGTTCGCGACGCCGAGCGGATCTGGAACGGTCTCCGCAAACAAGAGCCAGTCCATGTCATCGATGGCGCAGTGCTCCAACCGTCTACGATGCCGGTGTCTGCCACGACGCCGTTTGAGTTGGTGTGTAGCTACAACTGGCTCGCTTCGGGAGGGTTCCATGTCCCAGGTGAGTGAGCACCCAACGCAAATCTTTTTACCTCGCGTAAACAACCTCAGCCTTTCCCGGGGCTCCCGGTTCTGACATCGGAAGCAGGACACGCTCCCCTCTGGCAAAATCTCGCTCTCCCCGTGGCCGTCCCCAAGGACCCTAAGAAGACATCCCTCAACCCCCGCCGCCGCTGCCGCCGCCCCTCCTGGACAACCACCACATATCCATTCGAGCAAGTGCTCAGCGCCACGGCCCAGATGAGGCCGGACTTCACCTTCAGCGCCGTCGACGTGGTGGTCACGCGCAACAGCCTGCGCAAGCTGCTCGACTTCTGCAGCGGCAAGGCCCAGCCGAGCTTCCGGATCGGGCTGTCCATGGTGCGCGACACCACGCTCTTCATTGAGCAGTACGACGCCAGGGCTATGCCCTTCCAAGAGTCCGGGTGGGGCCACGGGTTCGAGCGGACGTTCACTCGGTTCCCGACCGGCCTGGAGGGGAGCACCTCGCACGATCGCTTTTTGCGGTACAAGCTCGGGGAGATGGACTGCGTGGTCGGATTTGAGGTCGACGCTTGTTATTATGAGCCGACGCGGGACGAGGGAGACAACGACGCGGTCGATGCGCTAGACATGCAGGGCCTGTCGATAGACCCTCCTCCTCCCTCCGACCGCCACGCCACCGGGAACAAGCCGACTACTGGAAGATTAAGGTCGATGCAGCAATCCACCGCAGCCGAGCTGAAATCCAAGAGCAAACGGCAGTCGGGCGGCGGCATCGGCGCTTTCCTCCCCCAGCTCTGGTTCGGGCGGACGCCGTGGCTGATCGTGGGACGCCACGCCGAGGGGACGTTCACCGAGATCGGCGTCGTAGAGGCGTCGGCGCAGTTTGCGCGGTGGGAGACCGATCATCAGGTTGGCTTGCGTAAGTTGGTTGCCGTGCTTGGGGAGCTGCGGGACGCGGTCCGGAAGAATGGAGGTAGGGGGTGCGCTGGAGTATGTGAGAAGGGGCCCAGGGGGAGGAGTATTGGGGTCTATGACCTGGTGAGGGAGGGGGTTGGTGTTCCTGAGGAGGTTATTAAGCGGTTTTGGGGGTAGGAGGAGTGGTAGAATGGATTGACAGACGTGATACCTCGGCTGGATATGTGTGGGTGGACATGTACAGTCGCACATGGTTGGATGCTTCCATGTCTCTCTTTCAGTGAATGAGGATTGTGTTTAATACAAAGCATGCCCAACAAATTGACTTCGAGGCAACCACAAAACCTCTCAACCGGTCGTCAAGCAACAAGCACACAGATGAGTTCGGGCGCCACGCTGTAGCCTCCCGGAGACTGGACGTGGACAGTGAGTGGTCTTCTGCACACCACTAGACGGCGCCAAGTCCGTCTTCGCAGCCAACTATGCATTCATCCCCGATGTCGATGTGCAAATGGGCCTTGCACAGGATTATGCGGGAAGTACTTCAGACAGTACAGCCAAGCATACAACTAGATGCATGAAATAGGATGACGCTTTTGTTTGTCTCGACCCGACATATCCAATGCAGCCAGCCCACTGGTGTACAACGTGTTCCTCTTCAGATGTATGTAGGGATCAGATCCAGCCAGCCATCTAAGACTTACCGTCTTCTCCTCATACGGAATACCGTTCAGCAACTCACTTCCCGGACGTAAACATCCCCCCACCTCACCCGTACGCCCTGGCCAGCTGTCTCCCGTGGCGCCGCGCCACCAGGAACGGGATCTTGCCGCGTGGGTGCGGCTCGTGGAACTGGATGCTCCGCTCGACGTCGAGCCGCGACGGCTGGAAGTGCCAGACGCCGCCGTACAGCTTCTGGGCCGCGAAGCCGACCTCCGGGAGCGCCTGCAGGAAGTCGGTCCACGCCACCTCGCCCGGCGTCGTGTTCGCTTCCGGGTCGAAGAAAAGGATCCGGAGGACCTTGAGGGCGCGCGGGGAGACGGAAATGGAAGGTGAGACGTCTAGTGCCTTAGTCTTGATTCATCAGCGGGAACCCACACCACATAGACCGTGCGCATGTACTTGTGGGGGGCCCCGGAATCGTCTCATATTCACACTACCGCAGTAAGAAGTACGGTAAGGACTGTCGATTGAGGTAGCGCCGCGCTGGTAAGAGACTTAAAACCCCGTACTACTTAACAAAGTCGTTTGCGAGAACCCGAAAACCCCCATATTCTCCCAGTCTTGTCAATGAGTGTGTGTCCTGCCATGTTCTGTTGACCGCCGGTGTGCCGGCATCTGGGAGCCCAAACACACTTAGAACTCCTGGACGTAGGCCATCAACCCGTCCGGCTGACCGCTGGCAAGCTGCTTGTGGACGCAGGCGAAGCCGTCTGCCTCAGCGGCCCACTGGCAATCACCAGTGAACTTGCCCGTAGTGCATTCGAGATACGGCGTCCACTCCAGGTGACCCTTGGTTCCGGGCGGAATCGAGACGGTGTACGAGACTAGGCGCTTCTCACCCTGCGTAAACGAGTATCTGAAGAACACAAGGACACCCATTTAGTAACTCAACATAACGTTTTGACGGAAGACGCCGAAGACTTACTCGTAGCTGAAACTGACACTGGCTTGGACAAGGTCGAAGAAGGAAGCGCCAACCTCGGTGGAGACTCCGAAGGACTGTGTGGCCTCGAAGCTCACTTCAGCCTGATCTTGGAGCTGGCAGTCGCCGTCCTGGCCACAAGAGAGGGTGCCTGTAACCTTGACCGCGGCGCCACGCGAGTCTTCAGGGGCCGCGCCCTCCCACTTGCAATCAGCGCGAGGACGCATCAGAGGTGATCGCTTGATGGCAGTAACGTCAGATGACGGGCTGGACTTCTTGACTTTGTTGGCGAGGTTGGATGCGGGAGAAGACATGTGGATATAGTCCTTCCTGGCAAGACGGGCGGTGGCTTCAAATGCGATGATCCCATCACATTCGTCGTCACAACACCAGAAGGCGCCAATCTGTTGGGGAACCCAGAGCTGGGAGCAGGGGGTGGTCGTGGCTCCATCAAAGGTGGCAAAGACGTCGCCGCACGACTCGGGGTCAACGCTGCTTTCCTTCAACAAAGCAACCTGGCAGTTGCTCGCGAGGCCCTTGGCATTGACGTAGGCCTTCCAGTCGCCGTTGTCTCTTTTCTCCCAGCCGTCGCCGGGTATCATGGTGCCTCCACGGCATGTGTCGCCGCTGTGCTCGAAGAATTTAAGGTCCATGGTGTCACCCCCGCAGTTCGATTCCTTGAAGAAGGGGAAGGTGTATAGAACCTCCTGGGCCGTGACAGCCGCCGCAAGGCTTGCTGCGAGAAAGAGCTTCGAGATCATCTTGTCGGTTCAAGCGTTTTCGCTGATGGAGACGTGTCTTCGGGAGGAGAGGAGAAGATGACGAGATCCACGAGAGGGAGATGATGTGCTCGATGCCGAAAGTTGTGTTGCTAAAGATGCTGATGATGAGCAACAGAAAACTCATGTTGGAGACCTCGACATGGCTCCCTTTTATAGATTTTTGGTGCTTCTGATCGACACGCACTCAATGTCCTTCGCCATACAGCTCCGTTACTGTTCGCTATTCCTCATGACGTCGCTGCGGGCTTGCCAAGCGCCGTGAAGCTCAGAATCCAAAGTCCAAGCCCTCGTTGAGAACTCGTTTACTCGCCAGCTTCGGGATCCCGAAGGCCGTATCCGCTCGTCGTTTGTACAACATCGAGATCTCTGCGCAGCAGACCGCCGACTATGAGATCCTATGTCCTTCTCTGCAACGTCGATCCATTATGAGTTGCAGTGATGACGACGGATGCGACAAGCCTGGGTGTCTGCATAACGCTGATCCCCAGGGCAGAAGGTAAGTTATGTCTAAAGGCGGTAACTGGAATAGAAATCGAGTCCTTCTCTGCAACGCTGATCCGCTATAGGATTCCAGGACCGTCAACACGGCGACGAGCTAGAGTATGCACACAACCGACGATCTTGCCCAGCTGGCAGCACATGCGAGGCACTGAGCAGAACCGTGCTACCGCATCCATTGATGAATGATGATTGGTGCACAGCTTAGATAATAGCTAATGTCTAGCAGGTGATAAAGTATTAAAGTCTGCTAACATGAGATCGTTGTGGGACATAGAATGGGGCTTATTTGTCTTATAGAAGTGACATCACAGAAGAGTTCGTACCAGTTTTAGCCGATACTGTCAAGGTTGGCTCTTCGGCCGATCTACTATTGTTGTATCCCGTACTCCGAAAATTATATCTACGTCGAGATATGTCTTACCGAGAAGTAACGTAAGTTAGGTAACCTGACGGGTTTAGGAATTCCGGCTAAGTTGGGACTCCCGGCTCTGAAGAAGATAAAGTAGAGCAGGTTATGTAAGGACTTAGACTCTAGAGAAGAAGTTGCGCATCTGGTTGGTAAGGTACCTAGTGAATGGTCAGGACGTGTCCAGCTACTCACCGACATGTTAAGGTAGATTCTTGGTTAAGGCAATGCCGAATTGCCGATATCCGAGAACTAGTATTATACAACTGGTCCAGGATGGCGCATGTTAGTGCGGTAACGACAAGTCGTCTCGTTGGTAGCCGGGGGATCGCCCAATCGTGTGTTCAGATAGCGCGCTAACATCCATAATCCTTCCAACAGCATAACCATCTCTGAGCCATTTCCGTAACAACCGCAAAACAGCTGGGGGAAAAAAAGACAAAATGTCATCCAACAAAACAGTCATCGCCTTCGACCTCTACGGGACGTTGCTGTCCACCGAGTCAATTGCAAAAGAACTCGCAAAGCTTTTCGGCGAAGAAAAGGCGCAGTCCCTCGCCGCTCTTTGGAGGCGGTACCAGCTCGAGTACACATGGCGCATCAATAGCATGGGTTCGACTCATCACCTCACACTACCCTGGTACCTTACCAATTATGGCAGATATTAACCCAGCCCGCAGGCGTATACCGCTCCTTCAGCGAGATAACAAAAGGCGCCCTCCAACACGCCGTCGCCGAGAACGGCCTGTCCCTCTCGGCAGACGATGCAGACAAGCTGATGAGGGCGTACGACTCCCTGCACGTCTTCCCCGAGATCCCCAAGGCCCTGGACGCGCTCAAACAACTTCCCCAAGTGGAACCCTACATTTTCACCAACGGCACGCAGGATATGGTCAGCGCGTCCGTCAGGTCATCCCCGGACCTCGGGCCGCATGCCGACCTGTTCAAGGGCTTCGTCACGGTGAACGAGATCCAGGTGTTCAAGCCGTCGATGACGGTTTACGAGGACCTGGTTGTGAAGACGGGCAAGGAGGGCAAGGCTGGCGAGGTCTGGGTTGTCACGGCCAACCCCTTTGACGCTGTCGGTGCCAGGGTGGCGGGCCTGCAGTCCGCT
The DNA here is from genome assembly GCA_009194965.1 of Coniochaeta sp. 2T2.1. Lineage (NCBI taxonomy): Eukaryota > Fungi > Ascomycota > Sordariomycetes > Coniochaetales > Coniochaetaceae > Coniochaeta > Coniochaeta sp. 2T2.1. The sequence goes on along the minus strand of VSMA01000018.1, from coordinate 962,887 downwards.
TGGATTGATAGGGTTGGAAAGGGCTGGGTCGATAGGCTGGGCGATGTCATCGGTGGTGTCAGGCCGACGGCGGTGGTCTCTGGTGTTGATGAGGCTGTTGGTGAGATTATGAAGCTCAGCGCTAGGTAGTTCTAATCGCTAAGTGAAGCTATCGAATAACAGTGACGAAACTCGACACAACACCCGTTGTGATCTTCCTCCTTCTATCATATACCGCGCTTCTCTTTGGCATGGGTGATGACGTCCCAAAGGATGTCACGCCCGATCAGACAATGTTCGTTCGTGAACGGACAGGGAGGTTCTTTGCAAAAGATGTCGTAATAGGTGTGCGTCATCAGGGGGATCCTTCAATCATCAGCAAGACAGCGGACAAATATCCTCTGGCTGGCTCCGGAGCAACTCACGGAAACTCCGTCTCCACCCCCGTGCAAACAGGATTCCAGTCTTTCAGGTTCTAGTGGCATTCGTCAGTAGTCGAGTCTAAAGGCGAAGAGACATCGCTCCTAGGACTCGCATTCTCGGACCACGCGTAAAGCTCCTCCTGGTTGTAGGCATACTCGACTCCCGGCCTCTTATCGAAGAAGCCAACGAAGTCAAGAATGGTTTTGCGGTGAGCGTTCGGTACGCTGCGATGTGTAAGACTAGCGTATTCTATCATTACGTGTCGAAGATCTGACGAGGCTCGTAGGACATCGTTGTCCGGGACTTCATTTTCAAAAGGGGGAAAGATGATCAAGTCCTTGGAAATGAGCCAGGATAGATGGGCCTCCCTTTCTGTGAGCGGTGTGTACCTCGGGGGATCGCCACTGGGTTTCCACGTCTGCACATTGCAACCCCTTGACTCGCACACATACATGAGATGGTCAAGTGCTGCGTCAATTGTCAGCGCTGGCCGTCTATGTTATGGTGGTTGCACGTACCTTCCTCCTCGTGGCCAGATGGGTTCTGGACAAAGAGGACCTTGAGCCGCCGTGGAGGTCGCGGAGTATCCGTGGCGGCAGCTGGAGGTCCGGACTGATCCATGGTATCGCATAATGCTTGTGATCGTAACTAGCGGGCAAGTGTCCAAAAAGCCTGTGTCTGGTTGCTGGACGGAAACCTAAGACGACTGATCTGGGAATGGATTGATGGAGTACAGGAAGATTGGAGTCATTGGACGACGGGAAGAATGAAAAGACAAATCTGAGTATCGACCGGTTACCGAGAAGGGTGCCCTCAATTCGCTCTCGAAGTGGCATCTGTCCAGGCGGGCACTGCAAGGGCAGAACAAGGAGAATTTTGGAGGCAACTGCATCTTGAATCAGCACCCACCTTACCAGGTAGACCTTCTCATCCGGTTCCCGGAGATGCACATGCCAGGACCACAGCAGTAAGAGGGACCAGAGACTCTCCTGGTTGATGAGCTGCCCTGCTCCTTAAACAAGGCTCAACCTCCTTCCCACAGACAAGGCTGCTTTCCAAAAGCCCGCAACTCCCGTCTAATCTCACCCCTGTTCCAGTAACGGGCAGCAAAGCACTCTTCCCCTATGCATTCACCTTTCACTCTCAAAACAGACTTTCACCCTTTGCCCCTCCGGGGCTTTACCGGCGTTGACAACAACAACAACAACAACAACAACAACAACAACAACAACAACCTTCCGCTCTCCTGGAAGGGCTCTACATTCTCGCTGGGCTCATAGTTAGTAGGGACAAGCGGAGAGCATAACACGAATCCAAAGTAACAACTGGATCTTGTAGGTAGGTGTCAATTCAGCTATCACTGATAAAACGAGCCCTCCTGGCCCTTGACACCTATATGGAAAAACACTATGGTACACTCCCTCAAGCACCAGCAACGACCGCCAGCCCTTCATAAATCTGCTTCTTGACATCGTAAAACGTCGAACTACCACCGGCAACGGGCAGGCCGATACTCTCGAGCTCGATCCGGCCTGTAGCCGTCTTGCGCACCACCACCGACCTGTCGATGAGCAGCGTGCCCTCGCCCCTAAACTCGGCGGTATGACCGGAATTTAGCATCGTCCTCCGCAGATCCGCAAGTCGGAGATCACCGACGTGCAGCGGCTGAGCCGCCGACCTGACTGCCGAAACGAGGTTGATGGGCAGCACATCCAGTGTGGGCACGGGATTGTCTGTGGTCGTCGTCAGTTGGCCAGAGACCGATTCGGGTGGCGGCGGCGGGGCGGACCCGTCGGTGATGGTCTTTTGCCGCTTATTGGCGCCTTCCTCGTCGCCTGCCTGAACTTCGTGGAGAGGCGTGAACTGTCCGCCGACCAGGAGACCCGTCACGGTAACGATGCCGAGGCCGCGCACCTTCTGCCACTTAAGCCGCTTGACCAGCGGGTCTGCCAGCTTGACTACCCAAGCGTTGGTGTCGACGCTGGCGTCTATTGATACCCCGACCTTGGGAGTGAAGACGTCTATTGCGCTTTCCTCGTCTGTTCCGAGTTGCGCTGCGAGGAGCTTTTTGCAGTCCGCTGCAAGAGACAGCGTCTCCTCTTCGCTGCCGGCCACGAGGATGAGCTTCCGTGGCTGGATGAGGGGTATGAGCATGTTCAAGCTGCGCTTGTCGTGCAGTCCGCTGAAGTCGACAAAGGCGATTCGGAAGTTGACAGTGACCGTAGAAGACGACATCGTCAGCTTCGAGGGTCCGACCGGTATTGGCTCGTTATCGTCTTCGAGATTATCCAGCTCATCGCCAGCTGGTGCATCGGCAGGCCTCAAGTCCTCATCAGCTGACATGGCCCGAGCCAGTTGTGGCCGCTTGTTAGGGCCTGCACCTCCTTTCTGCGTGGTTCCGACGTCGTCCCACTTGCGTTTTTTGCCGACCTTATCGCCGTCTTCGCCATTTCCTAGTTGTTGTGTTTCGTGGGCATCCGCATCCTCGCGCTCCTCCGCCCTGAGATAATCCTCCGGCCGGATCAGCTCGCCGTACTCGTCTTGCCGCCTCCTCCTTATCGGAACTGGAAACATGCGTTCTCTGCCTTTCTTCCCCCTCACGTCGAAATCGTACACGCCCTTGCGCTTGAGTAATATCATCACCCCCAGGTCTTCGTCCTTCAGGACCACCTTCTTCCGGCTCGCTTGTCCCATCGTGGTGGAGACGTTCAGGGCTTTCCCTTGCTGCTCGTTCTCGTCGTCATCGGTATCCTCCGAGGACTCGGACGAGGCGTCGTCAACGCCATCGCCTGACGCCTCTAGAGCAGTGGCCCCGCCACTCTGCAATGTGGCCTGCAACTGCCTCTGCGTGGCTAGCCATTGTTGGTAAACGTCCAACTCCTTGCCCTCTAAAGGCTGCCTCTGGGGTTCGGCGATCTCCAACTCTCGTCCACTGACGTAGACTTGTTCGAAAGTGTCTCCGTTTGTCGTCTGTTCTGTGGCAACCCCGTCCTTGCGCTCCTTATACCAATCCCACAAAGTCCTCGCTATTGAATATTTCCCTTCGGCGCCTTTGCTGGGCTTTTCCGTCAGAATTACCAAATTTCTCGCATCGTCAGCCATCGTCCTTAGGACGTCTTTGGAGAAGCCCCATTCCAAGCTGGAGTCGCTGGCCAGAATGACCTTGCCTTTCGGCGTGAGAGTGTCCGGATCCTCTTCCAAAATCCGCTCAATCTGAGCCTTCCGGTCCAATAGCCTCAGGTGCTTGAAGTCAAATGGTCCAGCTCCCTTTCCTCCAGCTCCGCCAGTGCCGTTCGCTCGTTTCGTCCCTTCGGCGGAGGCTTCAAATTCTCGGATGATACCATCGTCCATCCACTCGAGCATACTCCTCGCGAGCCTCATGGTGCTGTTGATATTGCGGCCAGCTAGATAGAGCTTCGATGATTTGAACAACTCGTTGCCATTAGCAGCTTCAGATCGCCATGCGTGCTCCAGGAGGTAAGACAGCTCCAAGACTCTGGCGCTTGAGTCAACCGGTATCAGAACTGTACCACCCCTAGCTATGCATAGCTTGATTGATTCCAGAAGCTGCTCATCGCGACGTGCGCGTGCGACAGTGGTCTCGGGGGTCCGACTGCTGCAGATCAGGGCCGTAGGTTTGCGGAGCTGCTCGATAACTTCTGTTCCGCCGGTGCTGCCGTGGCCACCGGAGAGCCATGCGGCGCCTGCAAAGACATTCTCACGAGCTTGGTTCCAGTCCACGGCGTAGACAATGGACTCCAAGCCGTGCTGGATGTGCCAAATCGTGCCGCCAAGTGTGTGGCCAGAGTTATACGCAGTTATGGTAAGGCCATTGAGAGGTGGCGAGAAAGGCGATGGAAGCGGTTGGTGAGGCTGAGAGTATTTGAGCGGTTGTATAAGGGAGAAGTAGCGGGTGATCTCTTCAGGGGTGGGTGCCTGGAGGAGGAAGCTGGTGTCCGAGGACGCGGATTGCGAATATGCATAGGAGATTTCGGCGAGAGATGTTGATGAGACCTTGGTAGCCGCCAGAGGGGTCGAGGCGTACAGTTCCTGTATCAGTGTCCGTCCCAGATCGATGACTGGCCTCGTAGCGTAGACTGGTATGCGGGTGAAGAGAGGGAAGTGCTTGCAGCAATGGGCGTATGCGCCTAGATGGGAAACCGTGGCATGTGTGAGGAGGACGAGTGATAAGGTTGGGACTTGCCTACAAGCCTGTCGTTAGTATGAACGGCTACGTCAGGGACAACCGATGACAACAGTATCAAAGAACGTACTTTTCGAGCTCACGGAGCTTCTCAACATCGAACGTGTCATCCCATCCCACATCTACCAGGACCTTGACTCCTCCATCAAGCTCCAACAGCGACTGCGATGCAGTGGACTCTGAAAGGGCGCCCTGCAAAGGGCAAAGAGTGAACATAGTGGTGGTTGCGCCAGGCTCGGCCTTGATTATCTCATCGCATTCATGTTTTGAATGTTAACCAAGCTTGCATCCGTGTCAGAATCGGAAAGTACAGGCGCAGTAGTCGGGAGAAGTCTCGTGTTGTAGTGGTTGCGATGGGGAGTCGGCTATCTTGGGTGAAGTTGTTCTCGGTGACGTTAGCTTTAGTTCTTTGTCGCGTCTGGAAGCTCCAACAAGCTGAAAGGAAGACGGGGTTCCCGTTCCAGATCTTGGCGGTAATAACCGGCAGTATTCGTTCTTGGCCAGATCGAACTGGACATGGGGTCCTGCCCCTGTCGCGTCGCAGATTCTCCACTTTAAACCTGTGATTTGGAGATGACGGACCATCACTGGTGTCACCGACGAAAAGGGAAAAGGACAGCAAAGTGCATCGACATCCCACTTTGGTGCCTTTTACACCACTTATTATAGTCAGAGTAACCAAGAGCTGGTTCTTCCAACCTCAAAGCGTTTATTCAGGCCACGATAGCCGCAAGCATTAATGCTATGAATTGATTCACTTTTCTACCAATTTCCGACATAGCAAGCTTGGTTGAGCTTCGGACTTCCATTGCCAACTGGCCAACTGCCAACTTTCCGCCCGCACCCTCCTCCATCAACCACGCGATCGAGCCAGCTTCACGAAGCTTCACCCTCCTCCCGTATAAGTCGACACCATGACCGACTACTCGATGTACCATGCCCTCGGCCAGGGCGAGCAGGATCCCAACGACCCGAACCGCAGAACCCAGCCTGCCCCTCCCCAGTTCTCTCCCGGCGTCGCCCCTCAACAATACCAACAAGCCGGCGGAGACAGCGCGCCTCCTCCTCCCGGTCAGGGCCAGCAGTACTATGGCTCGCCAAACCCTCAACAGGACCAGGGATACAGCACATTCCAACAGCCGCCGCAGGGTTACGGGACACCTCAACCACAGCCGGGGTACTTCCCGCCTCAGCAATCACCGGGGCTACAAGACGCAGGGCTGGCAGCTCAAATGGGGGGCATGTCTCTGGGCGCCGACGCACATCATGGCACGGCAAGGAGGAAGAAGAAGGACCGCCATGCATACCATCAGGTTGAAGCTCCTTCGGGCTCGTCACAGCCGTTCAATGGCATACCACCCGCCGGCACGCCCGCGACTGCGTTTCTGAACGCAGACCCGTCTGCTAGTAGCCAGTTCGGAACACCCATAACGCCTCAGATGGGCCAGTTTCCTGCCTCGGTCAACCCTCAGTTCTCGCCAATGCCGGCATCGCCAGCCGAGTTCGCAGCTCGTGGAGAGCAGGGAACCTCCGTGCCTACTACTGGCCAAAAAGTATCTCCCGACGAAATGCCTAGTGTACCTCTGTCGCGAGACTCTGCGCAACAATATTTCCTCAGCAACGTCTATCCTACGTTTGAACGACACGTGCCTCCTCCAGCAACCGTCTCGTTCGTCGCCTTCGATCAGGGCAACTCGTCTCCGAAGTTCGCCCGCCTCACCATGAACAACATCCCCGCCACTGCGGAAGGCCTGCATAGCACTGGCCTTCCACTTGGTCTGCTGCTTCAGCCACTAGCTCCTGTTCAAGCAGGGGAACTACCCATCCCTGTCCTGGATTTTGGCGATGCTGGCCCGCCCAGGTGTCGACGCTGCCGGGCTTACATCAACCCCTTCATGATGTTCCGTGCCGGTGGAAACAAGTTCGTCTGCAACCTCTGTACATATCCGAACGATACACCGGCAGAATACTTCTGCGCAACCAGCCCACAAGGGGTGCGTGTTGACCGCGATCAACGGCCGGAGCTTACCAGGGGTACTGTCGAGTTCATGGTGCCTAAGGAGTACTGGACGAAAGAACCGGTTGGCCTCCGCTGGCTATTCCTGATCGATGTGACCCAAGAGTCATACAACAAGGGGTTCTTGGAGGCGTTCTGTGATGGTATTCTCGGAGCCCTATACGGGGCAGACGAGAACGATGAGAAGGATGAGTCCGGCGAGCCAAAACGGAGGATACCACCTGGAGCAAAGGTTGCCTTTGTCACGTATGACAAGGAGGTACATTACTACAACGTCAGCCCAACCCTCGAGCAGGCCCAGATGATGATCATGCCGGACATTGATGATCCATTCGTCCCGCTGAGCGAGGGTCTGTTCGTCGACCCGCATGAGTCCAGGGCAGTCATCTCATCCCTACTCACACGCCTCCCTACGATGTTCTCCAGCATAAAGAACCCTGAACCTGCGCTACTGGGGACGTTGAGCTCGGTTGTTGGAGCACTTGAACAAACCGGTGGCAAGATCATTTGCTCAATATCTGCGTTGTCTACCTGGGGCCCGGGGCGTTTATTCATGCGCGACGACGGGAAGCACGCGGGCGGCGAGCCTGACAAGAAGCTGTTCAACACCGAGCATCCTGCCTGGAAGAAGATCGCCGAGCGCATGGTGACAGCTGGGATTGGTATCGACTTCTTCATGGCGGCGCCAAGTGGCGGTTATCTTGATATTGCCACGGTAGGACACGTCTCTGCTACCACGGGCGGTGAGACGTTCTACTACCCCAACTTCATCGCGCCACGAGATAACACCAAACTGTCACTGGAGGTTAAGCACGCCGTGACACGCGAAACCGGCTACCAAGCTCTGATGAAGGTCCGGTGTTCGAACGGCCTGCAGGTCACGGCTTATCACGGTAACTTCATCCATCACACATTTGGCGCCGATCTCGAGATCGGCGTTGTCGACTCGGACAAGGCCCTGGGCGTCACCTTCGGATATGACGGCAAGCTGGACTCAAAACTCGACGCCCATTTCCAGTCTGCGCTGCTCTACACCACAGCCTCGGGTGAGCGGCGAGTAAGGTGTTGCAACATCATCGCCAGTGTCAGCGACAACGCAAAGGAGAGCATCAAGTTCGTCGACCAGGACGCCGTTGTCTCCATGCTCGCCAAAGAAGCGGCCACCAAGCTGTCTACCACATCAGCCACGCTGAAGGACATCCGACTAGGCCTAACAGAAAAGACCATCGATGTCCTAGCCGGATACCGCAAGAACTTCCTCTCCCAGTCGCACCCACCAGGACAGCTAGTCATGCCAGAGAAGCTCAAGGAGTTCTGCATGTACATGCTCGGCCTGATCAAGTCCCGCGCCTTCAAGGGCGGCAACGAGAGCTCGGACCGGAGAGTGCACGAGATGCGGATGATCCGGTCCATGGGCGCGCTGGAGATCAGCCTCTACCTCTACCCTAGGATGATCGCCCTGCATAACCTCCAGCCGGAAGAAGGCTTCCCAGACCCGCAGACCGGCCATCTCAAGATGCCGCCGCAGATGCGGACGTCGTTCAGCCGCGTCGAGGTCGGAGGTGTCTACCTCGTCGACAACGGCCAGCAGTGTCTGCTGTGGTTCCACTCGCAGACGTCGCCGGAGCTGATATCCGACCTGTTTGGCGAGGGCAAGAACAGCCTGCAGAGTCTCGATCCGTACACCTCCACCATCCCGGTACTGGAGACGCACCTCAACGCCCAAGCCCGCAACATAATAGAGTTCCTGAGGACGATGCGCGGCTCCAAGGGCTTGACGATACAGCTCGCCCGCCAAGGGATCGACGGCGCCGAGTACGAGTTCGCGCGGATGCTGCTAGAGGACCGGAACAACGAAGCTCAGAGCTACGTCGACTGGCTCGTGCACATCCACAAGGGCGTGCAATTGGAGGTAAGCCCGCTTTGATATCTCCCCCATCCTATCACGAGTACACCACTGACACAATTTTCTCCAGCTGGCTGGTCAGAGGAAGCGCGAAGACTCGAGCGAAGCGTCCGCCCTGTCGAGTTTTGCTGGACTACGGCCGGGATATTGGTAGGACAAAGAACCGGTCACGGAAACTCCGAACCTGACCTTGTGGTCGGACGAAGACGAGGAAGACCTGCTGTCTTAGGTAGTACACTCGGTCATCTAAGGCATGGGACCCGAGGACTTTCGCATAAATATCATTGATAGCGGCATCATGCATGTTATTTGAGAGCGAGCTTTCTTGATCTGGGCACATTGCTTTAATTGCTGCTTTGGCGGCCTTTCCCCGAAATGGCTGTCGGTGCTCCTTGCTGCTTGCCCTCGAAGAATAGTTTGGTTTTGCAGAGTACCTCTGATACAGTGTACGTTTATGGGCGATGAGCCTAGGGCTAGCGGGGATGCGCTCTGTACAGTTCCTCTTCGACCCCCCCAGATCCGCCTAATCAAACATGGCCTTCTTCACGGCAGCGCCGTTGTTCTGCCATGTTATCACCGCCAGGCCCGACCGGACTGCGAACAGCGGTCCACGGGAATGATCTGCGGGCGACGGTCGATACCAACTGTCCGAGTACGGGTCACCAAGCGCTCTAGTCGGAATGATGACCTTATCCAGTTCGCGGTCAGGCCGGAGAGCTCGAAGTCTGCGTGGTCATCATCGGTAGCAGGGGAGTCGTTCCGGAGTAGTTATATCGACGGCGGTGTTGATGGGGCTTCCATGAGGCGTTTGGAAATTTCGATGGGATCCTCGTCGAGTCTCGGTCAGGTATCGTGTTCGGATCTCCGCAAGGGGTGAAAACGAACTTGTGTCTGTTGAATAGCATAAGGTACGACGCAACGACCGGTTTGCCAGAAAGGTATGTAAGCGTGACGCGAGTAGAACAGAAGGAGAAAAACCACGGGGAAGATCGGATTATGGTAAGGAGAGAAGCCAGTTACCGCCCGTGATCGTTGATTCTGCCTGGGTCTTTGGTTGTCCCATGGCTGACACCGCCAGACACCGGTTAGCCATAAGCTTGGCATCGAGGAACGAGAATGACACTAATATGCAATACGAGGTCAAGCTCCGATAGGCGCAGAAGATGAGGGAGTAGTATCCTACCTAGGCTAGAGAGGCCGATGTATGTCTCACACCAATGTCTTCACGCGCAAAACGATTTGTCGGTAACAAGGCAAGCTTGAGAGACGGCCAAATCCATCACGCCTAACAGACCGGTCGACCACTAGCAGCGGAAAAGAAGGATTGCGCGATAAAGATGGCCGGTGAGTAGATCCCACCCACGATGGCGCGGGATTCCGCTTTCTTGGTCCGGATTTTGTTCTGGGACATGCCCCGACCAGCATGATGGCGGTGAGAGATGCCTGCTGCTCTCCCAGGAGGTCGCCGCTTCTTTCTGGCCGCCGCGTCTTGCTAATCGCCGATACGTCTTGCTAGAGGGCGTGAGTGACCGACCTCCATTACTGGAGTGATGTCCTCGATCTCGTCTCGAAGGTGCTTTAGAAACGAGGCACGTGGGTTGCGGTTGGGCCGCTTAGTATGACAAAATGCTCAGTCACCCTCCGCCCCTGGTTGTTTGTCCCCTTTGTACGCAGGTCGAACCGCGCTTGCGGTCCCAACGACCGCACACTCACCGACGGTTTCTTGATGCACTCCTGCTGTACTGTCCGGCTTGCCGAAATGGCTCGAAGGGTGCGGATAGCCGATGGCGTTGGATGTGTCGGGCATCTGGACATTGTCCTGCTGACCACCTGCGTTTTCCCAAGTTATGTGTAGCTGATAGGCTTGATGCAGTCGGCGCTCCATCGCTGCTTGATACCGGAATTGCCGTCTGACCTGCATGCGCCGTACACGATTTACGAATACGCAGTTGCATACAGATGCGGCATTCATTTCTCTTCCTTGCATCCCGTCTCGGTCGAGGACAGCGGGGGGCGGGTGGTGGCATCGATGATGGCAGGTCGAGTGTGAGTCCGGGAGATTAACCCCGTGGCCCTGGTGGTACGGGGGGTTTACAGCTCTTCGATCTGTGCCACCTGATCTCAAACCTTGTGGTATGCTCGTTGGGCGTGTCTCAGTTGTTGGTGTCACGGCATCGGCGACTGTTACTGGCTCCGCGCCTCACGACGCCGTGGTTGGGCGACGCAAAAATGTGACAGGTCGCGGCGCCACAGGAGGCTGGAGACATTGTACGCCCATAGCATGAGGAAGTGGTCTTGTTTGTCATGCATATTGGTGTGTGTGATGTCTTGTAATATCCCGCGGAAAGGGTGTCCTGCCTTTCGTACGTAGGCGCACGGCGTGTGGTGGTCAAGGGGAGCGCCCCCCAACCTGGTTGGGGCATGATCTGCAGCAACTCCCTTACCGCAACTTGGGCTGAGCCGTAGTACCAGCCCTCCCGCCGAAAGAGTGTTGTGCATGGCTTATCCCAGCTCACCGGGTCATTGGTGGCCCGTCGCTAGTCCATTCCCTTAGGTTCTGAGACATGCATCTCCAACCACCAACAGCAGGATCTAGAGGGTACTCCCTGGCGCGGCGCATGCATCTTGGAACCCCAGCGGTTATCCGAGAGATGCTGCAAGTCCTTGAGGCCGGCGTACTTGGCTGTCGGGCTCCAAAGGCCTCCTGCTCTGTCGATGCTTGGCACGGTAGCCAGACCATTGGACTCGGGTGCGAACCAATGATGTGGACAACCAGTCAGAACGACACGGCGCATCCACGAAGGGGGTTTCGCTACTGGTGAACTGTTGGCTACCTGCTGACCTGCCTAGGCTGTGGTTATCACATCTGAGCTGGGAAGAAGCTCCGGAATGGAGGTTCGGTTCTGAACCCAACCCAAGCGGCGGGCTTGCATGAGCCCCGGGGTGTGTTGGGAAGCCGGGAGGCATCAGAGGTCAGACTTCTGATTCCGGCAAATTCATCGTCTGCCGCATCGGAAGTTTGCCTTAACGCTGTCTATTCCCGACACAGCTCGCGGTCCAACGACAGAAACTCAGGCGTAGCTGATAGCTCTTCGGTTGACGGCGGAGCTATAATTGTTAGCATGCATTCGCAGACACTAGTTGTCGTCATCGTGGTTCGATAAGGAGCGTAGTATCGATGGTGTGTCCGGCTGTGGAAATTTGAAATGGGTGGATGAATTAGCTTGTAGTAAGTACCAGGCTAGATCACAGATCACATGTCGTCCTGTCCGTACGGTAGTCTAAGTAGGCATCAGATATCCCGCTTATGTAATAACGGACAGACGAGCGGATGACCAGGCCTTAGATCACGTGCCGGCAAGTGGGGCGATCCAGTACAGAGGATCGGGCTGTGGGAAAGATGCACTAGCCCCTTTCCGGGACAGATTTCAACAACTTCATATAGCTCCGTAGAACTCTCTAGGATCGGATTGCTTGCCATTACCTCTACAGTATACAGTTGGCCCTGCTGACCTTGACTACGGGTTTTACCCTCAGCGTGCTGTCTGTGCTTCCCGTACAGATGATTTTCGTCTGAACCCGGCTCGGCATATCAATTGCATTTGAGCCAAGCACAGACCAGGGCGAATTAGGTATGGTGGGATAGACGCACGGCGCTAGGCGATTATGGGATTAAGCTTACATGAACGAACATTGCCCCTTGGAGCTTTTCTTCACTATAATTGACTCGGGACGACCTTGACTCCCGTCGGAAAAGAAGCCCTGATGCGAAGAGAGAGCTGGAAACAGATATGGAGCACGCTACTCTTGTCTCTTCAGCTAAGGTACGCTAAACAAGCCACCATAACGAGATCATCCGGATCCTACCATAATGCAGGTGTGATGATTGACGGTTTTCACGCGATCTGCCACATGCATAAATCGCAGAAAAAGAAAAGTTTCCCCAGCATCAGCCCATCGATCGGCCTCGCCGCCGACCAATACCAATAATAATACAATGGCAGACGTAAGCATAACCAATTAGGCCCCAGATCAAAAGTATGTGACAGCAAGGAATATTGAAGCGAGACCAACCGACCTGTCACCCGACCCGAAAATGGAAAGAACTTTCGCCCATGATCTCGCTTGAAGAAACAACCATTCCCAAACAGGCGCGCGCCTCCGCCTCTGAAATTCAATATCACCAACCGGCTAATATACCCCAAGCTGAACCCCTTCCCAAAAGCAAGAGCGGCCAGTGACGAGCAGGCTTCAAGCGTAAAGCTGTAGTCGGTGACGCCTCGAAAGCAGTGACAGTGATAGAAGACATCGCAACACCGCTGGTTCGACATCATACAACAACACCCCCACACCACTCACCACTCCGTGTTTGTTACCACCAAAGTAGGACAAACCTTGAGGACGTATCGCAAGAACGCCACCAAAAGACACCGTGATCACCCTGCGCCCCGTCACACTCCTGAACCCCCGGTCCTCCTTTCGAGGCTCTCAGTACCGGCAGCCATAGCGCCGGAGACGGCGACCGGCCCGTGGATGTCAACGTCTTGCGCATAATGGCTCCTGTTTCGTCACCAACAGACACCGGAAACACCAAATAGGTAAGCCTAGTAGCTTTGGACCAACAACCAACAAAATGAACGCTGCGACCGTGCCCCCGACCGTGCCCCCAACCGTGCTCCAATCGCCGCCCGGCAGAAATGCCGAAACCAACACTTTGGTACAAGGTAAGTGTCCGTGAGCCTAGAAGCTCGGGCCCGCAGATCGCGTCCAGGGACAAATCTGGAAATGATCAGAAAAGCAGCGAAGAAGAAACATGTGCTCAAGATCGTGGTGAGGAGAAATGTAACCGTGACAACGCCAAAAACCAGCCCCCCTACCCCTTATCTCGTCACGTCAACAAATTGTCCAACCCGTACCGCGCATCAGGCTGCTCCGTCACCCTCCTGATCTCATTCTCGTCGAACACGGCGGCGAAGATGTCCGCGTCCGCAGGCCCTCCCTTCCCCTTCCCGCCGTCCTTGGACGACGACGACGACGATGACGACGACTTGCTGCTGCTGCTGCTGCTTTCTTTGGAACCCTTCCCGCCGCTCTTCTTTGAGTCCTTCTTGCTCATCTCGGCCGAAATGAGCTGCGACGTGCTCTGCGTGCCGTCCTCGAAGATGAAGGCGACCTCCTGGAACCGGTACCGCAGGACCGGGTCGTACAGCAGCACCTCGCGCCAGATCTCGGCCAGCTCCCGCGGCGGGTTGCGGTACCCGTTGCCAAGGCCCCAGTCGCCCGAGACGACGATGCTCTGGTGGTGGTTGAAGGCGCAGACGAGGAGCGCGCCGCGGATCTTGTCCTTGACCATGGCGCGCTCGTCGCTGAAGGAGTACTTGGTGCCGTTGGGCACGAGCTTGGGCCAGCGGGTTGGCGGGACGGAGACGACGGGGAGGACGTCCCATTGTTCGTAGGGGACTTTTTCGTATTGCGGGCCACGGAAGACGACTGCGGGTGGTGTTTAGCGACGGATATGTGAATTATGGTCATCGAACTCGTGGAAGTCGGGCAAAAACGATCAAGTATAGGGGCAAGGACACTATGTTTTTGGGTTGTAGCCCAACAGAGGAGCCGTCGACGTCGAGTAAATGGAGAGTATAAGCACTTGACTTACCGACATATGGTGAAAAGATGCCTCCGGTGCTGGGAATCGGAAAGTTCGACCCGAGCTCGGCCCCCTGACTCTCCGAAGCGGGCGTTGCGAGGGTCGCTGACAGAGAGCTCCGTCGACAGAGTCTCTCCTCGTACCCTTGAACGCCCGTCTCCCAATCACCTCCCGGGCGTTTGTCGTTGGCTCCGCAGATGACTGGTATCCAGATGCTCTGGTTCTGGGCAGCCGTGCGCTTCAGGGCTTGCCACTTGAGTGCGCCGTCTACCGGATCCCCTTGCTGAACGACTGTAGTGTTCGTGTTAGCGCTGAGCTCTTTCTGGCGGCGAGCATGTCTCAAGATGGGCGTGCTCCGTGCATAGGGTGCATGGGGGTTGTATATGCTGTACGCTGTTACACGTATGCATGTGATACATATGCCAGTGGCAGGCTCATGCGGTGTGCCTCTGCTTGTATTCCCGAGGATATATACTTACAGAACGACGGATGACGAAGCTCGTGCTCTCGCGGCCCCAATGACACCATCTGCGTAAGCGGATGACCGATTAGGTAGGAGTGCTGGTTTGGATACTGGCTTTTGATGGCTGGCAGGTAGTTGCGCTTGGTGTCGGCTGCGACCTCAGATGGTTTTGTCCTCGGCGTCGACGACTTGGAACCGCCCACCATCTTGTCGTTGGTTCGTCGGAGTTGAGTGTGGAGGTTGGCTGGAGATGTAGACCTAGGAGGAACAACTGTATATCTGATCGGGATGACGGTTTTGAAGTCGTGTGGGTGTACCTAGTTTACCGCTCGGTATGCAGCTCAGAAGTGCAGTCGGCTCTGAGGTGTGTATCTGGGGGAGGGGCTGCAGTTCTTATATGTCTTCCTGACGAGAGTGGCAGATACAGAACTGGGATGGAACAGTGATAGGAGCGAAGAGATCTCAGGCGCGTAAACAAGCACAAGTGGAAGCCCAACGCTGCTGGCCAGGATGCTGGCCAGGATGCTGGCATGGGTGTCTGGGGAGCTGGCGGGATATGGCTCATGAGGTTGCACAAAGCACAAATACTCTCGGGAGCAGTAGGCTTTGTCTAAAACATGCCAGGATTGCAATTGCCCTTTACGAGACCCGCCGAGGCGAGAGCGTATATGTTGTCGAGATCGGGCCGCGGATGATGGGTCCTGATCCCGTTGTCATGTAGTTCTCCTTTGGCCCATGCCGGACATCGAGGAGTGCCAGATGAGATACTGGAGTGGCTTTCCAGGGTCCTCGATCTGGTACAACCTCCCAGGACCGAGTCCGCGGGCGGTGATATACAATCTGAGTGGGCGACGGGGCTGGGACAAGTCGCAGATTTTGTTGCTGCTGCAGGCTGCCGTATGTGGTACTAGATCTGTGTCGTGTCTCCAGATTTACGCCATCTTGCATCTGGTATCCGTGGTTGTGTTTCGGAGCCGGGGGGGGATGGTAAATAGTCATCATCAACCAGAGACAGCAACCCCAGATCTTGGGGAATGCCTTGGATATGTTTTAGACGAAAGCGAGAAGAGGCGCTTGCCCCGGGGTAGGATGTGATGACGGCGTGCCGTTTGCTCGTAGCTGAATAGCCATGTGTCCGAAAAGAAACAGCGCGCCGACCTCCGCCCTCCAAGCATTCGTTGGAAATGTACCAAGCCTCTGTGCCCTTGTGCTGCCCTCTCGCCATGCCCCCGGGACGATTGAAAGAATGACCAATGTGAGATCCTGCATAGGAGTCTCACGGACTCGTAAAGGTTGCAGCAAACACGATGCAGTCCAGCCTAGCCAGGCTCACCGGACCGGTACTTTTCCGGCAAGTTGCCTTATCTGCACCCGCTCACTTGGGTGGGCGTGGGCGTGTGGTTGGTGACAGTCCGTGAGGCGTTAGGTCTCGTTCCCTCAAACAGCTCCAATCCCGACACAAACGGAGTACATGTGACATATCGCCGAAGCTCAGCTGCATAGGGCCTCACAGCAACCGCATTAGGGCAAGCCAGATCACCAATGCAGGACGAGTGAAGGGGATGACGTCTTCCGGAGCGAGGTCGAACCAAAGATGCCGATCGAGTTGGGGCGAACGTGTCTCGCAGTGGATCGAGAGAGAGAGAGAGAGACGAGACCTCGGCCACACCTCAAAACCACCATCGGAGGAATCCAAACCACGGTCTTTAGTCCCAACTTCAACCAATCTCATCGACAATTGAGACCGGTAGGCGTTGTGGTGGATAACGGCACCATGTGGCGCTGACTTAGTGATTTCAGGCATTGGTGAACATAAAGATATGCAAGCCAAAACGCCCAAAAATAGGCCCAAAACAGCGATATGCTGTAGCGAGGTGCACCTCGCTGGCGTCCGTGCGGGATGGCTCCGCGCTAGCGCCAGCCTAGCGCCCATTCCATGCAGTGGTCTGGGGACCGAGCCCCACCCAGATTTTCATCCGACGACATGGGAAATTCATCTCGCCCAGAGAAATGGAATGCAATGCACAGCTGGCTCTCAACCACGTCATTGCTTCTTTCGCCAAAAGCTCTCAGCCGAGGTGCTTACCAGAGCTTCCCAGAGAAGAGATATGCGGCCGGCTTCTCTGGCGACACTGTCCAGATTGGCCAGGCCGTCGCCAAAATGGACTCGAGTTACCCTGTCGGCTCCAGCTGATTCATTTCTGCCGCGACCTGTTTCGAGATCCCGCTCTTTCGGCCGAGCACTCTCCGCCGCCGCCTCCTCCTCCTCCTCCTCCTCCTCCTCGCCAGATGGCCGCGATGCCCAACATGTCCAAGGTGTCCAGGCTACGCAGGACGTGCCCAGGACCATCGCCAAGCTCCTCGCCTGGAATCCCGACACCGAGGTCCCGGTTGTCGTCACCGGCTATGTCCACGCTGTCCGATCCATGAAAAGAGTCACGTTCGTCTCTGTCAACGATGGCTCCTCGATCACTCACTTACAAGCTGTCATTTCTCCAGAGCTGGCTGAAGGGTGAGAACCGTCGATATTCCCCGACATTTGTGTCTCGGCTTGCTGCCATCACTTACTAATGTCTGCTCACTCTAGCCTGACCATCGGTGCTGCCGTCCGCATAGCAGGTACTTGGAGCCGCAGTGCTGGTTCCAAGCAGATCCAGGCCTATGAGCTCCAAGCGAGCAATGTCGAAGTCCTCGGTCCGTCTGATGCCAGCGTATGTCCCCCTTACCATACGTCATGACAGTCGTTCATACTCTCGATCGTCGTCCTCGCTGTCTCCGACCGCAAAACATCGCTAATGCGATGCGAAACAGACATTTCCGATACAGAAGAAATACCAAACTCCAGAATACCTCCGAACCCTGCCCCATTTGCGGCCACGAGTACCTGCCAATGCCGCCTTGCTAAGGTTACGATCCGCCGCCATAGCTTCTCTGACCCAGTACTTCGCCACGCGCGACTTCACACAGACACATCCTCCTGTAATCACGTCCTCCGATTGCGAGGGAGCGGGTGAGGTCTTCGTCGTTGCGCCAGCGACAAAACCAACCCACGACGAACCCCAAGGGCCGTTCTTTCGTTCTCGAAAGTACTTGACTGTATCGACGCAGCTACATCTGGAGGCCCTTGCCCAGTCTGTCGGTAATGTCTGGACGCTGACGCCGACATTTCGGGCAGAGAAGAGCGATACATCCCGGCATCTGGCCGAGTTTTACATGCTGGAGGCCGAGATGACCTTTGTTGACGACATGGAAAGCGTCATGGACACTGCGGAGGGCATGTTGCGGCACCTAGCTACGAGTCTCACGGACACACCTGTCGGCAGGGAGATACTCTCCCGTGAGGGCCAGACTCCGGCAGAGGTTATGAGGAAACGTTGGGATGGCATGATGGCACCATCGTGGCCGCGGATAACTTACACAAAAGCCATCGACATACTTCGCGGCGCCTCCGAGAAATTCAAGCACAGGCCTGTTTGGGGCCATTCACTGCAGGCAGAGCATGAGCGATTCATTGCCGATCACGTCGGAGGCGGCAAGCCCGTATTTGTCACTCACTACCCCCGGGACATCAAGGCTTTCTACATGAAGGAGCAGCCCGAGGCACCAGGTGACCCTGGCCCCACGGTTGGCTGTTTCGACCTCCTGGTCCCGGACTTGTGTGAGATTGCTGGCGGCTCCATGCGCGTGGATGATACGGCTGCCCTCATTAGCGCCATGAAGCGGCACGGTCTGCCCACACCGCCTCTGGATGACGGGGAGGCGGCCGCGGCCAAGGATGCGTCGAAGGATGACGCCGTGGCGGGAGGGGCGGACGGTAGCAGCGCAGGCAATCTGGACTGGTACGTCGATCTGCGACGCTGGGGTTGTCCGCCGCACGGCGGTTTTGGGCTCGGCTTCGACAGGCTTCTCTGCTACCTGTCGGGCGTGCACACGATCCGCGACGTTGTCGCCTTCCCCCGCTGGTTTGGCCGGTGCGATTGTTGATACCCCACATCAATCACCAGTAAATGGAACGTTCATTTTTTTGTCGTTGCTCAACCCGCCGAAACAAGGGCGCGTACTTCTACTCTCGATTCCAGATCGAAGTCTGAAGGCGCCCCGTTGGAGTCGCACACGTCTCTCCACCTCATGTTGTGTTCGTTAAGCCTTGCCTAGCTTGGATGATGCGTTGCGGGGAGGTGCACATCCTGTGGGTCTGTCTCACGACGTGCGATGCCTTGTTCCTTTCTTGGTTCGACTTCCACAACAGATTCCCAGTCATTTCTCTCTCCCTCCGCCCCTCCATCTCCTGCCCTCTCCGTCTTTATGCGCCCTCCCTCGAGGTCGAGAAATACATGTCTCTACCCAGATTACCCACGTCCGCATGGGGAGGCTTGCATCTGACAGGTCTGTTCGAGATCTCTGTTCACACCACACCTGGCGACCCAGAGACAAGACCCAGACTGTCGTGGCACAGTCGCACTGGCTTACGGCCTTACTTTAGCCGCAAGACAGGGAAAGAGAAGAGAGTGCTCTTGCTTTTTTTGTGATGTGAGATCGCACCACTCGACTGGGTCCCTACATCTCTGCGACTCGGTAGAGAGACGGGTAACAATTGTATTCGATAATTCCTCCCACTCCTTTCATTTGGCCCCCAATCAGCCTGGAGCCTGGGCGAATACAGTGCGATGACGCGGGGGACAGACAGACAGCCGAACGGTCGACAACGCACGCAAGGGGCCTGTATGGGATGGAGAGTGCAGTGACTGGCGAGTCTCTTGTGCGTGTGTAAGACCCTGTTCTGCATTCTATACGTAAGATTCTTCTGGAGGAGATCGAACTGTACAGTAACTCTACTCGATAGACTTAGACATTCAGCGGCAGACATCACTTGTCTCCAAGCATGCGTCATAATGCTCCGATGCCAGAACGGCCGGCCCCACCACGATTGACATGCAGGCTCTTTACTACTATTCGGTTAACTGCTGTCGCGGCATGAAGCGAAGAGTTATCGATGGCCCCCATCCATCTACTGTATTGCAGATCCGTGACAGACCGTTTCGAAGACGGCACGGTAATGCGGCACCACTTCGGCATTGCTTGTCGTTTCGAACGACGGATGGAACGTCCAGAAGCTTTCTTTCGCAGCAGCGTCGCCAGGAGGCCGTGTCGATCTTTCGCAACGGGAGGTACTGTGCAACGCATATTATGTCTCCTCCGTGGCGGATCTTCCCCTCCTGCAGAGACGGGTAGTTAAGTGATCATTAGAGTCTTGAAAGTTCCGTCTGGCTTGATTGGGGGGGACTCCCGAGTACCACTACTTCCACCACCATCGACGATGCTGGTCTACGGTTACGTTGGCCTGTTGATGATACGTTGTTGGCTCGTGAGTTGGTGGCAATGGTAGGATAGCCCGCATATTGGGTCTATAGTCTAGCGACTTATCAGGTTTCATTACTTTGACAGGCGTTTAACCTGGACAATGGCATCGGGGTAACTTGCCAGGCCACTGCCAGGCTCGCGCCGCCTTTCGGCGAGATTTCCGGGTCGTCCCTCCTGCCGCTGCTGGTGGTTGTGTCCGTTGGCGTTGCCCCTTGGACAAGTGTTTGTTTTGCATGCTGTGTGTTGGTTGTATAGCAGCAGTTATGCGGTGCCATTGCATCGACCCTGTGGAGGAGGGAAACTCGGCACCAACCAACCGAGGAGAATGGATATGTGATAGCGACGACAGGTTGGCGGAGATAGTGTGTATCCTGCGTGGGTTCGCCCGGTAGAAATCGGAGATGTCGTTCGATTCCCATCTTGATGAGTCGGTGTCCAACATGCGTTTGATGGGACGGAAGAAGTGCGAGGGTGTCTCTCGTTTTACATAGTAAGTAGGGCCTATCAAGAACATCGATGTCCACAAGTGAGCGCCCATCTGCCGTTGGGAAAGCCAGGCGGGAAAGAAGAGTAAGAGGCAGGTGGTATCCAAATCCCTTTACGCTCCCTCCTCAGCGCGGGACTGGAAGGGACTGGAAGGGACTGGAAGGGACTGGAAGGGACTGGAAGGGACTGGAAGCGGTGAAACGTCGACGGTCAAGGAAGGGTTACTACCTATCTGACTACTACCTCGCTCAAGTTCTTCTGATGTTGTGTGCGGCTACACTACCTACCTACCTTGGTGGGTAGGAAGGTTGTTACTTACTACTACTATAAGTGTTATTGGATCTCGATGCACACTTCTCGTTTGCGCACGTTGCGACGGCGGACGGAAACCGGAACGCGACACTGGGTGCTGCTTGGTGCTTGTGCTTGTTGTTCACGCTCTCTCCGTCCCTCCCTCGGTCCCTCCCCTCCCCCCGTTAGGACCGGCAAATATGCCGGGGCGGGAACCTGTGGACGGACGTTGCGGTTAGAGTTATGTGGGATAGAGTCTTCTTTCGCCCCCGACATTAGCGGAAGTGAAAGCTTATCCGGGTTGGAGAAGTCCTGTGGCGTTCAGCCTCTTGTCGTGGCCACTAGCAGGCATTCCTCACAATATAAAAGTTGGTTGTCCATGTTAATGAACCACAAGGAGAGAGCATGTCGCCGTCACAGAGCTCACCGGACCCGAGATCACAATGTGTTCCGGTCGCCGCACTCAATCTCTCCGGAGAGTAGGTGGGCAGGGGGGTCGAACTGTCGGGGAAAGTTTTGCCGTAAAGAAAGAAGAAGTCGTTGGTCGTTGGTCATCAAGGTCGCACTCTATTTTTCGAACCTGGAATGCATGCGCACCATCAGGAATCGTGATCCGATAGTGCCGTTGTATTATCTGGTCGTCACTGCAGGAAACCCTAAGTCAAGTCTCATGATTCATGCCGCCCAGCATCTAATGCCATCCGCCAACGGCTTTCAGGGGTATCTATTCTTCTTTCCTCTCCGTTTGGCGGGCCAGCCAATCTGTCGCGAAGGAAGCCTAGGAAGGGATAGTCGGCGGGTAATGGCTGATGTCCGAACGCCAGTCTGTGATCAATACAGGAAACGCCTCCTAACGAACACTTGGCATGGAATACATTGGCTGAGCGAAAGTTGAGCAACAAAATTTCAGTCTTTCGGTCTTGGCTTGGCTTCTGGCTCTGATATGTCACGACAGACGCCTCCTTTTCCCCGTAGTTGGTACCTCGCGCGAGACCAAATGTCCTGCTGCTGGGAGGAGTAGGTATGCCATGCCTGCCTGCCCGCTTGTCAGTCCAGCCAGCCACCGCTGCCAGTCATGTAAGTGTGAAACCGAAAAAGGCCAGCTTCATCCAGACTTCGTGTAAATCGGATTTGCAGCAGATGCGGCTTTTGGACTTCCCTCTTTTGGTCATGATGGGGGCCGACAGAACGTCGATGCCGCCCGCCTGCATGATACTTGTGATTGAGTTCCCTCCAGAGACGAAGATCGCCCTCTGGAATTTTTTTTGCCCGTCACCCTGCAGATATGGGGCCGTGTTTCTGATGAACATGCTCGTACTAAGGTACAACGTGTAGAAGCGTGGAACGGGGGATGAAATGTACGAGAAGGAGTTGTGTGTGTGTTGGATCGCCAAGCTATCCCGGTCGCCAGCGGCATTCATGTTTTTATTTTTTTGCTTTGCTCCCGTTGGAACTTTTTGCTTGGCTCAAGCCAACGCAGATCACGCAACCACTGACAAAGCTTTATTACTGAGTCGTGTCCCCGAAAGTTCGCATGACGGATACCTCGTTTGAGGGCATGTTATGTCCGACGGCGAGGATGCAGATGCCTGATGGCACTAGAGAATGAGCCAATTCAGTAATAATAACGAGTCGGCGGCCTCGGCTCTTACTCCCCCAGATTTAGGAAGCCTTTCGAGCCTCAAGTCGTCCCTAACCTTCTGTACAAATACACAGGTACTGTAGACCTACATGGGCGGTGCGGTATGATCCGTCCGGACTTCGTCTCCAGCCAACAACAAGGCTTTTCTTCTTTTGTTGGCAGTCATTTTTTTCTGATCCCCGTCATTGCCGATCCCCGTTGAGCTTGTATCCGCGATCCTACTCTGTTTGTCCGCAAATGACTTCCAACAATCCGAACTGTCACAAAGGAGAAACGAACCGGCCTGTTGAGTGTCATGTCCGAGCTCCCGAGGCCGCGTCAGCCCCTTGAAAGAAGTGGCTCCGCTGAGATACACAGTATGCGCTCGAGTCCGTTGGCAGGCAGAGCGGTTCTCCACAGCTCAAAGGCAATGCACAGGAGAAATCGTCTGCGATGCTGCACCAGTGCATTGTCGAGATCGTCCGAAAACTGAGCTTGATGACTGATGCTTGTTGTTGTGATCTTCACTTCCGTGTGATCCGCTACCCGATGATCGTATCAACCTAACAGGCAGCACCAACAGCGGGCGGAAACGGAGAGCTTGAGGGCAAACGGAGAGTAAGATGAAGGGAGCCATGTTCTCTACCGGAACCTCTTCCCATTGCGGGAAAACGCCCAGCTTCACACCCACTCACCCCCCAAGCACAAAAGAACGCCACATAATTTAAGCCTGGCCAGTAGCCATGCGAGAGAGCTCGTTAAATTGTGCACTAAATGTCCACGAATTAAGCTTAAGCAAACATTGGAGAAAAGCCGGTCGGGATTTGGGGGCTGCCATGGCACGACGGCTGGACGGGCAGGGATAGGAGTTTTCTGGGCGTTTTCTAGCCCCCGTCCTCCGCTTTCCAGTGATGGATCGAGATGTCAAAGGGGAGACGAGAGGCCGCCTTTGCCGACGGCCAATCCTCCTGATGTTGCCGGCGAAGCAGGCACAGCATTATTGGCGATTGGCCGGTTCGCCTATGATCATGCTGCAGCCATGCAAGAGCCTATCTCTCACACTGCAGGAACGCGGAAGTAATCGCGCCCCTGTCGGCGATGCGCTTTGGGGGCCGGCGGGTGGTGCTGACAGCTTGTTTGACAAGGCCGCAGGAGATCTGTTTGAGGGCATGGCCCGGCTCTATCGGAGGAAGCCAAGCAAATCTGGAAGCAGGCCGCAGCGGTACCATTCAATCATCCCGTCTTTTCGCTACCCCTTCCAAGAGGCCGATTAGGGTGTGGCGCAATCCGTGCTGCAGTGGACGATCGGCCGTGTATCCAGCTGATGTTGGATTAGAGCTCGTGGTGTGTCCCGGGGGGCGGGCCACTTTATGCTTGACTCGATAACCCGAATTGTGAGGGATGCCGTTTCGGAGGATACGGTGGTTTGGCAAACCCGCCGACCGACACAACCTCTATGTGGGGAGCTGCACAATGCTGCACAGCTTGTGACCTTTCTCTCGATGCAGTTAAGCCCGGGGCTAACGGCAACCGTGGAGGGGAAGCCCGGGCTCCCTATCGTATTCGTAATATTCGTAATCAGTACCGGTATTCAGTATTAATAGCGTACGGTACTTTGCAGTAGTTGGCCGACTCGTTTGTGGCCATTTCCCCGGGAGGTGTGCCCACAACGGAAGCTCACGAGAACCGTGACAAATGACGATCAGTGTCAACGACAAAATGTTCTCATCAGGGGGATGGAGACTGATCCGCACTCGCGACTGAGAAGCGGTAAACCAGCACCGAACGGAACCGAATATTCGAAAGATATCCGCCTCACTGTACCTATAGTACTGTGTAATACAATACATCGCCAAGGCGCAACGGGGGTATCGCTCACGTATGAAATTAGTAGAAGCTTACCGCCTCGGTATACGACATGCCTCGACTTACTGGTCAGTACGTACCGAGGAACGGCGACACTGTTTGGTCGCTGTCGAACTGATTTGTATCCCAAATGGCGGGGTTTGGGTACTCAAATCCGCTCGAACTCCTGCCAAGTGCCGTGGTGCTGACTTCTCTCTCGGAATAAGCATGAGGTGCATCAGGTTAGCGATCTGGAAGCGGTCAAGTCAGTCACTGCCCGATACGTTCAAGGTGGCAGGCAGCTGGACAATTCGAAAGCATCATGCTGGCGGACATTTCGCCGTCGTTCCGGATACACTCTGTGACTGTCCAACACATGCCGTGCCACTTGGTGGCGTCCCAGGCGTGATACTTCAAGACGGCCGTAGGAAAGACTAAACCCAGCACCTTGGAATCAGTACACCTATCATGACCTGCCGTGTCCTGACGCCGCGGCGGGTAGCCGTGTACCTGTCAACAGGTCGGTGTTGACGTCTCCCGTGGATGTTGCCGAGCCCATGTTAGACAGGAGACGATGGGAAGACAGAGAAGCTGGACCCGAGTGGCCTCGACTTGAGAGACGATGGTTGTCCAAGAGGCACCATCTGAGATGTTTTTGTACCACGCAACACACCTCCAAGCCACAGAAACTTTGTGCAGCTCGAAAATGAAACACCGGTAAGTGTCAAGGACTGCAACGGCAGGCTAGCCGCTTGATCGTCTCTCCTTCGTGCGACTTGCTTTGCGAGGTTCGCGGCGGACCTGTACGAGTCTGCTTGCGGTTGGCGAGTATGAGGATGTATCAAACAGTCCGAGGAAATTCGAACTCCACGAGCCAGGAGCGAGGTATGGGTGACGCTTCTCATTCGTCACAAGTGTGACACAAAATGATAATAGTTCTGCAGGCCATGTTGAGCGCGAGCCTGTTCCGCGTTTTCCCAAGAAAGTGCGTAGTATCAGTCCATGTGCCTAACGATACGTCTGCGCCGTTGGACAAGAATCGAATGCAGTACCCCTTAACAGTTACTTGACATGGCGATTGCAAGTATCGACAGTGATGAGAAGAAAGTGGCTGGCAGCAGTCGAATACGCAGCCGAAGACTTAATCTGTTCGCCAAGCGAGGCAACGCGATTGGCTTCCACTGCCACGGGAGCTTCCCGTTAGTGGAATGCGTACACCAATTTCTGCTTCTGTTGAACCAGAAGCCGAGCCACCCGAGCCGGCCTATTGGAAGCCAGCACGTACTTCATTCCTGTGCCCCGTCGCCCCGGCGCGCACATTTCGCTCCAACCATCACCGTCGGACGAACATTAAAATGGACGCTTGTTCGCACAATATCTGCCGATCCGAGTGCCAAGTCTGCTGGAGGACTTGGTCGATGGATAACAGTACGTATGGCGTGCGGAAGTGCGGAGCTATTTAGCAATGGCGTTGATGCAATGTGTGCGCCCAGAGGCGGGCAATTTGCTTGTTCGGGCAACTCGCAACGCGCTGAGTCGTCTTTTGCTTTTTTACTGCGCACCAAGCATGATGTGGGGTACTGTGCCAGATATTGCAAAAGCGACACCAGGAGGATGACAGTTGATGTGGGTTGTGTGGTCATAAGATGTGTTGAGACACCCCACATCAGTAGCACCCTGGAACGCTGGGCTGGCTGGAAATGGAAACAAGGTCTGTCCGGTGGTGGTGGGTGGCGGGATGAAGACCGAAGATCGAATGCTTAAAATCATGCTTAAAGCGCCAAGACTATCCGGCATATTTGATTGGGCGCAAGTCTTGGCATCCAAGAGGCAGCTCGTAACACAAAGTACCGGTACATAGCCGAATCAGGCCCGAGTACGGGCACTCTCACGTTCACGCTCTGGAGGTAGCTGACTTCGATACGCAGCTGCCTCTTCCAAGATACGCGAGAAGGCCAGAAAGCCAACATGAACCTTGAGCCCAGTGTGCCTTATCAGAACTCGGATGCTTTCAGTCTGGCGCAAACATAGCTCCGAGATCTCCGGGTTTTGTTACGACAGACCCCCGGACATTGTGGCCCTTTCTTGACGGCGACGGTGACAAACAGGAGAAGGTACAGAACTCTATTCAGGTGAGAACTGAGAATACCAGCGCCTCCAGCTGCAAGTAATGAAGTCATGCGTTGCGTGTAGAGCATGCCTCTCTCTAGATTGCGCTTTGTGTCAGCGCCGGTGATGCATTCCCATGCAGACGTCCGTCCATGTTTGTCTGACCTTCGACGAGAAGGCTATGCGTGTGTGGCGACAAGATAATTAGACATGCCAGGCAATGCCAGGCTAAAAAAGCTCGGTTCCTCCTCGCTTTGAAGTCGAGATAGGCTTTGGCGAAAAGGACCAAACGAATTCCTTTGCGCATAATCCTTCTCTCAGGCGTCCAGCCCAGAGCGCACTACGCCGTACGCTACTGCGTCCCACGTCAATAAACTGCATTCCTCAGGCTTTCGGGTCCCCCTTTTTGCGGCTGTCGCCAAAGGACGGTGGAGGTCGTAGCACACCAAGCAACACCAAGCAACACCAAGCATCGCCTATGGATCTCGGGTCCCATCTTGGACCATCTGCATCCGAGAAGGGAAGTCAGACGGGGTACAGCCGAGGTCGCACACAGAGGGTAGAGGCGTGTAGTGTTGCGACTCGAACGAGATTTGGAGATGACGGCCAGCAAAACGAGGATAAGCAACTACAGTGAGCTCGCAGATGGCAGACGCCGGTGTAATGGTCGCGTTTGGTCACAAATAGTACCAGAAGATGCTGTGCAAGAAAAGATGACCGCCTGATTGATTTGCACTGGTGAATCGAAGAGATGGACGCGCTGCAGAGTCGGCCTTTTCGAACGGTCCGTTTCCTTTGCTAAGAAATTCCAAAGTTTGCAAAAACGGCGGGCAGGCCCTCCACATGGGGCCATGGGCTGATGCCCCACGACGGAACAATGAATGGGCGGGGAGGGATTGGCGTGTGAAGTCGTGACTGACTGACGCTGGTCCGTACAGGTACTTTCTTGGCGAGTCTTGTCTTTGAGCATGCCAAGGGCAGAGACTCCGGCCCCAGGAAACGTGTCACACAGCCATCAACAAGAAACCGGGCGCGAGTGCCGCATGCCTTTGAGTACAGTACTGCCAGTCGTCGATCATCATATGTCATTGTCGGAGGAGGACAGACAAGCGGCCAGTGGTGACAGTGGTGAGAAGCACATGCACATGCGAGTGCCAGGCCCGTATGAACACCAATGTGTCATGACTGCAGTGAATGTCGAACAGCTTCCGAACAGCTTCTCGCCAAGAGATTTGGGTCGATTTCGTTCGGCGGAGCTTCGTCGTCTGATGGTGGTGGAAGTCTTGGGGGGGGTCTTGGAAGTCTTGGGAGTGTGTAAGTTTAAAATGTCGGCCGGGGGCTAAAATGCTGGGCATGGGGTGTGATGAAATAAGCTTGAAGTGCCCGTCAGCCCGCTCCTCGTCCGTCCCCCAATGATGTCGAAGTATCCGTACCTGGACGCGGCTCCTTGTGTGCAGTTTGCTGTATCCGGTAATATTATTTCCACGCCCAGTCCGAGGATCAGACAGCCCTGCTGGTCCATTGTGGTCAGCATTCGGATCATAAATGTTAAAAGAATGGGAGATGTGCTCATGACCCCAGGTTCTCGGCCAAAAGGGCATTAGGGAATTTTTAAAGAATTATGAGTTAACTCGTGTGACCGTACCGAATTGGACACATCGTCCGCCTGCAAAGCAACATGGAACAGGAGACAGCGTATGGGATTCCAAAAGAAGTGTCTTCCAGTCCCAGTTTGTTGTTGCAGATGAAAGCAAACTTCAAAACTTTAAAAGTCAATCGGTGCAGGATCTCACACCACAGTAAATGAGTACAAATAGGGTAGGTACCTCGCTAGTGGACAAGAAGTTCCGAGAGTGGCAGGCGCAGGCGATCGTGCCTTCCATCACAATACAGTTTTATGTCCGTCGGCGGAGTCAGAGCACTGACACAGCCAAAATTAAGAAATAAGAATAACCTGGAAGGTACATACTGGTAGCTCCCAATATTACCTTATTGCATCAAAGCTGACACTAGCCCACCGCCCAGAATGTCAGTCTGGGTCTTGTCTTTGGTCTCGCCGTTGGTTGGTCCTTCCTTTCCTTTTTCTATTTCTTGACGTTGGCACAGACAAGCTGGAAGTTGCAACTGCCTAGAATTACCAACTTCAAGGCCACACTGGCTGCCCTGGCACTTATTAATAAGTCATTACGCAACAGCGGAGCCAACAACAAAAGTAGCAGGAGCAACGGAATCACAAGAGTCAGTTGCCAAGCAGGCCAAGTACCGGTACCGCTCTCTCGTGGCCGCCCCCCAGAAGTAGCTTGAGCCGCCTGTACGTTTACATGTACATCCATGCGCAACCTTGTCCGCCCGTCAAGGGTTGTTGCGCCTTGGCAACCTTGGTTTGACTCACTTCTCGTTCTCCCAGTACGAGTGTCCACTCTCCACAGTCCACAGAGCACACAGCCCAGCGCGGTATATCTGCTGCCCGCCCGAGTCACTCTGCCTTTTTTCCCCAATTCTGCTGCTACTTGCTGCTGGTCTGCCACTACATCTTTTAAGTTGAAGACGAGCTTGTTTCGTATGAGCTGCATCCCCGGACAGAGAGCGGACAGAACACCCTAATCACCCTCCCACAGCTGCAACCCACATTCCGAGATAGATCAATCGGGCCTGTATCGTCATCAGCCCTTTTGTTGATCTTCCCATACCACTTTCTTCGCTCTCCTGCTGGCCTCCCCCAAGCCAACCGCCAACCACTATTTCGTTAGGCTACGTACGGGCTCGGCACGCACACTATTTCCACTCTTGATTTCCTCAACCCAGGCTTTGTGGCGCTCCATCAGCATCTTTTACTTCTCCGCCCGGCGGAAGAAGCTTAAACTCCATCCCTTCTACATCATCTTCGATTCTTCGATATAGCGCCTATTCCCTCGCTTACTTCACCATCCATAAATCACAACCAAGACGACAACTAGCTTTTGTGTCAACCACCTTGACAAGCCTGGTGAGTCTAATACTTTTCTTTACATCCTCAGCAGATTGCCAAACCGAACACTCCGTCATGATTCCCCTTGCCCATATTGACATATGCAACCGGGATCCCTCATCGGACTGCTTGGACCCCCTGATCTACCCGTTGTTCTCGGCTTGCGTGGAATATTTACTGCCGTTCTATAACACCATCTTCTTCTCCCGAGTAGTTCTGGGGGGCAAGGGCTTCGCCAACGGCAATGTCGTTGACGACTTGGAGATTAACCATATTCGTTGGCGCGGTTACGGATGTGGCAGCCGGGCGATTTATGGCGGTTGAGAGCACAGCAATGACGGCGTTGATATCCATATCATTGCATTTGTGCCGTCAACCAGGCGACGGCACCTCGAGCTGCTTCACGGTCCTCAGACCTTGGGTGAAGCGTCTCGCAGACGCCTTGGTAGGCCCTGCTGCCACATAATCTCCATATCGCCGCTTGGGTACGTCCAGGCTGTCTGGGACTTTCCTGCCGAGAATCTGGTGTCCACGACACCTCGTATCACTCGATATGCTACACGCCCTCGCGCTTCTTCCATACTCTGCCCACATGCCGAAGCCATATCTTCTTGCACTCACGCTTTCAATCATGCAGCTACTTTTTTTCGAGTATGGCAAGCTAACACGCCTGATAGCCAAATCTGTCGGATCATCACCACACCCTTGTCGCGACGTTTCACCTTGACCAAGGAGTCGAACGTTTCTCGACTAATCTTGCCTCTCCAACTCAGGGTCGAGGGTTGATCTGCGCTGACGGCATTCCCGCTACAGTGGGGTCGTCTTTCCGCCGCGCAAGCTTTACGCAGACACCGGAATTTGCTGCCGAACCTGGAGGACTCCGATCCCTGCCACGGAGGTCTGCAAGTGGATACCACCCACCTTACCAGCGGTCTTTAAGGATATCCGTAGCTGCACTTGGATCGACCTTGCATCCGGGATCGCGGTTGATGACAACGTCTCAGCCTCGTTAACACTGGCCCAAAAGGATACGACAGACGAAAGACGATGATGGAAACATACTATGGCTGCGTGCGGACTCCGTCCGACGCGATAAAGCTGTTCGAGGCTTGCAGAGTTGGACTGCTCCCCCGAGTACAGCGGAGACTATCGGAGAAAGAACGGCAAGCCATCAGATCTGGCTCTGTTTTTGTGTGGGACGAAAGGGAAGCCGGCATGCGGAGGTGGACGGACGGCAAGTCATGGAGTGCGAGCAGAGTCTCCGGCAGCTTCTTGACGTACAGGGAGATGGAGGGCAAACGAGGTGCTGCCTTCCCACCCACCAGGAGAATACAGACCGACACAACTCCCGAATCTGGCCGCGGTAGCGACGAGGACCAAGACGACGGAGAGATTGATGGATACCGATACAAGATCGATGGTCTCATGAAGCAGTCTTTCAGCATCACGACTTCCACAGGCCAGCATCTCCATCTGATCTCGTACTACTCACGACCGCAAGCCGGCCAACCGGACCTTCCACAGCCTTGCACAGATCCTAGTCTCCGTCACATCGTTCCTGCGAAAGGAATGTATCCCGAGTCGAGCGTGCATGAGAGCCAAGGGCCAGCACTTAGCAGAGGACCCATGAATCAGACATCCTACACTCTGGCTCTGCAACCACCACCGCCGCCTCCGGGACCGCCACAACACCACTACCAGGTTCAATACGCGCCGCCTGGGTACCAGTGGCCGCCGTCACCCGTGGCCACGCCCCCTTACAGCCATCCTCATTACGCCGCCTATTCACAGGCGCCGCTTCCGCCACCGGGTCAACATCACCAATACCATCCTCAGCCTCCACCTCATCATTATCAACATCAACAACAGCCACACCCACATCAACCTCCGCCGTACCATCAGCCGCCCCCAAATCAGCACCATGAGCGGTCACCTTTGCCCCATCCTCAAGTCACAGCTGCTCATAAACCACATCAACCTCGAGCACCGGCTCCCCTGCAACACTATCCTCATCCATCAAACCAGCCGAGCCCCCATCCCTCTCAGCAGCACGCACCCCAGCAGCACCCCTCTCAACAATCAAGTGCGGCTTCCCACGACTCTCCGCTAGCTCAGCACCTACAAGCAGCGGCCAGAGAGGCTGTCCTGGTTGATCCCCGGCTGTCGACCTCAGCACCGCGAGGACACGAGCAGACTCAGCTGCCTCCCATCAACAACAACCACAGTGGCCACAACCAGCAACAGCGGCACTCGCCAGCTCCGCTTGTTGCACCTCCTTCCCGGACATTATCCGCATCTCCGCCAAAAAGTTCGCATTCGGAGGCAGCTAATGGCACCAACGGCGCTACGACCAACGGCGGTTCTTCGAGCACCTACAACAAGACCAGCCTGTCGTCTCTGTTGCACCCGACTCCCACAAACTCGGAGCCGAACAGCGCGAATCCCGGTACTAACAGCGCCGGTAGCTCACCAAGGGCTGTCGCTAACGGTGGCGCCGCGAACGTCCCGGCGCCGTCGCAGAGAGGGGAGGATGTCCGCGCGCTTCGCGTCCTGGACAAGAAGTTCTGCATCTAGGGGACCCGGGCTAGATTCTGATTCGGGAGAAGGAATAATATACTTGAATGGCGGGCGTGCGGGGATACGTTAATCGCGCTTTGGCGCGTTTGCTGCGCCTTTGGGCTTTGGACCGGGACGGCTGCTCTCACTGCATATCAAACGGGGTGTTTACAGGGAGCAGGACTCATCCAGCTCAGAAAAGTCAAAAAGGCTTGCAATATTATTACTAGGGGCATTACAGGTGTCCGTTTGTTTTCCAGGGGCGAAATCACCGCGCAACCAGCGCCGGACCACGGAAGTACATCGCTATTGGGACTGGGCCAGGCTGGGAGGAGTTTTGTTTTTAGTTTTTTTCGATCTGTTTTCGGCGCATTTCTTTCGCTTTTGCTGGTTTCGGGACGTAGGAGCTTCTCTCCCACCGTTTCCCTGGCTTTCTCTATTAGCTAGCCGCTTAGCTTTCAACATAATCAGCTATGCCAGTCCACCAGGGCTTCCCTGCGTTATGCACTTGCTCTTCCCCTGACTTCTGCCCGTCTGCCGTGATGCAAACTAAGCATGGCCCCCCATTATCTCCGGACACTGGAGAGCTGAACCAACCAGACCCCATCCTACCCGAGATATCAGATCCCGCCATGTGCGTCCCCCCATTTCCCTAACCGTCCCCCCATACACGGCCTACCCAGCCCGCCTCTCAAAACTGGCAAGTATAGCCGGCCGCAGATTGAACCAAGCTTATCTTCCTTCGCAACTCCGACAGCAAGGATCCTCCCGTCTCTCCAACACATGAGCAAAGATATGTATGCTTAACAGCCGACACCACATCGACTTGCGTGGCCTTTGGTCGCGGACACCCGCTAACACGCTCCCGATGCTTTGTGACCCCCTCGGGATGTGGGTGAGTGAGGGAGGGGTGAGCTGACGACGACAATCCCGGGGATTTAACCATAAACTGAAATGGAGACGCAGCTAGACTGGTGTAGATAGATAGACTATTCTGGAGGTGCAGGTCTGATACCCGATACGCCTTTGCTGCTTCCCTTCCCAATGAGCTTGTCGATGCACATCGCGCTTCAGACCACGCGGCAGGAGGTGTGGTTCAGGGGGTTGGTTGGCGGAGCCGTATCAGGTCCCTCCCTGTTGCTGTCTCCCCTTTTCCCTTGAAGATGTCCATCAAGACTAAGGTAACATCTTTCACTCTGCGACGTCACCAAACAGGTCGTTTCAGAAGTGCCACGTAACGGTCGTCGCATTACATGTACAAGCACGGAAAGCTGTGGAGTTGTGGAGACGCGTTTTTTAAAACTTGCGAGAGCCGAGTCGTGATCAACCTCGCTTAAGTAGAATCAAGAGTCATGCAGTGAGTGTGGAGCCTGCGTTGGTTGTAGTTTCCAAAGGGCTTCCAGAAGCTTTCTTTGATGCTCGGCGGCATAATATATGGCGGCATATTGAGTGGTTGATGAAGATCGCTTTATGCGTTAAAGTGTCGGGAGGTAGAGGAATACCCGGTACTGCATCAACAGGATGCGAGTAAAGAACCTCTTCTTCTCTGCCCGGCTTGCTTCCGGAGAGGAGTGCTGCCAAAAAGTTATGCTGAACAGCAGCAGAAAACTCTAAAAATGTGATACCGGATGGCGGACTCTCCCGCCGGGAATTGAACCCGGGTCCCGAGCGATTGTGCATTTGAAATGACAAGCTCATATACTAACCACTATACTACGGAAGACTAGTGGGTGTTTGAATGCACCCACCGCAGATGTGGAGTCGGATTTGATGGAATGATTCGACGGAAATAGAGATTATAGAGTTTACAAGGACGTGATTCCGCGATGTGGTGCTATGATTCTGGCAAATCATATGGCATGCGTCATGGGCGCAATAACTCGCGAAGGGTGCCGCGTGCAGCGCGGACGATGTGGTTGTGCTGGGTGGTATAGGGTAGCTTGCCTCAGCGATGAGTGTCGATATTGAGGAATTGGTGAGAAATGACCGGTTATCTAAGGTAGTGAATAGAGGGAGAGCGCTTCGATTGTTAACCGATAGTCTAGTATTCCAATGACGCGGATTGAGCATCGTGTTCCGTTACGTATTGTGCAATTGACAGATACACGAGTAGTTATCGGGGACACGACACCCACGCCCTACTAAGAAGCACATTAGGCAGCATTGTTAGATGATGACAGACACCCAGCTCTCATCTAGGGGGCGGGAAGTGATTCTCGTCAGAGTCAGAACTTTGTGCTCAGGGGCCACTGGAGCACCGTCAGTGAAATACCTTATCTCAAGTAGATAGACGTTAGACCAGTCTGAGTTGTGCTTGGCCCGTTAGGTAGTCACTTGTCGACATCCGAGTCATCCTGCTGAGCCAATCCAGCAACCTAAACATCCCTGTGACCACGAAGCAGAGATATTTGTTCACGTCGACACATACTCGGAGAGTTGGTGCCAGTGTTATCCTATGGCCTCGAGTGAGTAGTGCTGGCGAAGTCGTATGGTCGGTCTTCCCATAGGATAGACCTACCCTATACGTGTGACGGGCGCAGTCATGACCGAAACCATCACCGCCACGCATCTACGACATGTCGGAAATAAATGGGCAGACATCGAGCCATACCTCAACGTTCCAATTACTGTGTATCACCTCGACCCACTCGCGTTCAAGATTCCCGTGTTGTTGTGTCCAATCACCCAGGTCAGCTGACAATCGCACCAGACGGGAACCCTGAGTGACTGGCGCTTCGCCAACACAGCCACATCTTTTCAAACTGTGTCCTTCTTTTGTGAGCTGATGACTGACCAGAGAACCAAGCCAGCGCCGGGTCCTGTCCCTGGGTGCGTCGATGTGATGGACGCCACGACTGTAGGCAGCTGCACGGCTAAATTCTGCTAAATGACGAAGGAGAATATCTCGCAATACCGAGAACCTAGTGAGATCCGATGCGCCAGCTTGACTACTTCCCCTTCGAGTGTCGTTTGTGACGCTGCGCAGCTTGAAAAGCGACAAGCAGGCGGCCAGTTGGTCTTCGTCCTCCCGAGCGCGCCTCTGAAGCAGCTCCTTTCCGGTACCGACCTAGTGGCCGGCCGACCACAGGTAGACACTTAACCAAAGCCACTGAACAGTCACGGGGAGCCGGCTGACCGCGTAGCTGAACGGTCACCTGCATTCACCGAGGAGCTCATGCCGCGCTCCCTCCTCTCATCGCTTGTGCACATCACAGGCCTAGTTCAAGTCACCCCTCGGCCGGACATCTGAGGACGTGTTCCTTAAGAGCCATACCTCCGTGAAATGAACCAGAAGCCGACGCTTCATTACCAGACACCTCCATGAGAGGCACACCAGCGAGCTACCGACTTTTCCGGCCAATAACTTGCAGGTCCGACTGCGATGCTGTTTGAATGGCCAGGTCATCCTGATGATAATCGGGAGGGTATTGATGCAATATGCCGTGCAGGAGAGGGGTTGACTCCGGCTCGAAAGCGCCAAAATCTCCCGCGGCACACCTGTTTGCGGCCACCTCCCTCTCATCCTCTGCCGCTCAGTCCGCCGTCTTCCTTCAGGCACACGATCATCAATAGAAAGACCATGCGATAGCTCGCACTTGGAAGCCATCTGCGTGGTCTGAAATGGGTGGTATTAGGTGCTGATGATGGATGACGTTGACGATTTATCGTTGATCACCGCCGCGCCGCGCCCGCGTGACATGAACAACAGTCAGCGCCTCACATGCGGCGGACGATCAAGCGGTCTTCCTGATAAACAGAATGTTCAACATTAAAAAATAGATAGTAAGGACTAGCTTCCGTTCGTATGGTATACCACGTATCACTGGCAAGGGACGTGTGTGAAGCCATATGATGCAGAGAAACAAGTTGTGGACTTGCAGACGCGACTGGAGACACAGCACCAAGGCATGTTGCGATAAGACGCTGGCTGCCAACGCGTAAACTCGGGTTGCCAAATGCTAGATTGTTCCTTTGAAAATGGAAATGGCAAAATAGCATTATCGAGTCGACTCCAGGCATAAATAGCTGAGTAGGGGGAGGGAAGAGTGCGAGATGACCATTGTGTTGGGAGAAGCTGCCGTGCGGGATCGCGACCGAAACCACAAGGCGACATCACGGGATGACGATTCCGAGGCGAAAAAGAAGGCGGCAACCATATGTAAACCCAGTATGAGTCACTTGAATAGGCCGTCCATTCGATTCGAATCGCAAGCCTTGTGTTTGATGAGAATGGAAGCGAAGAGAAGCTGTGACAGTTGTGGTTGGTAGTGTGCGGATAGCTTCACGACGATGCACGCGAGACTCGGAAAACCAAAACATTAGAAAAGTGACTTGCGCCGCGATCAGTCATAACCCAGCCTCACAAAATGGAAATCAAGCGAAAACACGACCTAATGATAGCCGTCAATTCAGATAATACAATGAAGCTCATTTTAGGTATCGAACCAGGGGTTGGTAGTGCAGCATGGCGAATGCGCCCGGAAGTATCAATCTGGGGCGACGCGATCGAGATGATGGGAAGTGCGATTTGAATGCGTCGAGTTCCTCAGACTATCAGAGTTCGTCACTGCGCGAGGAAAATAGCTGGAAAATTGCCACCGACTTTTGAGACACTCTCGATCGCACCGAATGCTGGTCCGGTAACTCCAGTTCTAGGCACACATTTGGTGTGGGAGGGAAAGGAAAGAGAGAGAGAACGAGAGGGAAAGACTGTTCGACTCGAGGGGTGGGCGAGGGTGAGAACCGGTCGCGATCACTCCTTGTGTGAGAGAAACTGGCCCCGCGCATG
Organism: Coniochaeta sp. 2T2.1; assembly: GCA_009194965.1. Taxonomy (NCBI): domain Eukaryota; kingdom Fungi; phylum Ascomycota; class Sordariomycetes; order Coniochaetales; family Coniochaetaceae; genus Coniochaeta; species Coniochaeta sp. 2T2.1. Next base: position 926,222 of record VSMA01000018.1, on the reverse strand, counting down.
ATTTCTGGTGGTAAGAGATACAAAGTGGATAACCTGTAGTTGAACTGGCCAATCAGAAAATTGGGTCACATGCGGATTTTTGGGTTTTGCCATTTATCGTCGCATCCCAAAGGAGGAAAGTGCCGGGAGCATAGCTGGAACAGCTGGGCAGCTAAGCAAAACCCCACCCGGATTATGGCTGAGACGCCACAGTTTGGAGTCGAATTGTTGCAGTCCTGCCTCGTGATTCGCCCATTGGCATGGCTTTTGCAGAATTCCAGGTGACGTTTAGCGTGGCAGGAGCTTGGGCCACCACAGATCCAACAAGGGTCGGGGCGGGTGCACGCTTGTTAGGAGGGAGTGGTGTGCCCCCAGAGATTCGAAGCTTCTGTGACGGGGGGTGCAGGCTGCCCTGGGTGGAGGTTGAGTGATTGATTTGATTGAACCTCGACCCCCCGCTATATAAACAACCAGCGCATCCGCCTCGCGCCCGACCCAGCCTACCCTTCCCTTCTGTTTTCGTTCTCCCAATACCCAACGCGTCTCTGAACTTTCGTGCCTCATTTTCACTCTCGATTAAGCACTTCATCCAACTCATCTTCGGATACCGCATTCACACATTTAACCCTTCCCCACACAAAAACATCACATCATCAGCAATGGCTCCCAAGGCGACCAAGGCGGAGGGTGCCTCCAAGGCCAAGTCTTCCAGCAGCGGCCACGCCTCGTACCAGGTATGTTTATTTTTGATTCATCAAACCTCATCAGCATTGGATGAAAGCTAATACGTCTCATCAGGAAATGATCAAGGAGGCTATCATTTCGGTAAATCAGCCCTGTCCTAACTGCGCGCGCATTTGTGACGAGTGCATCGTGGGGTTTGGTCTGTCTCGTCTCGTGAGGGTTGAGGCAACTCAACTCATCATGAATGATAAGCACCATATCTCGCCATGACCTTGCTCACTCTTTCTTGGAGCGTCGCACACCATGATGGTACCCGACCCCTGTTTGATCATGCTCTAACATGCAATCCTCACTTCAGCTCAAGAACCGCAATGGATCCAGCCGCCCCGCCCTGAAGAAGTATGTCAAGGCCAACAACCCTCACCTCAAGGACGTCCAGGACACCATGTTCGACTCTCTCTTCAACCGCGCCCTGAAGAACGGGGTCGAGAAGGGTGTCTTCGAGCAGCCTAAGGGCCCGTCCGGCGGCACCAAGCTTGCCAAGCCCGCTGCCGCTGCTGCCAAGAAGGAGGCCGCTCCCAAGAAGGAGTCCGATGAGAAGAAGCCTGCCGCAAAGAAGTCTTCCACCGCCAAGAAGCCCGCTGCTAAGAAGGCTGCCCCTAAGAAGGACGACACTAAGAAGGCCGCTCCCAAGAAGGCTGCCCCGAAGAAGGCTGCTCCCAAGAAGGCTGCTGCACCCAAGAAGGCCGACGTAAGCTCACACATCACATTTCATTCTTCTGTACTCAAGCTAACTGATTTTCAGGCCGTCGTTGACAAGCCCGCTGTCCTCACCAAGACCAAGTCGGGACGCGTCGCAAAGTCCACCGCGCCCAAGCCCGCAGCCAAGAAGGCCGCACCAAAGAAGGCTGCCGCGAAGAAGGCGACGCCCAAGAAGGCAGAGGCTGCTGCTTCGGCATAAGCTGGGCCTGGCCTTGTTTTGACGACTCTCTTATCTTGACTTTCGCGTTTATGTGACGACTCTTGGCTGGCGTTCAGGTTAGTACCAGGGAAACATGGAGTGGTCTCACGGAAGCTCGCGAGCGAACAGCTCGGTGTGGCATGTTCTGGGTTTTTGCAATGGCACTTGTGTATTTGGGGTTTCTCCGGTTGTGGGACGGGATAGGGGAGATGCCTGTCTGTCTTGGGTTCTTGCTTGCACAGGCGCCCCGGTCTATCAAGTTGACGATGGCAAGTTGTGCTGGCAAGGTTCTATCACCTGGGCACTGTAATTATACCAGTGGATGATTTGGCTTTTCCGATAAGACATTCTCGATACAATCGCTTCAATCTCTTTGTGATGATGCAGTGCTGCCTTGATGTTTGCCAAGGTCCTGTGTTTCGGGCGCGTTATTATCGCGTTTTTCCATTGTTTACAAATTCGGCTCGCTCATACTCAAGCAGAGGCACTGAGTCGCGAAAGGGGTGTCACGTGCTTCTCCACATAAGGAGGGCCTCCTTTACTCTGCTGTGTATGAGACAAGAATGCAGCCATCTTGACCGAATGACTCCAACCATTCCACCCGAAAGATGGTTGACGGTCCATGTAGCGATCGTCGTCTTTCTCTGAAGGGCGAGTCTGGGTGCCCGGGTGTTCGCATCTGGAATTGCGATGCAACGAACGCGGCATATGCAGTGCCTAGACTACACGCAGAGATACGAGAGGGACTCCATTTGTGATATCGTAAGGTACTCGTGAAGGGACGCGGGCTGCGTGGTTTGGTGTCGCGACATCTTGAACGCCTTGATAACTGCACAGCCGTCTGCAGACTATACATGGACTTTAGGACTCGTCTTCATCCTTCATTAGCATCTCAACCGCTATCTCCTACTACTAGCATCAGTTACCTAGGTACCGACATAGAGGGATCATGCTGGGTGAAGCGAACACATGAGTGGCGTGACACTCTCACGGCACGTCCAACAACCTCAGGGAGGACTGAAAACTTGAGGAAAGGATGGTGCGAGCTTGCGATGAGTTGAGGTTGGGGTAAAACTCTCGGCAACTTCCACAGTCTCACTCCGGGATCCACATAAGATAGTCCCGGATAAGTGGCCGCGTGGTCCGTGCACATGCGATAAGCCGCAAGCCCCGCCGACCCACCTTTCGTGGTGCAGCTGGCAACGACTACCACTCATCGCTTCGTAAGAAGGTTGGAGAGGAACCAATGCATCGACTTCATCCGCTCATTCCCGCCCTGCCGCACAGGGTCAGCGTCCGGATCTAATGGAAGACCTGGAACTGCAGTCTATACTTCTCGACGTCTAGATGCCCGGGTTTTTCGGGGCATAGCTTTCTCCAACTATTTCCAAGCACTTCGAACGGGTCGGGTTCATCTCTTCTCCCGGGCTATTGCGACGACCCCGATTCTTGCTGCCTTGCTAGCTCGTGGGGTTGGTTGTGGAAGCTCTCCTCGAACCAAACTCGGCGAAAGCAATCATGGGCTGTACTCCCTGACAGCCCGGACGACTTGCGGACTACAGTCTGAACTGCTCTAATCAACCGCCAACGCTGGTAGCTTCGCTTTTGAACATGGCCGACCCCCGAGCTTCCGCTTCCACTTCCGCCGGTTCCAGCAACCCGTTTCGCCGGAAACCCACCTCTGCTCCCGGTGTCTCATCGTCAGCTTCCAACCCCATCTTTGAGTCTTCCTCGGATTCACTCGACCTACCTCCCCAACAGCCGAATACAAGTGATTTCTTCCGACAACAGCTCCAAGCTCTGCCTCACACGAACGAACCCCCGCCGTCGACCACCTTCCAAAAGCCGAAGGTCGTGAAGAAGGTCCGCGTACAGTCTCCGCCTCCATCATCGCCGGAGTCGGCGGGCGCCCCGCATGAGTACCCTGCATATGGATATCCGGAGGAGGACAGCGAGAGCACCAGCAGTGACGACGATGAGGGACCGGAGGATCCGTTTCGAGGCATGGCACCGGCACCACCTCTAGCGGTTATAGGCCATGCCAACTACAGCGCACCGGACACTGCACCGCCACTCTCGGCTGGACCACCGCCGAATCCATTCAAAAAGACGCTCGAGGACATGGAACATGGGTCGAATGATGGCACTCAGATACCGAATACATCGACCGGAGGGAAAGGCTCGCTGGATGTGGATGCCTTCAAAAGACTACTCATGACTGGTCAGACAAATGCTTCCGGGTCGGTGACGCAGCCTGCTGTGCCTAGCCCCAGCACGCACAAACCCCCGTCGCTGGCTGACGCGGCGAGCATTACTGATGCCTCTTCCGTGTCACGGCAGTCGATATTTGACTCAACTGTTACCCAGGAGACGCCGAGGACGTCACATGAAATATCTGAAGCCGAGGACGAGGACGACCGGCTGGGCCTAATACACAACGCCCAGGCGAAGACGCAACAGACGGCCTCGACCCTGAGGAAGAAACCTCCTCCACCGAGCTCGCGCCATGGAAAACTCATCAAGGTTGACCTCTCAACGAAGGAAAATAATGGTAGTCTTGGGCAAGAGGGTGTCCAACGGCCCTTGTCGTCCTCTACGATGATTCCTGGCTCGCCGAGTTCGACGTCTTCAAGACGCCGCTCCTCCACTCCATCTGACGTGAACAAGCCGCTTCCACCTGCTCCGGGCCGACGTTCTACAGACGACGGCTCAGAGAGCATATTTGACCGGGAGGCAGCCGGCAAAGTCCCCGAGCCTGTCGACTCGGAACTCGATGCCGATGTTATACCTACGCCACGTCCGCCCACACCGCCTAATGCTTCCCATGCAACAACAACAACAACAGCAAGAGACCTTGGTTTTTCGGACCCAAGAAAGCCTCCGCCCCCGCCAAAGCGCAAATCACATTCCAGAAACGAAAGTAAGCTTTCGGTAGCGTCAAAATCATCCACAACACCGGTGCCAACCTTTACAGACGAGCCCTCATCCATGCGTCGCTCGTCGCAGGACTCGACACGCTCGGTGTCATCCAGCCTGCGCGTAAGCCTTCATGCACCAGCACCGCCGCCACCACGGCGGCCTAATCACGCGTCGCGACCATCATTCTCCGCCTCATCCGCAGCCAGCTTCATGGCCCTCACACCCACGAACGCCAGCGCTGCGACCAGTCCCGCGCCTTCCGATGGCGAACATGCTTCTTTTCACAGTCCAGTGCCATTTGTGGCCTCTCCCGATCCACTCAGCTCTGGACAGACCTCGCTAAGCGCCTCTGGTACCCCAACTCCCGCCACAGCTTTATCACCCCCAGCGACCAAGCCTAGAATGCCGCCTCCACCGCTTCCGCCTGCGCGCAACGCATCTGTTCGCGTCGCGACAGGCCGCCCGGCGAGCTTAAGGAGCGTTGACGCCCCATCGAGACGCATAAAGGATGGAAGCGCACCGTCTTCCGCACCGCCACCCCCTCCTCCGCCAAAGAGGTCGCGTGCCGGGAGCGGACGGGTCCGCGGCGGACTACTGGGTGGGCCTGTAACAGAGGAACCGGAGCCTACTTCATCGGGCGACGTGAGTGTCCGCGTGTCGGAGGAAAAGTCGGCTGATGATATCCTGGCGGACTTGAGTGCGCTGCAGAGAGAGGTTGATGCGCTCCGGGGGAAGTATGAGAAGAACCCAGGTGGTGTCTGAACGTGTCAGATAACCCCACTTACATGTGTTATGCTCATGCCATCCAAGTAATGTTGCGTGGGACTTGGAAGCAGGAGTTAGTCGGCTGCGGGCATTGTCAGTCGCGATGGTACCAATAAAAGGTACTTTTGTATAGTATGAACACGTTTGGAACTACTAGATTACGCTGTTATGGTTATATTGAGATCAGAGTTAGATACTGGGTTGCAAGGTTAGCGGGCGGAGATGATTATGTTTGGTCTGAATCATAATCAGCCTTTTCCAAGAAACAGGCAGGCATCTTTATGCTTAGACTACATCCTCATTACAAGTCTGGAAAATTCCCCATTCCAGTAGCCAATCGACACCAAGCCGAACACTCACAGAGTATTCATCCTCACCACCCCATCCGCATCCCTCGCCAGCGTCGGCGGCGTCTCATCCGGACTCCTCCCATTACGATACAACCACAGCCGACTCAGGTCCTTAACCTTCATCTTCACCCCGGTCTCCGTCCTCCTCGCCTGCGGCGGCAGCACTCCATTCCCCCACAGCCGGCTTCTGAACCTACCCCTCGCATCGACAGGACTACTGCTATGCACCTCCACCGCCCTCGCGGCCGCCGCCTCCCTTCCACCACCCGCGATCCAGCTCCCCTCCATCGCCTCCCTCGCCACCTCCCCGACATCCCCCGCCGCGCCGACAAAGACCTCGCTCTCCATGAACTCGTTCCTCTTCCGCCTCATCCCCTTATCCTCCCCCCTTGTCGTCGTGACCAACCCGGCCGTCTCCTCATCCAAACACCCCAACAAATTCCCCCGCTCATCCTTAGCGAGGGGGAACATACCGTCCAGGTAATGCTGCACCATCTGATGCCCCCCTCCACCCGGGGCAGACTTGGCGAAGACGCGCCCGATGAAGCGCGGTACCGAAACGCTCCCCGGCTTGGAGAGGGCGAAGTGCAGCACCCCCCAGAGGGCGACGAAGTCCGTCGTGTGGGCGTAGTGCTCTATGTGGCCTATGGCGCGGTCCGAGACGGCGGAGGGGGACAGGGCGGACGTCTCGCGGCGGAGGTAGATCGAGTCCGAGGGGGAGTCGGGCGTGCTTTCGGGCAGCTCGTGGTGGCCGTTCACACCGTTCGTACTCATCCCGCTGGTACTACTACTACCGGCCGTAGAATCCATCTGCTGGCCCGGTCCCGAATCCCCTCCCAGCGCCCTAGTCTGCGACCCCACGTGGCGGTGCGGGTTATTAAAGTGGTTCGCCGCGTTGCCAAAGGTGTACACCTCGAGCTTGGCCAGCAGGTCTTGCGGCAGTTCTTGGAGGAGCCAGTCGATGATGAGGCTGCCCTCGATGCCGCCCTGGGAATGCAGCACGAAGACGACTTTGGAGTAGGCCGGGTTGTACAGCTTTTCTTTAATGATGGAGTAGCACACGCGCACGTCGTACGTGGCGTAGCCGAGGTTGCGCTGCACGAGGCACTCGAGCACGTCGAAGAGGATGCCGTTGGTTTTGTTGTGGATGCCTAGGACGGGGCGGCGGAAGGTGAGGGCTAGCCGGTTGAGGTTGGATTTCATCCAGTGTTCGCTAAGGATGTTAGTGTTAGGGTTGGTAAAAGGAGGGAGGAGCTTACCCAGCTGCGACGCCGTTGATGAAGATCCATTGCTCGTGCGCGTGCTCCGGTAAGGCGGGGGCGTACTCGGGGTCGGAGTGGTACTCCGTGTCACTGCCGTTGATGAGCGAGCAAAGGCCGTAGTTGAGGGTCAGGAAAGCGCCTACTGCTGCCGCCACTACGGGTATGGGGAAGAGGATGCCGAAGGGGAGTGCTAAGATGAAGGCTAGCTGCAGGATGACGAGGATGAAGTGGATGACTATGCAGAAGAGGTTCTGACGCGTCGGTGAGAGCTCGTCGAGATGGCTCGAGTTGTTTTCAGGCAGCTTCACGGGCCAGAGGACGTATGGCAGTGCCCAGAGATAGGAGAAGAAGTAGTACACATCGTAAGCGAATAGCTTCCAGGGTAGGTCGGTGTAGCTATAGTTAATAACTGACTGGCCGCCGATCTGGGAGCCGAAGAAGCGCGTTGATGTCATGACTTGATGGTCGCTTTGAGTTGTCGATTAATCGTGATTATGAATTCTCAAAGAACGATGCTGTGAGGGGAACTCGACGGACATGTCATATATGGACTAAAAGAAGCCCAGTGAGTGAGCATCAGCCTTGTTCACATGCTCGTCAAGACCAGCGCCCCTGGTGACCGCGTCGACGGAGTGAACACCATGTTGGCGGGAGTGAGACCCTGGAAGCCGCTGCGTGCCTAAAAAAGGGCTGATCTTCCTTGGCAGATGACATTGTCACCAATCAGCAGGCCTTGTCTTGGAGCTGAACCTGTACCTGGCCGCTTTGGGGCTGGACGAACGGTATGAACTTGATGTTGCACAGCACCATGGATTTGGTGAGGAATTCGGAGGATGCTTGGAGTCGTAGGCGCTGACGATACAGAACCGTGTGAGGAATACAACTGAGGAATGCACTGCATTGGTTCGTCTGCCATTGGCTTGTCAGCTTCACACCGACGGGTGGTGCGTGACATGACATATGGGCTTGAATGTTTACGGACAAAAGTTGGTTGGTGCTGCAAAGAATCTGAAGGGATAGCCAGACAGAGAGCACTGGAGGATGAAAGAGGCCTCCTGACATACTTATCACTGAAGCAGTGGAATGCCGGGCTGAAGGAATAAGGTAGACATTATGGCCAAAAGGGAGGCAGAGGTTACCTTTGTTGGTGCAGCGGGGAGGCACCGACCTACCTACCCTATAGGCGTTTACGGAAACCAACAACTTGGAACAACTCCTCCGATGACCAAATAAGCTCACTCGAAATGGTAAAAGAACAAGCAGCTACCTAGGGCATGTACTAAATGAATGACAAACCAACTACAAGCAGCAAAACCAATAGGAACGGCAAAATAATGCGGTTTGTGTGGATCGAACACACGACCTTCAGATGAACTGATGAAGTTTGACTTCAGTCTGACGCTCTCCCAACTGAGCTAAACCCGCTCGATGAATATTTCGTTCTTATTCATACTAATCAGGCAGCGAAGAGACGACGGTGAAGAAGTTTTCTTGTCGCCAAGGGACACTTGGTTTGCGGATCGCGCCGTTGTGGAACGGTGAAGCGGGTTCGCCACGTGGAATTGGTAGTGTAGCGCGGTTGGGGACGATGATCACGGTTTGTAGGGTTGTACGATATGTCCCCCGAGCCCAAAGGGATTCACGGATGTGCAAGACAAACAAGGCGAAGATGTGTGAGTGGGAGGCGGCACTGTTGGCCGCCAAAAAAGGTATATTCAGAATATATCTCTGCTCAGAGGAGGCAAACTTGCTTTCCTCTTTCATCACTCGCCCGGTTCCTTGAAGTGACGACACATGTCGAGGCCCAAGTCTATTGTCCTTTCTTTGCCTAGTGCTGAACCGAGTTTGCATACTTTCTCCAGTTCCAGATTAATCTCACACCCCGTGGCTTGCCTTTCGTTTTTTGTCCCTTGTCCTCCATACGGTCGCTGAGCTTAGATGCCCCTTGCTTGAGAATCGAGGTAGACATTGTTGGCGTCGAATTGGACGACATTGCCGTCCTTGTCGGTCATGGCTGCTACGTTGACTGGAACATCTCCGTTTCCGACGACGGCGGCTTGCCTCTTGATGAACTCTGCGGGAGGACGTGTTAGTACCAGTGCTCTTCCTGGTCTGTCACGATTCTGACGCGGACATACCATTGTGCTCTTGTTGGGTGACGGCAAGGGCAACGCTGACGAGAGCAAACAGGCTGACGAGAGTGAACTGCATGTTGACTGCTGTGTGTGTGTGTTTGTGTTTGTTGGAGAAGATTGAGGAGTGATGATGTCGGACCGGCGACGAGCAGGTATTATAAGCTGAATAAACTGGTGTGTATAACGTGGATAAACGAATGGGATGGAGAGACAAGAAGGAGAGAGGAAAGCGGGATGGGATGGACAGATTCACTATTTGTACGAACAGCTGCCGTGGAGATCCTCTTGGCGTGATGTGGTGAATGTGGTTGAATGATGAGCGGGCTCGCAGTTTCAGGCCCGTGACAGCAAATACTACCTGGACATCTCCTCCTGCCATCCCAACAGTATCCAGAGTGGAACGCGAAGTCGGGGGGAACAATAAACAAGCCTGGACACCGAGGGACTTGCCTCGTCCACGAAACTTGAAACTTTCCGCCAAACATTCGCGGGCCTATACTCAATGTGGAGCAGTTAAGGGCCAATGTCCCTGTTACGCGAGGTTGCAACAGTACCCTCGACATGCTGTAGTGCGCAACCGGCGCTGAGCTTAACGGTGATACGGTTTACCAAGGGGTTGTTGACCACTAGGGTGGCGGTATTCAGGGGTCTGAAACTCGGACGACGTCCCGTTCCAGAAGAAAGGAGCCGCAACGATGCCAAGACGGTACTGTATCCCCTGCTCAACCAATGTCTTGGCACGATGATCAGACAGATGGGCGGACGGGACAAGCTCTTCCCGTGCTTTCGTGTTGCAAGATGCAGCTGTTGGACACTCGTATCCATGGCTGCCAAGATCTGAGACAGCTAAATAAATAGAAGGAGATCTGGGGTGACGGAGTAAGGGATCAGATGGCCGAGATATGAGGCTGTGGTGGCTCAATCCATCGTGGTTGTTGGTTGCACTTCAAACTCACACTCCGCGGGGATTCGAAGCCAGGAGAATCGAGCCATAGGTACCACATTAAAGACAGGCGGTGATTATCTTGTCCAGAAAAGGAGTACACAGTAGACTCCGAGAAGGACTGATGAAAGGCGATGTCACAGCGAAGAAACATTGACATGGAAAGAAACAAATTTTCAAGTTGAGGAAGCTGTCGTCATGGCTTGTTCCAGCTGTGTTTCAAAAGGAAGCTCAGCTCCAAGGGAGGACCGGGAGGTTCTGGACCTCGACATAGGGGTCTCAGTGGCCCGAGCTCGGCCGCGAGTCACAACAACGGGCTGAGCTGTCACTCAGCTCTTATCACTGCGATAACGATGTCCTGGCCCCACACCCCGCCAACAATGACAACAATTTTTGTGACCAGGATCACAGACAAGAGTTTGACTCACCAATAACCTGGAAGGAAGCTACCTTACCCACACTCAAGAACGACACCACCCACGGCTACCAACAGCTACCACCCTTGAAGACGACCACACGAAACCACTTTGAACTCACATTTGTCTACTACATCTGCTAACGGTGGCCATGTCCGGCAAGCAGGCCGCTAAGGGCGCCGCCGGCAAGGGGAAGAAGGCAGGCAAGGGCGGGGCCGCCGAGGAGAAGCGGGAAGATGTGCTTCAGGCTGTCGTACGTTACCAGTTTGCCGCTGAGAGGGAGATTCGATACCATGAAGAGAAGCTGATTCATATCCTTGTAGATCATTGCAGACTCCTTCCAAGATCGTTACACACCCTTCACACTCGACAAGCCGCGATGTCTCCTCCCGTTGGCAAACACCCCCATGATCGAATATACCCTGGAGTTCCTGGCCCAGAACGGCGTCCAGGAGCTGTTCATATATTGCGGCAGACATATCGACCAGGTTGAGGAATACATCTACGACTCTCCACGGTGGCGGCCACACAGCAAGTTTAACCCCTTTATCAAGCCCATCGAGTTCATTCGCGTCTCCGATGCCCACTCGGTGGGCGATTTCCTCAGGGACCTCGACAAGCGGGGCGTTATTAGCAGCGATTTTGTCTTGGTCCACGGCGACCTCGTGGCAAACCTCTCGATAGATGAGGCACTGGCCAAGCACCGTGCGAGGAGGGAGGCCAACAGGGATGCTATCATGACAGTGGTGCTACGCTCTGCTGGCGAAGACGACCATCGGACGAAAGCCCACGGCATAACACCACATTTCTTCGTCGACCCAACCACCAGCAGATGTCTGCACTACGAGGAGACACATCCTCTACAGAGCGACCACTATCTGACCCTTGACCCCGCCTTACTTGATGAGAATGGCGCTCTAGAGGTACGGAGTGATCTGATCGACTGCGGAATCGATATCTGCACCCCCGATGCGCTGGCACTTTGGTCCGAGAGCTTCGACTACGAGTTGCCGCGGAAGAACTTCCTGCACGGTGTGTTGAAAGACCACGAGCTCAACAACAAGTTCATATACACAGAGATTCTAGATAACGGCTACGCGGCACGTGCGAGCAATTTGCAGATGTACGACGCAATCAGCAAAGATATTCTAGGACGGTGGACATTCCCCCTGGTACCGGACTCAAATCTTGTCATGGACCACACCTACACAACATCCAAAGACGGCGTGTGTTTGGAGGAGGGCGTGGCGATATCGCCCGGCAGCAGCATAACAGACTCGGTGTTCGGGCAGAGAAGCAAACTGGGCAGTGGAAGTACGGTCCGCAACAGCATGATCGGCAGAAGATGCAAGATCGGAAAGAACGTGCACATCGAGAACAGCTACATCTGGGATGACGTGGCTATTCACGACGGAGCGTCGGTATATCACTCCGTGATTGCCGACGCAGCCACAGTGGGCAAGGGTGCCACAATACCGGAGGGGACATTGCTCTCTTACGGTGTCCAAGTCGGGGACAACATTCAACTCACAACAACCCAAGCCAAGATCTCCCTCCGGACCCGCGACGGCAAATTGGCCAACAACGACAGCGAGCTCCTCGGTGCCCACGGAAGGGGTGGCCTATACACCGAGTCCGACGACCTCGACAGTGACGAGGAGGAAGACGAAGACGACCCCTCCACCCTCCAAAAATCCCTCATCTACTCTCTCGCCGGCCTTAATGTATCCTCTTCGTCCGTCTCAACATTATCATCCAGCGGCACCGATGAGTCGGAAATCGAGGACGCAGTCGCACGGCTGGAAGAAGCCGACCCGACAACAACAGCTCCTGGCAGCGCAACACGTATGCGCCTCAGCTCCCTCGCGCTATCAGACGATTCAAGCAGCGGCCGCACAGGTGCCTTCCATGGCGACGCGGTGACCGGCCTCCTCGACTCCCTGCGCGCAGACGACACGACCGACTTCGACGGCGCGAAGCTTGAGTTCATGGGCCTACGTCTCGCCAACGACGCCTCCGACTCGGCCATGCGCCGCGCAATAGCAGTCGCCTTCGCCCGTCGCGCAGCAGAACTACTTGCCACGCTGTCGCCAACCAAGGCGGCAGAGAACGCCCTTCTCTCCAAGGACGGCGCCATCAAGTTCGTGCGCGAAGTTGGCGTCGGCGGCGGCAAGGCGGAGCAGGTTGAGTTAGAGCTCGCGCTGCAGAAAACGCTCGTCGCACTCGTCGGGGCCAAGAACCTCGAGCCCGCGAAGGCGGGTGTGTTACTTGCTGCGCTGCTGCTGCAGCTCTACAACAAGGACGTGCTGGAGGAGGACGGCATTCTGGCTTGGTGGCAGGACAAGCGGGCCGCTGAGGGCGAGAGCTTGGCTGCTGTTAGGGAGAAGTGCCGTGATCTTGTCGAGTGGTTGGAGAATGCGGATGAAGAGAGTGAGGAGGAGAGTGATGACGAGTAGGACTTAGATGCAGGGAGTGCAGCTTGCTTAACGACGGATGCCGCCACGGCCTGGGTCATAAAGGGCATGTGCGAGCATTGATGGGCGGCGTATTGGCGTGATGTTCGTTGGTTTCGTCGAGAATAAAGTCAACATTCATCAAGCTGCCGACCGTTTCTTGTTACTAGCGATCTTGAATACTTGGCCTCCCCTGGGTTGTGATGTTCAATGCAGCTTTATCTTGGGGCCTCTCCGTTTCCACTTCCTTTGGGAAGAACCTAACAAGTCACGACACGCCGAGATGAACAGGCTGCCGTAACGCCAGCCGCAACGAATACTGGGCCGGCTCTTCCCTTATGCCTCAGCATTTTGCTTCTGTTTAAGACCATCATAAGGTACCTTAGGTAAGGTAGGTGCCGGCTTGGAAAGGGACACCACGTGACCTCTAGGCTCTTTCCTCTTCGCCCAGCCCAGACAGCTTGAGCTTTGTGGGTCCCGCTTAACTTCGACCTCAACCTCTCCCTGACCGTCTCTCACCTGCATCTCAGATATCTCAGACCAGCAAGATCAATTAGTTTCGAATCCCTCTATTTGCTCTAGGTTCACCTCCAGACCTTTTTCTCTAGAACAGCGAGTTCACACTACCGCCTGTTCCACTTCAATTGACCCCAGAGAAAGATTCGCAGTCCTCGAGAATGTCTTCCTCAGCTAAGAGAAAGGAAGCTCCCACAGGCAACGGCGGCGGGCAGGGCAAGAAGAGCAAGGTGAGACATCTCCTCCTCAATCCGCCCAAGAAATGAACTTGGGGTCCATCTTAAGAAGAATGACTACTAACATCGTTGCAGCGAGGCACTGACAAGAAATGGGCGACTCAAAGCAAGGAGGGCCTGATCGAGGGCGTCGTGTCACCGGGTGAGACGGGTGTCTGGGTGAGCTGTGCTAGAGGTCAAGAGGCCAAAGCGGCGAGGGAGGTGGTTGCCATGTTCGACGAGGTATGTGTTTTATCTCCCGGTCATCTACGCTTGATCACACCGGGGCCACATGTGAGGGAAAACAAATCGCTGACAAGATCATGCAGTACGCCGAGATAATGTACAACGTCACCCAACCCGGCGAAGGAGCCGAGCCCGCCTCCGACGAGGAAGAAGTCGACGTCGAGGCCTCCCTCAAGCGCGAGCTGGACGCCATGAAGGCCACGGGTAAAGAGGCCAAGCTGGCGGGCCGCATCTTCACGCCCGTCAAGATGAACGTCGCCTGCCTGTTGTTCGTGCGGACGAGGGCGCCCGTCGAGCCGGTCGAGTTCGTCAAACGCATCTGTCAGGACGCCAAGTCCGGCGGGGGAGGCCAGAAGAAGAGGATGATGAGGAGTCGGTATGTGAACCGGCTCGTGCCGATGTCGTATGTCGGCCGGGCGACGGAGGAGGGGCTCGTCGAGCTTGCGGGACGGGTGTTGGGGGGTGTGTTTGATTTGAGTGGGAAGAAGGAGGTGGTCGCCGACAAAGCCGATTCGGCGGAGGCAGGATCAACGGAGCCGAAGGGTGCGGATGAGGAAGCGGCGAAGACGGATAAATCCGAGGCGCCCCGGACATTCTCGGTACGTGCATTGGGAATCAATTTTGCGTTTCGTCGGACATTGCTGACTTGGTGGATTCTAGTTCGCCATTCGGCCAAGCATACGCAACAACAAGACGCTCAAGCGCGACGTCATCATCAACACGGTGGCTGGCTTGATCAACAATCAGCAGCACAAGGTCAACCTGGAGAATCCGGAGAAGGTGATTCTCATCGAGGTCTATCAGGTATGTTCAGCCCAATCAAGATACACGAAACGTTACTAACAGAGTCCGCAGAACGCTGTTGGCATGAGTGTCGTTGACGGAGACTACTGGACAGAGTTGAGGAGGTATAACCTGACTGAGCTCTACAGCCAGGCGAACAACCAGGGCGAGGACGAGGAGAAAACAGCTCCGGCTGCTGATGCGGACAAGGAACAGTGATGCCAAGGTTGGGCCGACGAGTCTTGGACTTTAGACGAGAGCCGGACCATGGAAATGGGAATTGTCTGATTGGAGGCCGGATATAAGTCCGGCGTGCTTCGGTCACGGCCTTGGGAAAGGCGTCGACTTGGCGAGACTGCTGACCGGGATTCGTATGTACTGTATAAGGTACGAAGTAGATTGCTGGCTTTTGGACGGTCCCCAAGCTCGTCCGCAATGAAGCTGTCGAGGCCCAGTCTTGAGTTAATTGCAGAATTCCAAGTTGCGGTGAACGGCCCGCGTACTCGTTTAACTAGACCTCGGAAGTGGATGAATACTTAACCGTCACCGCCGAAGTGCAACGGGGTTTTTGTGACATCGAGACAGAAGTGCCTCACATATTTGGCGGTTCCTGGGCCCTATCTTAGGTAGATGGAAGATTGGAAGATGCCTGGTGACTGTGGGGAAGCGGCGCTAAGCCTTATTGTGACAATTTTGGCGAGAAGCATCTCCAACAACGGCCTGTCATTGGGCAGGAGGTGGTCCGTGGGTCGAAATCTGAATGGGAGGAGCCTCCTGTCACCTGTGTCATGGAACTTTTGACGAAAACATTTTTCTTTGTGATGGTGTATGCTGACTCGGGGATCCGGTAGAGTGGACTGAAAGATCAATATTACGTAGATCATGACATGGCTTGGTCGGCACGTCAGTCCCAAGGAGGAAGGTCGATATGTCAACATCGCCAGCCCGTCTCAGTCCAGTGAGTCCCACCGCAGCGCCGCGCCTCGCCAAGCAGCTGTCGTCCAGACATTTTAGGAGACTTTACTATGGTAAACGAACACGGCGCGCGCGACAACAGGTTCATTCCAAAGTGACATCTTGGAAATCCATTGGCGCCGGAGGGAAGGAAGCTTCAACAACCTGGAAGCGAGAGATGCACAGAATCGAACTTATGGAAAGAGAAAGGGGGGACGTTTCGAGCCGTTGCGCCGTTGAAGGATACTTTGTACCAGGTATATTCCAATTCCCAAACAAAACAGAGGGAAGCCACGGCGCGGTTCGGTGCTCTCGCCTAAATCGACCAATGATTTATTCTCCGACTCGCTTGACCTTGTCGCCTTCTGCATATTAGACACAGACTCTACGAAGTACCTTGGTAGTATTGCATTTCAACCTCACAAGCAACTCAAAAGCACCACACTCACAGTGTCGGCCTCGCATATCCCCCCCCTTGCGAGCTGCCACGGCCACTCCCGTCTTGCCCGTCATATCGTCTTTCCAGCGATTATGTCGATGCCCTCGGGATCTGCGGCATGTCTTCTCCTTATTGTGTCGTGTGCATGGCAACACCACTGGCGAGTTTACACTTTGGGGCCAACACCGGTACATATCCTTGCCCTCTCGCTTCCCTCCCCTCCCCATTCGTCACCACTCTTTTGCCCCATGTACAAACGCGTCTGACAGACCTACCCGCCGGTTCCTTTCGTTCCTTCTCGGCGAACCAGTCCTTATGGTTTAGTCAACTCTAGACTCTGTTCCAAGACGCTTCTCCCGTCTTGGTATGCTTCTCATCGGACGCAACGCCCCAGGTTGTGTATGTCAACGGCGAACACCATCCACCAACACGGCCGGCCCCAGATGAGGATCATGTTCGGGATTTTTGCTGCCGCTCCATCACCTCGTTTGCGTGCCTTGTCTCCTGCGTACTATCCCTGTCTTGCCCCGGCATTGATTTGTCGTTTCTTTTCATCTTTTTCTCGTATTGTGGGTTGTATCTTGAGGATACAATACCCGATATCCTACAAAATACATACATCTGACGTGCCGGAGTCTTCTTCGACGTCTTATACTAATCATTGATTGACGTCCCCTTCCTCTGTCTCGCTTGTTCTGCCCTCACTTGGACCTCACCCGACAACAGCACCAGACGAGTGACACCGACTAGTTTGTGACAACACCTCATAGGTCGATCCCTTGGACGAGGTTGACGGTTGACATCCCAAAGCCCCGTTCCCTGCTGACCAACACTCCCCGCTGTGTCGATTCCCCCCTATCCCAACGACACCCTCCCGATTCATCGGTTCAGACTGTGCCGCTCTTGTCCCGGCTCTGGCACCCGACAAGAGAAAGGGAGGCTATTAAACATTCCGAAACCTCGCTGTCGTGCAAAAAGAGAACAACAACAGCCATGTTTCACCAAGTATTGACATGACGAGAGTTCCACGGGTTTCACTGCCGTACCACCTCGCGTATGCTGGCTTCGCTCCATGTGCCAACCACCGACCAAGCAGATCGCCATGGCCGTGTCAAAGGCGATCAACGAACCCGATGCCTCCATTCGTTACCTTCGGCCCGTCCGCTCGTCTAAGCTGCACCGAGTATATGAGGTTGTCCTTTCCGATGGACGGATCCTGGAGCTGGTCATGCCACCGCCGTCCATGTTGAGGCTCCTGCGGTCGGAGCGCCAGATTGTCAACGCCGAGGCGCTCGTCGTACAGTGGCTTAGTACCCTCCTTTCCGAAGAGAGCAGGTCTGTCGAGCCGGGATTAACCCAGGAGGATGGCGGACGACCATCGTCCTCAGATCGATCGAGCAGGGCGACGAGCAGGTCGAGTGGTACAAGCAGCCAACAACCTTCGGCCGAGAAGGGCTTTCCCGATAACAAAAATTCGGCGTTGCTACGGCTGCTGCCTAGACTGGTCAACTCCTCTGTGACCTCTGCGGAATCGGGCGCTCCGCACAGCCTATATCAGCTCAGGGGCGGCACGCCCATCGCCAGCCTTCCCAGACCCCTGACAAAGCAAGAGCGAGCCGAAATCGACATACAACTCGGACGGTTAACTCGCCAATTCGCCAAGATCAAGTCACCGACGGGGCGTTTTGGGCTTGCCGTGTCAATTCTCGCGTCGAGTAAGCCAATAACGGGTCAGAAGGATGGAAGCCGGACGAGTTCGCCGTCGTCAAGAGGGCCGGTCGAGGGATCTCACACATGGGCGGAAGCCTTCCATGTGATGTTCGAGGGGGTGCTGCGAGACTCGGAAGACATGGCCATCATGCTCGCGTACCCCATCATCCGAAAACACCTCGCGCGGCTCAGTTACCTGCTGGATGAGGTCACTACACCATCGCTTGTATTCCTCGATGGCATGGACGATGACAACGTCCTTGTGGACATTTCTGCGGCGGAGCAAAGAAAAGACAAGGCCAATAAGAATGGCGCAAGCGGTGACTCTGATAGCGACGGGGTATCCAGTGACGAAGATGAGGCAGAGGATAAGAAGGCGTCCAGCAGCGCAAGGGACAGACGATCCCAGAGCCAAACGCCACTCGACAGCTCGGTTTGCATTGTCGGACTCCGCGACTGGAGCAACGGCATCTTCGGAGATGCCCTTTTAGCGACAGCCTTCAGCAACAGCCCCTCGAAAGAGCTCCTCGACGGATACCACGGCACATGCACTAACAAACAGTTGCCAACACCGCCTCCGAACAGCGACGAGCAGAATGCCTCCGTAACTACAAGGCTTCTACTATACCAGGCCTACCACGCCACGGTCTCCATAGTGACGGAGTTCTACCGACCACGTGGAGAGGGCACCACCCGCGAACTAGCAGCCCGCAGGAGACTCACCGAGGTCCTGATGAAACTAGAAGGGGTGGTCGACGATGACCCAAAGGGCAGCAGGCACAGGCGGCCGAGCGGCGAGTTGTCCCCCGCCAAGAAGCTGAAGCCCGACGAGAAGGAGAAGTCGTCACCATCGAGGCGACACGAGACGACGATTCAAGAGGTGTAAGATAGGCCATATTCAGCAATGTCACTGTAACATTCCACGTGTAGCGCTTGGGCTTCTGGAATGCTTCTTCTTTCGCGGCGTTGGCCACTATTTCCCTTTCTCACCGTCCTCCTCCTCGTCTCCCTCATCCCGGGGTAATTGGATGCCCATCATACTCAGTATGCTGCCCGCTGGACCCGCCAGGCCTGCCTGTCCTTTGAAACTCTCCAGCAGGTTCTTGGCCAGGTTATAGTCAATGTCAACGTCGTCGTCGCCACTCTCTTCCTCATCTTCCTCCCCCTCGTTTTGATCAGCAAAGGTGACCGATGTTTGGGGGGTTTCCCTCGCCTCCCCCTTGATCTTCGCAGGCTTCTCTGGCTTCTCTGGCTTGGGATCAAGGTTCAGCGCGCCATGTCCCTTTAGCTCTGACTCGAACTGCTTCATGAGGTCCTGTATCTCTGGGTCGTCGTCCAGGTTGGTGTCGACTTCCTTGCCCTCTGACAACTTCGCTTGTGGGTCGACTTTCTCATCCGATTCTGATGGGAAGCCCATCATCTCTCGCATCATCTTCGCAAACTGCGCCTCGTCGAAGCTGACCTCCTTGTCCATCTCTTCGTCGTCCTCGGAGTCAAGTTCGTCGTTGTCGTCGTCGTCGTCGTCACTATCATCGTCCTCATCCATTTCGTCGAGTTCAGCTCCATCAAGCCCCGCCTGCTCGTCATTTAAGAAGGCCTCAAACCGCGACACAATCTTCTTCAAATCAGCCTGAGCCGCCGCATCACCAAACCCAGCTCCACTCTTCGACTTGGCCTTTCCGACTGCCTTTCCTTCCAACTCGCGTTCAAAATCGTCGTAGTTGATATCCATCCACGCCTCATCATCCTCGCGATCAAAGTCCTTCCAGGCCTTGATATCGTCATCAGTCGGCAGCACCGAGTCGCCATCCTCCTCCAAATCCTCGAGAATTATAGCCACCTCCCTTACCAGCCTGTTATTGCTCTTCGCCGCCTTCTTGACCATCATCTCAAACCCGCTGGTCAACTTCATGCCCATTTCCAGCCGCGCCAGGCTCCTCTCCGCTTCCTCACCGCCATTGACAGCCTCGGACTCAGCGGCCTGCATAACCGTCTTCCACGGCGGCGGTGCTTCAAACCGCTGAGATTTCAGCTGCGCAAACAGGACCTTTGTGAACCTCACGCTGACCGTGACCAGATCGACAGGCGGGAAAGTCAGCGTCGCCTTATCCGAAACGATATGCTTCAAAGAAAACGCGTCCCTTAGATAGAACGCCTCCGTGGCCGGTGCCACCGCCTTTGGCCTCTCATGCAGGACATACGCCAGCTTCCTAGGCACCGTGACCCTAGAGTGATGCAGATGCTCCCCTACCTGGCCGGGGTACTTCTCAAGCCTGTAGAAAGCCTCCGCTTCGACAAAGGGGGAGTGCACCAACGTCTCTGGCTTCGTCTCTAGCACCCTCACTGCATCGGCCAGGGACAAAGACCTGGGGGTGTCCGCGAGGGGGATGAGGTGCAGCTTGCCGTCCCTGATCCACACCCTGTTGGCGTCGATCTCCGGACTGAGCCACTTGGGGAGCACGTTCGCCGCCTCAACCAGCAGGAACTCCCCATCGCCGTCCGCCACGCGGACCCACAGGTTGTCGGGGAAGGACTTGGTCAGCTCGCGCAGGAGATAGACGATTAGCCACTCGTCCTCGACGCAGTCGCCGTAGTCGGTGCTGCCGTGTAGGTAGGTCAGGCCGCCCTCCTTCTCGCGCTTGACTTCTAGGGTGAAGGGGTCGCGCTGCCAGATGTAGTCTTTTGTCAGGTTTTCTGCGAGGCGGGTAGCGGCTTTGCGGACTTCTTCTAGGGTTGGGAGGGGTTTGTTGGCCGGGGAAGGGGGGGAGGAGGACGGGTTGTTGCCTAGGATGAAGAGCATGTACTCTATGCAATTCTCTGGGAGCTGCATTTGGAACCCCTGGAAGCCGGCATCTCCTGGACGCAGCTCGGGAGGAGCCGGGGTGTTTGTTTGTGATGAGGCTGACATTTTGGATATACCCGCTCTTTCTATGCGGTAGTCTGCAGGTGCTGGATCAATCAAATGATTTTAGCTTCTCTTATACTGATGGAGATGAGACTAAATATCTGCATGTCAAGGAACAGTACCAAAGGAACTTACAATTACCGTTGAAGTTCGTGGTTGCCCTTTTGGTGTTATGTATCGGATGTGGGGCGACTTGAAGCGCCTGCCGTTGGGGGTCTTGGCAAAGTGGATAGATGCGCTAAGGTGACTGACAGGCGGGCTCCAACGTCATTAGCGTGTTACGGTCGCGCCTGCCGTCGCGTGTACACTTTGATTTTGTGAGTTTGGAGTTAAAGGCTCCCAGGTCCTCCCTCGCTGCACCCCACCATCGGCCTGCGGGTTTGCCTTCACCAACCAGGCCACTACTAAGGCGCTTCCTTGACCCAAACTCTTGCCCTTTTGATTTCCGTACTTCCATTCCTCCCTATACACGAATGGTTTCGATACAATGCCAGGCCGCACTGCCAATGACCTGGGGAGCTCTTCCCGCAAGCGAGCGCGTCGTCCAGAAGAAGACAACGACGATGACGGCGATGAGGTAGTTTCTTCAGTCCGTCGGGCACGGTCCAGTCTCCGCAATGAGAATGTAAGTCTTGATGCACTCCTGTATATCAGATTACATCTGCTAATGTGCCTATTTTTGCCAGTCTAAACGCGTCCGCCTGTCCAGCCCAAGCAAGGGCAAGGGCAAAAGCAGACGTAGCCGCGATGAAACCCCTATGGACGACGAAGATAATGCCGAGATGGAAGACAGCCCAGTCAATAACTCGCCACCCAAGACGCAATACGATGATATGCGTGACAACGACTTCAAACACCTAGAGCATGCAGACGAAGACGACGCTCGCGCCACACAAAACATAATTCGGACTCAGGCAGAGGCCGCCGAACGACTTGGCGACAATCTCATCGCCCAGAACGGCATTCTCGAGAGCATCACTTGCGTCAACTTCATGTGCCACGAGCGCATCCATGTCGAGCTCGGTCCCCTGCTCAACTTCATTGTAGGCGAGAACGGAAGCGGAAAGAGCGCCATCCTGACCGCCATCACCCTCTGCCTGGGTGGCAAAGCCAGTGCCACCAACCGTGGCGGCAGCCTCAAGAGCTTCATCAAGGAGGGCTGTGACCGTGCCTCTCTCTCCGTCAAGCTCAAGAACATGGGCGACGACGCCTACCGACCAGATCTCTACGGCGACTCCATCATTGTCGAGCGTACCTTCTCCAAGACCGGCACCAGCGGCTTTAAGGTCAAGAGCGCCGAAGGCCAGGTCATCTCCACCAAGAAGTCCGAAGTCGACGAAGTGGTCGAGTTTTATGCCCTGCAGGTGGACAACCCGTTGAACATTCTGTCTCAGGATAATGCTCGGCAGTTTCTCAACGCCTCGTCCGCCTCTGAGAAATACAGATACTTCATCGAGGGCGTCCAGCTGGAGCAGTTGGACCGCGACTACCGGCTGATCTCCGAATTCGTGGAAAGCACCGAGGCTAAAGCCCCTCTCCAGAAAGAGAGGGTCGCTATTGCCAAGAAAGAGTACGATGAGGCTTGCCGTCTGGCGGAACTGGCGAATAACAGCAAACGGCTCAAGGAGAAGCTTCGTGCCATGGCGTACCAACTGTGTTGGGCGCAGGTGACGGACCAGGAAAAGGGACTCGCTGAGATCGACCAGCAGCTCGGGGTTATGGACCAAGAGATTGCAGACCACCAGCAGACCATTCTTGCTTATGATGCAAAAATGGAGGAGTACGATGCCACAATCGCTGAAAAGCAGAAGGTCCATGAAGCTGCTGTCGAAGAGGCTGGTCATTTCGATGCCAGCATCGAAGAGTTGAAGGCGTCTTTTGACAATGCTCAGAGGGTGCTTTCACAGATGCACAATGACGAGCGCAATGCCCATACATCTGCCAAGGCTGCAAAGAATGAGGTCAAGAGACTCCAGATGGAAATTGGCAAGGAGAAGGCGACACTGGAGCAACGCCAAGGCGATGAGTTCGTCCGCCAGAGAGAACAGCACGACGCGTCCCGTGAACGACAACGGCAACTGGAAGAGGAGATGGCTGCCATCAGGGACCATCTCAAGGATGAACTGAATGAGAAATGCCAGACCAGCCAGGCGAATCTCAACGCCGTCAAGCGCGCCTTCGAAGACAAGCAAAAAGCCATTCGAAACACCGAGGAGACGATCAGGCGGATCGAGGGAGGACAAGGGGGCAAGTATGACGCCTATGACCGCAACATGCCGGATCTCGTCAGAGCTATCCAGCGCGAAGGAGGCTGGGCAACCATGCCAATAGGGCCTATCGGGACACACGTCCAAATCCTCAAGCCAATCTGGTCACCGATGTTGGAGAAGACCTTCGGTAGTGCTCTCAACGATTTCATCGTGTTCAATCTCGAAGACTCAAAGAGGCTTCAGAGGCTCATCGAGCAGAGGGGAATCAGGAATTCTGCCGTCCTAATCGCGAATGGCCACCATATCGACACAAGGAGCCAAGAACCGGATCCCCAGTTCGAAACTGTTCTTCGTGTCCTCAAATTCGACAACGATGTTGTCCGCAGCCAGCTCATCATCAGTCACTCGATCGAACAAATCATCCTGGTTCCAGAGCGAGTCAAAGCCGAGGAAATCATGTTCAACGGGCCGGCACCGCCAAAAGTTAAGATGTGTTTTTCGTTCCACGACACGAGGCGCAACCAAGGGCTCGTTCTCAAGAACTCTGGAAGGAACATCAGCACCAACCCGACGGAAACGGATCCCAATAGGACACCACGGATGAAGGCGTCACAAGACTCAGCGCTGTCAGCCCAGAGAGAGATACTGGAGTCATTGAAGGTGGAATATCGGGACCTAGGGGAGCGGAGGGAACGGCTGGAGGAAGAGCATCGGGCCAACTTGAACGAGATCAAGCGGAAGACCGCCGAGAAGAAGGACTTGGATCTGCAGCTCAGAGAGCTTGAAAAGAAGATTGACGCCATTGCCCAAAAGCTCGATAGCTTCGAAGGTGCCGACACCAGGCTCAAAAATCTCGAGACGGAGATTCAGGAGCAGGAAGAAACAGCTGACCACTTCGCCACCCAGTACGGTGAGATGCGCCTCAAGAAAGAGACTCAAAACGCGGAGGTGGAGGCGAAGAGACAGGCTTACCTGGCTGAGAAGCGCTTGAAGAAGGAGTGCGAAAAGAAGGTGCGTGACGCTGAAGCCGATGCCCACAAGTGGCAGACTATGCGGAATCTCTGCCTCACCGAGAAAAATGCCATCCATGAAAACCTCGACTCGGCTATCGGTAACAAGCAACGCCTACAAGAGAAGCGCGAAGTCAAGGAGCAGCAGGTTCAAGATTTCACAGCCCAGGCTGCCGCACTGCATCCGCGAGTGCATATTCCCGAAGACGAAACCCACGAGAGCCTCACGGCCCAGCACACGTCGCTCCGGCGGCAGATCAAGGAACTGGAGCGTCAGAACAATATCACAGACAAGGAGGCTTACGAGCTCAGGGCGAAGACCGAGGCCATCTACGACAAGGTCGCGCAGGATTACGAGGTGGCCACGACCAGCGTCGACCGGCTGAAGCAGACTCTGGCGCAGCGGCTGAACAAGTGGCGGCTGATGCAGCGCTTCATCTCGGCGCATGCTCGCGGCAGCTTTGCGATTCTTCTGCGTGCGCGCCGCTTCAGGGGCAAGTTGATGATCAATCACAAGGAGAAGCAGCTCAGCCTACGTGTCGAGCCCGACAAGACGCAGAAGAACAGCAGCGGGCAGAGCACCAAGACGCTCTCCGGCGGCGAGAAGTCGTTCTCGTCCATCTGCCTGCTGCTCTCCATCTGGGAGTCCATGGGTGCACCGCTTAGATGCTTGGACGAGTTCGACGTCTTCATGGACAATGTCAACCGCGCCGTTAGTACGAAGATGCTGGTGAGTAAATATCGACTTCATTGTGAAACGTTTAACGAAAATGATGCTAACGATGATGCCTGTAGATGACTGCCGCGCGTCGCTCGGTCGGTCGACAATACATCTTCATCACTCCCAACGCCATCGACGGCAAGAACAGCCTCGATAAGGACGTCAAGATCATCAGGTATGTAGTCCTCCCACATCTGACTATCGTCCAACAACTAAGAATTATGCCCAGGCTCGGTGACCCCCGCCAACGCCGGCTGGCAGACCCTTGAGGTTGATCGCGTCAACGTCCGATGAAGCGAGGTGGCACCACTCTGGCACCGGCTCCTCACCTTGCACGCCGTGATGACAGATCTGCATGATTTCACTTCCTGGGTTGGCGCAGCTGGCGAACGTTATGATATTGTTTTATTGGGAGCGGACGATCCGAGTAACAGCGCGCTATGGGCATGGCGTTAAGGGCGGGTTTTGCTTTTATGTGTTTTTCTATTCAACGGATACCCAGATTATGGCACTGCTTTTTCTGCTGCCGCCGCGGGTCGAGTGGGTTAGAAGAAGACCTAGTTCTAGATATGGCTTTCCACGCGGTTTGCTTCCGTACATATTACGTATCCTTTCGTGATCTCTCGGTCCTATTTGTTGATACAACTGGTTATAGCCAGTGCGGTGATGTGAGTCTTGTACAATGTCAGAAGGTGCCATGCCTCGCAGTCCTATTCCTACAAGCTATTCAAACATACATGACCCTCATACCCCATCCTAAGCCTTCCTTGGGGCCTCAGATAGGGGCACCCTTACTCCTAAGCACATTAACCCCCGCCGAGGCCGTAAAGCTCAACCACTCCCCCACGCTCCTGAAAGCGGATCCAAACTCGCCCACCTCGTCGAATCTCCTGCGCAAAAACGCCTTCGTGTCCGCGAACCCGGCCGAGTGGTCGTTCGTCATGAATAGCTCGGCACTGACATAAATGGCCGACAGCGAGGCGCGCTTCGTGTACCACGACGGGTCGACGGCCGTGTCGCCGGCCAGATACCAAATGTCGTCCGCCAGCTGCGCGAGCTCGGTGACGGAGGCGGGGACGTAGGAGGGCTGGGCCATTATTGCCAGGGCCTAAGCAAGCATCACAGAAATCTGTCAGCAAGTCTTCCTACAGCGGGGGAAAAAGTGATGGGGTGGGTTGTCATACCTCCTGCCACCTCCCAACCACCTCCCCATTACCCAGTAACCTCGCCCACGTCAGCTCGAACACCTTCTGCCCCGTTCTTAAACCGGCAGCGTCAAGCTCCCGGGCCGTGGCGACGAGCGCCTCGCGCCGCGCTGCGAGGTGCCACCGGATGAGGTCGAAGACGCCGTTGTCCAGCAGGTTGGTGCTGATGTCGAGGTAGCCGGCGTCGCGGGCGCCGAGGGCGAGGGCCTCGGGCGTGAAGCCGTGTTGATGCACGTGGACGTAGGCGCGCGAGAGGAGGAGGGACTCGGTCGCGTTGAAGGGGCCCGGGGGCGGGGGGTGGTCGTGGGAGTGGTAGGAGCGGGCGGGGGTGCTACTGGGGAGTGGTTGGGGTTGGGGGCGGAGGCGGACGTGTGATGCTGGTGCTTGGCGAACTGCTGCCCGAGGGCTCTGTGTGGTCTTGAGGACGGTTGAGAATGCTCGGCTTGCGGCGGGGAGGCGTTGGCATGTTTGCTCTCGCGGGAGGAGGGTGCGGACCGCTGCGCGGCTGAGGGCCGCGGGGAATGTGCAAGGACGCATTGCTCCGGTTTGCATGTCGCGGTCGCAGCAGGTGTTGTCGGTCTGGCGAAGTCAAGGTCGATGTCGAGCCGAGGATTGTAAGATCGGCCGATCCTAGCTCTGGGCGGGCGACTGGCGGCTGGTGTTCCGGTTGGGCAGGGAATCGCTCGAGACAGACGTCCGGGGTTTGCAGTCGAGCCAAGCTCTAAGGATAGCCTGCCGTTCGGAGGGCGTGGACCGGATAGGTGCAGCTTGTTTAATTCGAGTCCGCCGTGCCGGGTATTTCCTCCGTTGCGGCCGGAGTTTGTCGTGATCTAGATCAGATCGTCAATGGGGATCATCAATCCATGCTCGGCCGAGCAAAGTACCGTACCCTTGTACACCTGTGGCGGCATGTTAGTGCTGTGACATGCTATTCGTCGTTTGGTCGGCTTATCGTGGAATTGTCCAATCGTTCGCTCAGGTATCCCGCTAACATGCGTAATCCTGATACTGGTGTGCCTTTCGGATATGCGAATAATCCGCTATCGAACAGGATGATCCACATGGGCCGAAAGTTTAAATGGATCGAGGTGGGTCCCGGAGAGCGGAGCCAGTTCCGTGCCGTCTTCCTTAGCACTCCTTGTGGTGTACCGTGTTGCACGGTTGTATTGTTTGTGAGATGTGATCCTTTCTCTCCTCATTCAAAGCGCTTCGTCATGCGGGGCTTGTCACAAGGACACTACCTACTACACTAGCGCGGCCTGGAACGCTGCATCATGCGTGTCATAGTCACCCAATCCGATCCCAGAGGCACCGATCTGAGTCTACGGCCGCTGTGATAGGCACATGTGCTGGGGTGCTCACTGTGCCTGACCAAGGGGAAGGCTGTGCCTTGTTCGTCAGCTTCTCCCTTTTCTTCATGCCGATTAGTATGCTCTCCTTCCTCCTCCGTCACACCAATGGCTTGATTGGATAGCGATTCTCCCGGACGTTGAGACCGCCGAACCACTTTGATGTCCAAGGGCGAGGAATGGATGGGTATTGGAGAAGTCGGATTACGTGGGACCAGGAAACAGTTTGAGCCAGTGGCAGATCTGCTTTGCTAGTTCTCCAACCCTTGTGAGGAGGCGGCCGGATGTGAGTGGGAATCGAGCCTGGAGTGGATATGGATGCTGTACGATGACTCTGCAGGTTGGCCGTGACACAGCAGTTATTATAGCCCGGCGGGCTTGACCTCACGTCGAAGCTAGCAGAGACATGACTTATGCCTGCTTTGTTGTTTTGCCCGCAGCCGTCGAGAACTTACTGGAGACGTTGGGACTTTTCGTTCTTTGAGCACCTTACGCAAGCGATCAGCCAGACCAGTTGGCCGATCGGGTATTGATGCCGTCCAGCTCAGTGCCGATCTCGGGTAGGGTTGTTGGTCCTTTGAGAAGAACAAGCGGCCCTTACCGACTCAGAGCCGAGTCGGCCTCGAAGGGTAAACGTGACTGCTCACAAACGCTATTGCGCATTTGTTGGCCGCGGTATGCATCTCCTAGCATGTGGTCTTAACCGATCTTCACTCCTGCATCCACGGGGTTCAACTTCTACCGCGGTTGGACAGCAGCATATCGCCCAGAACAGCAAGTTTACGGACATCGAGGCGTGCACTATGGGGAGCCTGCTGGTCGGCAGCTGTCAACGGACAATACCTTGGGATGGTAGACGATTCTCGGTCCTCCCGTCCATGGAGGCAATATTAGGAGGACCGAGTTGGCTAACCAGCAGGAGATATGTTATGTGTGAGGGGTATCTTTTTTAGGGTTCAAGCAGGCACTAAGGACTCGCAGTGAACCAGGGGTTGACCGACGAAAGATCCCGCTTGACCTTGGTTGGTTCCTTGAAAGAGGAAATGGCTTCTCAGCCTACTGCTGTTGTGTAACCGTTGATCAACAACTGTGTATGTTAGCTCAACAACTGCACCAGAGCGGCTCGTAGGGCAGGGTCTGTGGGAGCTCAGTCCTCGACCTTTCGGTGAATCGTCTTCCGTCCGGTCAGCTCGTTCAGGATCTTCCATTCGACACATCGCTGGTTGGGCCGACTCCCCGTAGCGGGTACTGTTCTTTCGACGCCAACCAGGTGTGGGCAGCGAGTGCTCCCCACTCCAGCTACTCAACTTCCTTACCCCTGACCATAAGGCTCTGGTAGGTAGTACCCCCGCGAGTATTCGGCAGAAATAAGAGGCAGACACAGCGCTGTCCCGTACTATGCAGGACCACTCCTCCAGGTCATCGCGGACGAGCACGGTGAAGAAGTTGACAATGTGAGCGGCCATGGCAATGAACTTTCATTATGTGAGGCTGCGTGGCCCGATGTAGGTGGGCAGAGTCGCATCAGCACGATCACCGGCGGTCTGTAGGGCGGCGACAAGGGAACTGACAGGCCGTTTCTGCGACCTTTCCTTCCCGAACCCTAACGTGGGATGATGGTGATACAATCTCAATGGGCTGAAGAGTGGGAATAATGCTGGCCAACCACATCCTTGTTTCTTTCCCAACGGATTCACGCCCGCAATACTCAGGCTTTGATACCGCTTCAATCTGCTCAGGCAGACGGTATTCGAGCACAGAGCCAAGAAGGCGAAGTAGGTGTGCCCCTTCTTGATGTTCAGTCTCTAGGCATGGTGTCTTCCGAGCAGCGAAAGGTCGCCCGGGAATAGTACGAGGAAGACACACCTGGCTGCGCCAAGCGGTGAGTGATGGTTGGTTGTTGCAATCTGGCTTCAATCAGCTTCTGAGCACATCGAATTATGGAGGAGCGGGGGAGTATAAGTCGTCCTCCGGTCAGTGTCCTGGGTGCGAAGGAGGGACGGATGTCGAGGTAGCTACCTACAGTTAGTTGGTAGGGGCGGGAAGCGGACCTATGGTAGCGTACATATGCAAGCTGCATGACCCCCATCACATCCAAATGGCAGACGAGCCAAGTATCGAACAACGAGGGTGGGTGACAATGAAGCAACGAAGCGGTCTAGCTCCGACCAGCTTCCAAGTAAGAATTGTGTGAAGTGCTCAGAGATCCATGGCTGCAAGAAGGAACTCGCTGTCACCACTGCGTTTCCACGAGGCGTCGTGTTTGTTGGCAGTTGACTCATCGAGTGTGTTGCCAACGACGGAACAGCCGCAGCTGAAGATCACAAGCAACAGTTTCTTTGAAATTTCCATGCCCATACCGGACTGGTTCTAGCGCTGGAGTATCTGCATTCCTCGAGCTGGGCGTCAAAGGAGCCCAGTTGGTTGCAAGAGCCGTCCGTGGGAACGTAAATCAAGCCGGACTTCCTATCGGAGAAGGGCAACAAGGCTCCGATGTGAATGCTGGGCCATCCCTTTCTTGTCATAGTTCGACCTCTCCTTCGATCATAACGCTGCCTTTCCTTCCGTCCTTCCGTCTTGTCCGTTGAGTTTGCATCCCTTCAAGCTGCTGCGGTGTGGTTGAGGAAGTGTAGCCTGTCATGGTCTGGGACAGAGCCCAGGGGGAGAATGCCGCATCCCATTTGTAAAATGATAGCCCATCGAAGACTTGGTGGGATGTCCAGGTATAAGAAGAGCTGGAAGTTGGCTCGATGAAGACTTGGCCATGAATGCCTTGGTGTGCCTTTGACATCTGCATGTGAATGAACGGGCTCTGATCAGAAGGATGCATCACGGCGGATGCGCCAACCCTCCGAGACGAGGAAATACGACGCCGTGTCTTGCTGGTAGAATAGGTACCATCCCCACGTCCATCTCCGTACTTGTTACGACAAGTCTTGCGTCAGTACCTCTATCTGCTAAGGTAGTCGACCTGCAGTAATGCGTTGGAGTGCTATCTGCAAGCACTTTAACCCTTGCAGGTGTAATGCGAGCCTATCATTGGTTGTGATGGACTGATGGACTGATGGACTGATGGACTTGGTTCAAGATCCGGGATCATTGATTCCAAGCCGGCAGCAGCTGGCCTGGGTCAAAGCTGCAGCTGGCGCTACTATTCGGGTTAAATCACGCACGCGATTTGGCCCCATATTCCGCAGGAAGCTCGGACTACAGATGAGCCAATCAGAGAGCTTGATCCAATGGAAGTAAGAGGGGTCCATCGGCGGCTGCTCTTCTCCCTGCCAAACCCGCAAACAGCCTTCCATTCGTTCTCCCCTCTTTCACGTCTCTCATTTGTCGCGTCGGCACACTGGAACACGTTCTTGCACACCACACAACCAGGAAACCATCAATCAGCACCTGCCAAGCGGACCCCTTCTTTCAAAAGACTCGTACACATCACAACTCGTGCGTAACAAGGTAACTCGCTCCTTCTGGCGTGCAATCCCTGTGGCAGCGCGTCTATTCTGGCCATTTGTTGAACGCGGACAATTGTCAATCCTAACCGGTGTTTTTTTTTAACCAGGCAACCTTGCGACGCGTGACTCGATTAGGCTTGGTCTCGGTCTCGGCTGTAGTCCCTGCCTGCAAGGTGCATTTTCTCACCTGTGCGAGCCTTCTTGTCTGCGTGTGTCTGCCTCGAGGCTACGTCTCTCCACCTTTGTCCACTTGGGATATCGTGTTTCTGCCGAACTCGAACCCAGCAACAACCTAACCAGCTATTTTTGTGCTGCCCAGCAAAGAAACGCCGCACCACATCATCGAACCCTGGAATCTGCACCGCGTCTGTATCTGTGCCATCTCTTCTTTTCTGAGACAGGGCCCCATTTTATTCGGTAGTGCAGCCGTTCGGTCCCTCAAACACGGTGGTGATCCAGTTTCTCCACGTCTTCAAACAACGTCACAGCATCTCCAGCATCACAAGGCTCAGCTCTGCCCGGCTTTCTCTGATTCTTATCTCGCCTCGACCCTCGTTGACAAAGCTTATTGTCCCCCAACAAGGACAAGGACAACTATTGTCACAGCCATCAGTTACCTAGGTAGAACACCATTTGAGTGTTCCTGAGGTCGAGAGATACACACCATCCCTCAACTAACTCACAAAGAATCACAACCATCCATCCCCTAACAACAGCCATGGGTAAGTCCGACGATCCAGAAAAACCATCTCCCCAATTCTCGCAGCCTCATCAGCTCTCTCTCATGCCTCCCCTCCCCTGTCATTATCACTATCGGGCTGTCCTCCAACCGGAGTATTGGGACTCGCAGCTTGTGTGGCTTCACTCTTTCCGTAGAGTTACGAACCACAAGTCGCCGGATAAGCCATGGTACATGTATCGAGGAGGGAAACCCCCTTCGAAGGAGACGTGTTACCCAACGGCTTGTATCCCATGCCGCAGAATGCATCCGATTTACCTTACTACCTACCTACATGTCCACTGGTCATAGCCCCGTCTGGACTTGCTGTTGCTGCACACATTGCCCGCACCGGTGCCTTTCTGCACTGGCACCAATTCCGGCATTGGTATTGGGCCCATTGCAACTGCGACTGCTACCTCTACTACACTCGCACCTTGAGCTCTTCCCTCATTATCCATTCTGACACCCCCCTCCTTGACTCGACTTGCATGAGCCCCTTCCCTACACTCTCTCTCACATCCTGATCTCCACTGCTCCTACTTCTCTTTCTCTCTTCCCACCCCCGCTGTCACCCCAACCGTTGCTTCCCTGAAAAAGTTGCCACACTGTGGTGCAGTTGTCAATTATAACTCGGCCATCTGCCAACCCACGCGCTTCCCTCCCCCTCCGCCGTTCACTCTTCGCCCATTATATACACATCGCAGCTTTTCATCCCTCTTTTTGGAGGCCTGGCCTAACATTATCTCTCCTACAGCTGACGCAGCAGACGATAACTACCGCCCGGTAAGTCAAACCCCTTCCATTCCGCAAGTCAGATCTCGTGGCATCAGAGATGTCATGTTTTGCCTTCGTCCTGGCCTGCACTTCTCCGCAGCATCGCTACTCTCCCGGAGGCGGTCGAATCACTGGCAGAAATAAGGTTTGAGTCCGAAGTCGCTGCTCCTCAAATGTGGAAATGGAGCTTGGACAGTCTGCTTGGGCTCTGTCTCGGTTCATCTGCTTCTTCGACCAAAAGTCCAGCTCCGCCTCCGACCCAACCCACGTCAACTCTTTCTGGCCGTCATACACCGCGTTACTGCCACCGGGCATCCTTTTCTGTCCTCCCTCGACCAATCTCCGTATCAAATACACATCAGCCAGCATCTGCTCTTGCTCGACATGGACGACTTGACACCTGTTTGCCACGAGAATCTGAACGTGGCTGAACCTGCTGGCGGGCAGTCTCCTGGCGGTGGGCAACCTACTAACGAGTTGCAGCGCGAGAGGTCTCGCTCGCCGAACCGACGGGGACGCTCTCGGAGCCCCAACACGCGCCGATCGTATTCTCCTAGGGATAGATCTCGCAGCCGGCAACGGAGAAGGAGTAGGTCTCCCATGACTGGACAGGGTCCCGCCGCTGGAGGGCCGGGTTCGGGATACGGTGGAAACGCACCCCAACGTTCGTTCGAGGATCGCCAGGTGCACAGGGAGCAAATGATGAGCAGCATCCGCGAGACCTCGCAGCAGGACCGCCGCGTCTACGTCGGCAATCTTTCCTACGATGTCAAATGGCACCACCTCAAGGATTTCATGAGACAGGGTAGGAATCACTCCATCCTCGTCGTCGAGATGTGCCGAAGGCTAACGTTTGGGTTGTGCAGCGGGAGAAGTTATCTTCGCCGATGTTTTGCTACTTCCGAATGGAATGTCGAAGGTGGGCTTTAAGTGATTCTGGCTGGTCCTTTTCCTTTTCTCTGGTTTTTGATGGATCGTTGGATTGACGGGTTGGGACGATGTCCGCTGGAATTTGTAGGGATGCGGGTAAGCCTTTTCTCCTCTCCAAAGTCAAGATCCGGGACGTGTGACTGACAAGAATGGCAGTATCGTGGAATATGCTACTAGGGAGCAAGCCCAAAACGCCGTCGCGACGCTCAGCAACCAAAACCTCATGGGACGACTGATCTACGTTCGAGAGGTAAGCCTCCCGGCCCTGCAAACAGCTGCTCAGAGTGTTGCTAAGTTATGGATAGGATCGTGAGGCCGAACCTCGCTTTGGACCTCCCGGTGCCGCTCGTGGAGGTGGTTTCATGGGAGGTCCCGGGGGCGCTCCTCCTTTCGCCGGTGGTCACGGTGGCCACGGAGGCTTCAATCCTGGCATGGCTGGCGGCGGTGGTCGCCAGATCTATGTCTCCAACGTTTGTTCCAACCGATATTCACCCCTTGCCCTTGTCGAAATTTTGTGTACTAACCTCCAGGTCAGCTCCCGTACACTGTCGGCTGGCAAGACTTGAAGGATCTCTTCCGACAGGCTGGTACGTCATCGCCCTTGATCTGGGTTCCGGAAGTGTCACTAATCGATTGCTTGAAACAGCCCGGACTGGCGGCGTCATTCGCGCCGATGTCCACGCCGGACAAGATGGTCGGCCCAAGGGCTCTGGAACTGTTCTCTTCGAGACTCCCGACGACGCACGCAGCGCCATTCAGCAGTTCAATGGATATGACTGGCAGGGTCGCCTCCTTGAAGTCCGCGAGGACCGTTTCGCTAACAACGCAATGGGCGGTGGTTTCGGTGGTCGCGGCGGCTTCGGTGCCCGTGGTGGTTTCGGCGGCGGTTTCGTCGGCCGTGGAGGCTTCGGCGGTGGTCGTGGTGGATTCGGTGGAGGATTTGGTGGTGGTCGCGGAGGGTTTGGCGGCGCCCCTGGAGGTGCTCCTGGCGGCGGCTATGATGCTGCTCCTGCCGGTCCTGCTGCCGCACCCAACCCATTCACGGACTACGCCACGTCTGGTACCGAGAAGAACGAGACGATCTACGTCCGCAATGTATGTTCCTGGACGACTTCATGTCTCGAGTTGAGTACATTTGCTAACTGCTTTTTGTTCTAGCTCCCGTGGTCCACTAGCAACGAAGATCTCGTCGAGTTGTTCTCCACCATCGGCAAGGTCGAACAGGCCGAGATCCAGTACGAACCCAGCGGCCGGTCGCGCGGTAGCGGAGTCGTCCGCTTCGACAATCCCGACACAGCAGAGACTGCTATTACCAAGTTCCAGGGCTACCAGTACGGCGGTCGCCCTCTTGGTCTCAGCTTCGTGAAGTACATCCAACCGGGCGGTGACAGCATGGACACGGACCCTCACGGTGGATTGACCCAGGATCAGCTCATGTGAGGAGCACGAGTTAGCAAGGGTCTCCGCAGCCCAGGGAAGTTGGTGGACGATTGTTCGGAGGACCCTGGACTCAACCCTCGCTTCGACCCTGGATTTGATCCTCGCCTCTATCCGGTCTTCTATTACGACTATGGGGCTTTGAACCCATGTGCGCTCAGTTTCTAATCCGGACTGCGGTTACTGAAGCCACACTCACCTGTTTTGTTTCCTTGCTTGTACCATTTCCTATTCATGTTGCACAAACCAGCCTGCACCCCAGAGTGTCTTCCGTCGAGGACGGACAATCACAAGAGTCCAAGAGCTTCCCAGGCATCAGCATTAGTATCGACACCCTCATCATCAGTCTTCGGCCCCTATTCAACATTTCACGTGGTTAGGACGCAACAAAAAGGAGACAGGTAATGCCTTTGGTTGGGCCTCAGGCTGTGGAGGACTTGGGTTGGGAAAAGCTTCTGTAGGTCGCTCGCTTCCGAACAGAAAATGGAGAATCGGATGGAACTAGACTGTACGCTCGCGAATAGCATCTGATTTCTCCCGGATGGTGTTGGTCGTCGCTAAATGGGCAGGCTGCTGTTTGGACCCGGTTGCACTACACTCCTGGTTTTGGAAGAGTGAGGTACATGAAAAGCATGCGCGTAGGAACATGGTAAGACCGGAGTGATTGGAGTGCTTGGTGTGATGGTAAACGGGTGGCTCCTGGGTGGTGCCTGTACGGTTCACGCCCCCTTGATACCGCCGTGGTTCGCGACCTGCTGGAGTGGTCCGGCATGGCCTCGTCAGAGTTACGGCTGCCTTCCGCAATTTGGTATGCTGTGTAGGTGTCCATGCGTACGAAGTAGCGCACGGGGTGGGGGTTGGTCGAGCGTGGACTGCCACTTGGTGACTAGACGGACGCCACACACCTCCCGGCGGCCAAGCTCAGGCCTGGTTTCTACAGCAGCGGGAGTTTTTCTGACAAGTCAGACGGTGCAATCGGCGGGCACGAGCGTGCCGGACTGCATCATGTCGTGCCATGTATATCGCTTCCGGACACAGACGAGGCAGACTCTAGAAGAGTCAGTCTCAAAGTACCTTACCTAAGTCTAGTATTGTCTGGAGTGAATGATATCCACACACACAGACATCTTATTATCTCGTCGCACCTGTTATGACTCTCCACCGCTTGAGGTGACAGATTCACAAGGATAGAAAGACCGACCGTTGTGTCCTAGGTAAAACGGCATGTTTGCGATACCCCCGAGCCGCCACTGTCTAGCCGCCCATGTTTCAGAGAGGACCACCTGTAACAACAACGCCCAACGGCCAACAAGTGGTTGATGGGTGTGGTGGGAAGAGGAAAGAAGGCTGCGGAAATGACGCTGTACTTGTACGGAGGGAGGAGGTGCTTCTGCGAATATTGTTGGTCGCTGGGGTCCTGTGGTTTCGGACGGACTGGGGAGGGGATAGACGCAGAGGATATGCCGGGTTGCATGGGTGTGCACCCGGTTGGGGGTTGCGGGTATCCCTGGACCCCGTGTGGTGGACTGGACAGATGTACTTGTTGCTCTGGTTGGTCCTTATCGATGGTGTCTGGCGATAGATAGGACTGAGAGATGGATGGACTGCTGGGGATTCGCTACGCGGACTAGGGAGTGCCCCAGCAGAACCGAGGAGGAAATGGACCAGCAGACATTGCTGGGGCAGCCTTGACAGGCGCGCGATCTGTCACAGTCTATCACACTCGTTAACTTGCTGCTTGCTGCTGACTCTTCCCTCAGCCTGACACGTCCACAAGTGCAGGAATCATCCCAGCACCATGCTCTCGACCCCTTTCGCCTTCGCTCATGATTTTCAATACCTGACAGGGCCAAACACTGTTAAAAAATCCGCGTTTGGTCGACGACTAACACGTCTCCTCCAGCGATGAGCCCGTGCAAAGCACCGAACGTCAACGTGCTAACAACTTTTCACTTCTGTGTCACAATGTACTCTGACTGTAAACAGCGACGGGAACGGCAACAACAAAATGGCTTCGGAAATTTACCAACTACCAGACAAGACACTTACACGTAGTGATCCTCTTCCTCGACACTTCCGACCGCATCATGGACTGCGACCTTCGACCGGACGAATAGTCCCTTCACACAGCACAAGCAGGCAAAAGAAATCCTCCTCACGCTGTACTTCCCCCGAGACAACCACGGCGAACCCCTTGAAGGATCGTTTATGTTCTTTTATCGAACCCCTATCTTCACTCCCACCACCTTCAGCACCGACCATCCCAGCTCCCACAACGCAATACACCAGCGCCACGCATCGCTCTACAAAGTCAAAGCCACGCAGACACCCACCCGCTAGCTCGATCGCGAGCCCTCTCCAACCCCTATCAAGTACAAAGTAAAACCCCGCGGAAAACAATGTGCCAGCTCCACTTCTACAAATGCGCCTGCGGCGCCCGCTGGACGGAAGCCAAGAAGCTCTCGAGCTGCGACGACCCGGGCGATCCGGAGGCGCGCTGCCCGGAGAGCCTGTGCCTGCTCGTCGGCAACCCGCGGCGGCCGCAGAAGAAGGAGTGCGAGGGCTGCCGGACAGTGAGGGAGATGTTGGAGAGCATGGAAGACGAACAGGAGGTGGAGAACGAGTCGTTTCAGACCAGTACCACGTGTATGACAGGGCGAGGTTGATATGACAGAAGCCAGGGAGGGAGGGGGGAAGAAGTGAGGAATAGGAACAAGAGGAAGGCTTGCAGAGGAAGACTTGGAGAGGGGACAGATAGATAGAATAATAGTAATGCTGGGAGTAACGATGTTGGCAAGGAGCTTGTCCAGTTCCTCTCGTCGGGGTGTGGTTCGTTCAAAGCTTCCTAGGCTGCGTACCGTATCTACCCCTGTTTAGACACGAATACAGCCCCTGATCCGAATTACTGGCGGCATTCCAGCGAGGGAGCAGTGGCATTGGTCTCCAGTGCTGTGCTCATGCAGCCCTCCTAAAACCTTTGGCATACATCCGATAGTGTGTCTCCTTGGATATTGACACTACCCCTATCCAACGCCCAGACTGTGACGTGACATTCCCATAGCATCAAAGCGAGGAGACACGTGCTGTACCATCGTCGTCACTTCCCCCGAACCACCCCGCGAAAAGGCACCATCCAGAACATCGAAGGTTTGCGTATTTGGGTATCTCAACCACCAAGGCCAAGCCCTCCCCTCCTATCCTATCGCCACAAAACCCAAGTTCCAATCACCGCCAACCGCATCACTCAACGGCCTTCATACCACTCTTTCCCGCGCCGCCCCCAACCACCTTCTTCTTCTTGTTCTTCTTCCTCTTCGTCCTATCCCTCGGCTTCAGTGTCGTCATGCCCGCGCGGCATATCTCTGCATAGCGCGTATAGAAGGCGTCGATCTCGTCCGGTTGCACGAGGGTGCTGAGCTTGACTTTTGAAGGGCGGTCTTCCTTGCCTTGGCCGTCTGTGGCGCGGATGAGGATCGGTGCTGGCGTGAGCGGGGACGAGGACTCGTCGGAGGGAGGTGATGAGGGGGAGGATGGGGAGACTGTTGGTGTGTTAGCTGGGCTGTGAAGAGATGTGGGATTCAGGGGGGGGGGGGAGAGAGAAACGGACATCGCTTTTGCGTTAGGAAGACTTCGCCGTGGTCTTTGCCTTCGTGCATGGCGAAGAGCTGGGTAAGCTTGGAGAAGAACTGCGAAGGCTTGTTAGTCGAGGGCTTGCTTGTGAACGAGGCCGGGGTTGTGGCGGCTTACCTCGTCATGGCTTAGGGGCGCCATGGTTCAGACAGTTTGGCTGTTGACGGTCTGTAGAGGAAAGGTAAAGGAAACGACGTCGCGACTGCTGTCAAGACATCCAAACATTAACTGAGCTGGTATGATGGAGTGCTGCCCCGCGGTTCAACTGACGTTGTTCTTAGCACTGCGGGGACAGCTCTAGGCTGCACGGACACCACACTCTTGGTGCTTCTTTTGGCGCTGTTGAGCCCGTTTGCAGGGGTCCCAATTGAACCTCCATGGTTCGCCCCACCCCCGCATAAAAAAAGTTCAAGAATGAATGCCTTCTCCAACTGGGCAGTCTGAAGAATCAACAGCTGTTCACCGTGTTGAACATCCATTTTGCGCCGCCCATTTTTGCGCAATCAATACAGCATCAAATTATGGCTCCACGAGGTAGAGAAGAGGTAAAGGGGCCTTCCTTGCCGGGCCACCTTCTCAAACAGCTCGGTATAGACGGTAGGTCTTCGTTTAGCATCTCCACGACGGGACCAGCTTCGAGTACTAACGTTTGTCGCATACAGGACCGAACCCGTCCGGCTCCGGCAGAGGAGGAAGAGGAGGCAGGGGCCGAGGCATGACAAGAAAAGAACGAAGGAAAGCAGAGAGAACACAGAAGAAATCGCACCAACACCAACACCAGCACGCCACAACACCAAAACAATACCCTCGATCGCAAAGCAAGCCACGACAGGAGACTGCCACAAGGGCTGGTGCAAGTGGAAAGGGAGGCCACCATGGCGCGAGCGGTGGACAGAAGCCAATGCGCATCATCAAGGCCGAGGATTTGGAAGACGACGACGATGTGGGCTCGTCAGCCTTCGAGGATGACGACGACGACGACGACGACAATGAAGACGGCGGCTTCTCTCTAGGGGAAGATGACGACGACGAAGACGAAGAACAGCAGCCCAAGAAGGAGGATAAATCAATACCCAAGGCAGTCCGGGATAAGCTTGCGCAGGACGACGCCGAGATCGCGGAGTTGGAGCGGAAACTTGGACTTAAGGGGCGGAAGTCTTTGCCGAAATCCTTCCACGAGGAGGGACTTGGCGAGATCCTCGAGGTCCTGCAGGACGGTGGTGGTGTAGACGAGGAGACGCAGCTGAAGAGGAAACGCAAGGCCGAGGCGGACGAGTGGCTCGCTCAGAAGAGGCAGAAAGCCAGCGCGGCTGCTGCGCACGTGGCTGGTGGGAAGACTGATAAGCCTGTGAAAGACAAGGAGGAGAAGCCTATGAGGATTATCAGGGAAGAAGATCTAGAGGAGGACGACGATGTAGGCTCATCGGCGTTTGAGGACGACGATGATGACTCGTTGTTGGATGGACTGGAGGGTGACAGCGAGGATGATGCGGATGAGGATATGGAGGATTTCGACGAAGATGAGGACATGGATGGCTCGGAAGGTGAAGATGGGGACGAGAACGGCAAAGACGACGACGACTTTTCCGGCTTCGAGTCCGACGACGCGGAATCAGGGCCGGCAGCACCGCGCGTCAGAGAAAATCCCTATGTCGCACCAACTACAGGACCACAAGTCGCCAAATATGTTCCGCCTTCACGAAGACAAGAGACAGGGTCAGATGCCGAGTTAACGCAGCGGATCAGGAGGCAACTTCAGGGTCTTGTCAATCGTATCACGGACTCGAATATGGTCGGCATAGTTGGCGATATCGAGAAGGTCTACCGCGAGCAGCCACGGCAACACGTTACGACAATCCTGGTGGACCTGATTCTCGTCCAGGTTTGCGACCCGGCAACTTTACCAGATACTCTGTTGATCCTATCAGGCGGTTTTGCTACTGCTTTGTATAGAGTCATGGGACCCGACTTCGGCGCCCAACTCATACAGGAGACTGTTGAGCGCTTCGATCAATACTATGAACGGTGCTTTGCTGCTCCTGCAGAGGGCGCGAAGCAGACGTCCAACCTCATCACACTGATGGCCGAGATGTACAATTTCCAGCTTATCGGCTGCAATCTCATATTCGATTACATCCGCTTCCTCCTCAATGACCTCACGGAGCTCAACGCTGAACTGCTCCTCCGCATCATCCGCCTGGCTGGTCCATCGCTCCGGCAAGACGACCCCCTTGCGCTCAAGGACATTGTCGCTCTGATTCGGCCGGCGGTGGCCAAGATCGGCGAGGCCAATCTTTCAGTGCGGACCAAGTTCATGATCGAAACAATCAACGACCTCAAGAACAACAAGATGAGGACCGGCGTGAGCGCATCGGCAGTCCTCTCCGAGCACGGCACCCGCATGAAGAAGCTGTTGGGCACATTGAACTCCAGGAAGCTGAAGGCTACGGAACCGCTACGCATCGGACTCAAGGACATCAGAGAGTCGGATAAGAGGGGCAAGTGGTGGCTTGTCGGAGCCAGCTGGGCGGGGAGGTCAGGCGAGGAGGAGCAAAAAGCCAACAAGAAAAATGACAAAGGAGCAAACGATGACGACAGCGACGAGGACATGCTGGACGGTGAAGACGCCGGCGAGCCGGACCTGGCTGAGCTTGCCCGCGAGCAGCAGATGAACACCGATGTCCGCCGATCCATCTTCGTCGCTGTCCTGTCTGCGACGGACTACGAGGACGCCTACGTGCGACTACTCAAGCTCCGGCTGAACAAGGACAGGCAGAGGGAGATACCAAACGTCCTGATTCAGTGCGCCGGAGCAGAGGCACAGTATAACCCCTACTACACACTCATTGCGAAGAGGATATGTTCCGATCGCAAGATACGGTGGTCCTTCCAGGACGCGCTGTGGAAGCTGTTCCGCAGGCTAGGCGAATCCATCTTCGGCGACGACGCCGAGGAGGAGGAAGACGAAGATGATCAAGTTGACATGCGGAGGTTGGTCAACGTGGCCAAGATGTACGGAGCCCTTGTCGCCGACGGTGCGCTTGGCTTGGCGGTGCTCAAGTGTCTCAACTTGCCCTATTTACAAGCCAAGACGAAGGCCTTCGTGGAAGTCCTGGTCATCACTGCTTTTTTGGAGAGCTACAAGCAGGGCAAGGAGGGCACTGATGGGAGCAAGGCCGTCATTGAAAGGATTATGGGGAGTGTTGTTGAGGCCCCTGAGCTGTCGAGGGGTATGCTCTGGTTCCTGAAAAAGGTCGTCCGAAAATCGGATCTGGCTGGCGGGAAAGAGGAGGGAAAGAAGCTGAAGAAGGCGTGCAATATTGCCGTGCAGGCTTTGGAAATCGCTAGTGTCCAGGGCGTGGTTGAGGCTCCCGTCAGGGCACCGGTGGAAGAGGAAGATGAGGACGATGATGAGGATGATCTATAGACCTTAGATCACGAGATACCACAGTAGTTGAATACACTTCCTGCAAATCCCGGCCTCCCGTGGTCAGGGATTATTAAGCTGCAGGAAATATAGCAAGTCATCGGCAGCAGGAAGACTCGGTAACGGTGTTTCGAGGTGTTTCTGTTCGCGCGAATTGCTCGGGTCATGAGGTTTGCAAGTGGCGGTTAGATTCGCCTTGGACCGGGAATATACGGACAGGGGTCATCGGCTTAGCCGCTAGCGGAGCCTTATAAATTAGGCCAGGTACCCGCAATAATGCTTGGGAGCACTGACTTCATCCAGCGAGTCCCCAATCCCCAGCGGCGGAAGAAGCTCGGAACATTTTTCGAGACAAGAACTTGGATTCGACGTTGAAGAGCTTCCATCCCAACAAGAACAGCTTCCCGACTTATACGCCTCCCCATCTACGACGACCCACGTCGCGCCGCTTTCCTCCTCGATCCGACCTGTTGCTTTTCCCTTCACATATCCAAACATGCTGTCGTCCAGGTTAATAGGCCGCACGGCTGTCCGGTCATGCTTCCAAAAATCTACGTGAGTGCCCCCTTCGTCCCCCTTTGATCCGATGCGCGAGAAATGGCTCGTTGGCTGACTGTAGACCAGTATGCCGACACTTGTCGGTGCTCTACCGGCGAGGCGGACATATGCGACCGAGGCTGGTGAGTAGTTTACGAGTTTATCCCAGGCGAGACAACCAGGACCGGTATCTAATAAGCTTCTAGAGCAAAAAGACCTCGTCATCATCGGCGGAGGTGTTGCCGGCTATGTCGCCGCCATTAAGGGCGCCCAGGAGGGCTTGAAGGTACGTCAGCCCGTTCTGCGACAATTCCTGTCATCAATTGACACGTCTTCCTCCCACAGGTCACATGCATCGAGAAGCGCGGAACCCTCGGCGGCACCTGTCTCAACGTCGGCTGCATCCCCTCAAAATCCCTCCTCAACAACTCGCATCTCTACCACCAGATCCTGCACGACTCCAAGCACCGAGGCATCGAGGTCGGCGACGTCAAGCTCAACCTCGGCCAGCTGATGAAGGCCAAGGACACCTCCGTCAACGGCCTGACCAAGGGCGTCGAGTTCCTGTTCAAGAAGAACGGCGTCGAGTACATCAAGGGCACCGGTGCCTTCGAGGACGAGCACACCATCAAGGTTCAGCTCAACGACGGAGGCGAAACCACCGTGGCCGGCAAGAACATCCTCATCGCCACCGGTAGCGAGGCCACCCCCTTTCCCGGCCTGGAGATTGACGAGAAGCGCGTTGTCACCAGCACTGGCGCCATTGCGCTCGAGAAGGTCCCCGAGACGATGACTGTTATCGGTGGTGGTATTATTGGACTGGAGATGGCTTCCGTCTGGTCAAGGTTGGGTGCCAAGGTTACGGTAGTTGAGTACCTTGACGCCATTGGCGGGCCCGGCATGGACACCGAGATTGCGAAGTCTATACAGAAGATTCTGAAGAAGCAGGGCCTGATCTTCAAGACCCAGACGAAGGTCATCAGCGGCGATGCGTCGGGCGATAAGGTCAAGCTTGCCGTTGACAGCGCCAAGGGCGGCAAGGAGGAGACCGTAAGTTGCTACAAGCCCCAACAAACACCGTTGAGCTGGGAATCATACTGACTTAACCCCCCTACAGCTCGAAGCCGACGTTGTCCTCGTCGCCATCGGCCGCCGCCCCTTCACCGGCGGTCTCGGCCTCGAAAAGGTGGGCGTCGAGCTCGACGAGCGCGGCCGCGTCATTATCGACCAGGAATACCGCACCAAGATCCCCCACATCCGCTGCGTGGGCGACGTGACCTTCGGCCCCATGCTGGCGCACAAGGCCGAGGAGGAGGCCGTCGCCGTCGTCGAGTGGATCAAGAAGGGCTACGGCCACGTCAACTACGGCTGCATCCCGAGCGTCATGTACACCTTCCCCGAGGTCGCCTGGGTGGGCCAGTCGGAGCAAGACCTCAAGAAGAACGACATCAAGTACCGCATCGGCACCTTCCCCTTCTCGGCCAACTCGCGCGCCAAGACTAACCTCGACACCGACGGCATGGTCAAGATGCTTGCCGACCCTGAGACGGACAGGATTCTGGGAGTCCACATCATCGGCCCCAACGCCGGTGAGATGATTGCCGAGGGTACGCTGGCGCTCGAGTATGGCGCGTCGAGCGAGGATATTGCGCGTACGTGCCACGCGCATCCTACGCTGGCTGAGGCATTCAAGGAGGCGGCTATGGCGACTTACTCGAAGCCTATCCACATGTAAACATGTAAATGTGTGGGAGGTGTAGTGTTAGTGGGTGGTGGTGATTGTGTTTAGGAGCGACGAGGAGCCGGCGGAATGTACTTGTAACTCTAGCTTTTGCTCTCTTTTCCGCAAGCTGGGATAGGGGCAAAAAGGTTATATTAATAGACGTTTTCTGGTGGTTCACACACATGATGAGGTTGCTTCATTGTGCTTGCCACGGGACGGCTTGTACGAGTCTATATCTTGCCCGTGCTTAACGGTCTGTCACGCGGTCGCCCTTCATCACGGTAAGATATGTATCACCGTGGTCTACGCAAGCCTGAGCCATTCCTAACTGTCCACTCAGCTACCATGTCATCTCATCCATATCATCCTACCAGTGCCATCTCCCCTCCCGATAATAAGGCGGCGGCGTATCGGGCCTGAACCGTCCACCCACATACTCCCCCCTAATCCTCTCCCCTCCTCCCCTATCTCTGTCTCTGTCCCAGTACCTCTCCCTAATCTCCACTCTCGGGGGCGGTTGTCCATCCTGGTGATGGCCGCCGACGCACCGACAGCAGCGGTTCTCGATGACTACTTGCGGCGCTTGTTGTTGCTGTTGCTGTTGCTGGGCGCAGTTACAGTGGTTGCTGTTCCTGCAGCCGCACGCGTGGTGGGCGCACCCTTGCTGGGGTTGGCAGCCTTGGTTGCAACCCGCCTGGTTGTTGTGGTTGTGCTGGTGGGGATGGGACTGGGAGAGGTTGTGGATGTGGGAGTTGTCGCAGATGTAGGGGAGTGTTGCTACACAACACCAGGTCAGGCTTTGAAAGTTTCAGGTACAGATAAGTGGAGGAAAGGAGAGGGGGAAAGACAAACCACCACACCCAACATGCCCGCAGTTCCCGCACGTCCCCGCGCAAGCGACGTGGTGTCCGGGGCACGGAGGAGGCGGGTTGGGATCCGGTCTCGGGCGCGGGTATGGGCGCGGGTACGTCGGGTTCGGCCACCCCGCCGTCGCGTAGGGCGTGGTATCGACGTCCCACGTCGCCTGCCCAGTGGCGCGGGCGTTGGGCGGGACGACTATGGCCGGCCCCCCCGGCGGTGCTACCACCCTCGCCCCGGCCGGTTGCGGGTGCGCCCGGGCATAAGGGTACGGGTGGTACCCGTAGTAGGCGCCACCGTGGTCGGCGTAGTGGTAGGGGTAGGGGTAGGGGTAAGGGTGCCCGT
The DNA here is from genome assembly GCA_009194965.1 of Coniochaeta sp. 2T2.1. Lineage (NCBI taxonomy): Eukaryota > Fungi > Ascomycota > Sordariomycetes > Coniochaetales > Coniochaetaceae > Coniochaeta > Coniochaeta sp. 2T2.1. The sequence continues at coordinate 881,252 of VSMA01000018.1, read as the reverse complement.
AGGAATAGCCGTAGCCGCCGTAGTCCATGTGGTCGCGACCGCCGGCTAGGAGGGCGGATGCGGTTGGTGGGGGCCCGATCCTGTCGACGAGAGGGGGGTTATTTAGGTGTTCTAGCTGCTCGCCGTGTTGCCCGGGTGCCGGGGGCTGGCGGATGAGGACGCCGGGGGCAAGGAGTGGGTGGCGGAAGCGAGGAGGGGGGAGAAGATGAGCGGGAGGAGGAGGAGGAGGAGGAGGAGGAGGAGAAGGATCGTACGGTCGTCTTAGGTATTCTCCTAGGTCGGGGTCGTCTGTGTTTTTCCTCTCTTGATGAGCTGTGAGACCAGACTGGGATAATGATAATGATGGTTGGTAGGGCAAGAGGCTTACACCGCGGATCACCCATGTTGAAGGGCAGGGGATTTGAATCTCTTAGTAGCTGTTGGAGTGCTGTCCAAGATGGTGGCTTGAGGAGGGAATCCGTAGGTTGTCTCGAAAGACGAGCAAACTTGACAGCTATATACAGACAGTCTCAAGCGGGAACCTTGTTGTAAGGCTGCACTGGAGTAACGCAAGAACGGTCGTGTAACCATGAAGCTTGCCATCCGGAGCACCACAACCATGGGGGGCAATGGTACAGCCGGAGATGTTTGCTTGAGACTTGGTGCGTACAAGAGAGCAGACTCAGGCATGGCAAGAAGGACTGCAGCACTCTGCTCCGCGTACTGTCAGGAACCCAGCGTCGAGCCGGCTGATACTCCTGTGAGCTGCTACGATCAATTGACGCCATTGCAGGCGGTGTATGCCGTGCGTGCTGGGATAGGGGCCGGGTGACGATATGCTGTCAAGCTCAGATGTGGGCAAGTGGGACGACGGAACGCACGTGCCGGACCTTTGGAGATGTCCTCATGGAGGCTCATTTGTAGGTATCAGTAGCCAAGCCTAGGTCTATTCGTCTCTCCCGTTCCCGTATCGATAATGCCGTACCACCATGAATAAGAAGCGTTGAGCTGTACCATGGGTGCCTTCATAGGTGAGAGAGCCATCGCTCCCGAGCAATCTAAACGCTCAGACACTCATCCAGCCCGATTATCATTAGGATATGTACCCTCCCGACTCAATGTTCTCATGCGGCGGCGCGTCGACCGCCTCCTCCTCTTCAATTAACGTAATGTTTGCCGCCGCAGATAAACAAGTTTGCCCAAGAGGCGTGGCCGAGGCTGTCACCGAGAAAAGTTCACTTAACAATGATAACCGAGAAGCCGTCGACCCAGGCGCCGCAGGAGCCTGTCACGCCGCAGATGGTGTAGCCTCTAGGAGGGATAAGTGTATGTCTACCAGCGAAGTCAGCAAGAACGGTCGCAAGCAAACAATTCGGGACAAGGGGCGAAACATACGCAGAACCACCGTGCGCGTTGCCGTATATCGGCGATTTCCTTCCCAAGCTCGTCAACACCTGGATGCCGTCGATCCAAAAGCCGGCCCTCACATAGAAGCCGGCGATGGTCTCGCCTCGTCGAATGTCTATGCCACCAGCTGCGTCAGTCTCATGCATGTCAGGATAGAAGAAGAAGCAGCCCTTACCCAGTTCAAAAACATCGCCGCCCGGCTTTCCTCCCCTCTTTCCAAACAGTTGCCTCGAATCGTCGTCATACACAAACTCCATCCCGTCGAGTGCAAAGCCATGGTAGAAGTGAATACGCGAAAGCACCCTGTCGGTCCGCACTGCGCTGGTGAACACGAACTCATGCGGCTCGCTGCCCTCCATCTGCGAAAGACCCAGCTTCTTGCCGCGGAACGCCAGCTTGCCCATCCCGGGCACCGTGCTTGGCAGCCTCAGGGCGGACTGCTTCGAACATAGCTGGCTGAAGTCGTCGATGTCAAGCCCGCCGCCACCGTGGGACTTGACTGACACCCTCATCTTTCCTTTACGCTTGGCTTCCGGTAGCCGGTTTCGGAGGTCCTGCTCCGACACGGAGACGTGCCGCTGTACCGAGCCGTTTTCCGCCGGATATTCGATCCATGCGTGACATACGTCGTCACCATCGCCGTAGATCTCAAGGAAGGAAAGCCCTGTTGCCGCAGTGACCAAGACCGTTCCAGAATCCACGGGCCACGCCTGCAAGCTGTCGTCTGAGTTCAACACCGGGTCGTTGGGCAACCTGAAGCATGCGTGGCTCCGGAAGCGTAGGCAGTCCAACCGATGCCATGTGCACTCCTCGTCCTGAGATATACGCCCGCCCTTGGATTTTGTCCTGGTTGAATACGCCTCGCGAGTGATGAAAGACCGATTTAGCACGACGTAGTCCCGGAGCATCACTCCGCTCTCCTGGTGAGGACACCCCAGCAGATGGCCCGTCTCGTGCAAGTGGGCGCCAATTCCTATATTGGCCGCTTCCCAGGAGCTACCGGCCTCATTGCAATCGTTACCGACATGGCTAGTGTCGGTAGGCGTACAATCGGTGAAGGCCGGCACCACTTCCTCAAAGCTCGTTGGATAGCTTTGCAGGCAGTGCGACCCGAAAACGGCAAGGTGCAGATCACCAACGTTCCCTCCTAGGGCCGCATGTCCGGTAATCGTTTTTGAAGCAGTGTCCCAATGAGCGTCTAGGAGTAAGACTGAAACGTACTGCTTTTGCCCCGGAAGTGGTTTGAAGTAATTCCTGACTGCCTCGGCGGCAATGCCATAGAATGCACCCTTGTCACTGGCCTTACCATGCTGTTGGGCCCGGTTGAGATCTCTCAGCTCCGCGACCGTCTTGTCTGTCCTGATGACGTGTACGCGAGCCTCCGCACGCATTGTACCCAGCTCGCGGTCTCGCAAATTCGTTGTGCCCGTCGTCCACTCCTCCTCGAATCGAAAGGCGCGCCGGCCAAACTTATTGCGCCACATCTGCTCCGCGGTGAATGCCTGCCATAGATAGGCCGCCATGCGGAACTTGCGAATGGCAGTATCTAGGCCATTGCCTTCGCGCTCAATGCGAGCTGGGACGGCGTCGAACGTGGCGGGCGAGTCTGATCCGAGCAGGATAGCTAGCTGTAGCGGTGGTGCACTCGTCGGAGGGAGCATGTGTATGGTGAGATAGGAGGCATGTATGGGGTTGGAGGAATTGCTGTTAGCGAGCTTCGGACTCGAGAAGTCGAATCGTATCCTGTTCGGGCCGGGCTGCATGTAGACGAGAGCTTTGAAGTGGGAGTCGGTCACTGGCCACAAGACTGGCGGGAAGGCGTCGTCAAGCCGGCTGACGGTAAGGGTTCCGTTCAAAGATTGCAGCGCGGAATCACCAATGGTTCCGTTGACAAGGAGGACCTTTTGGTATACCTGCGTACATGTCAGTTCGTTCCGCTTCTTCCTGATGAGACCTTGGGCACCGTAGGTAGCAGGTATCGGCCCGCCAGAGGAGGAGCTTCACTCACCCAAGCATTGTCGGCAATGTTTGTTATACGAGGAGAGAAAGGCGAGACTGGTAGCTGAGGTCCTCTCCCACCAAGCACGGGCGATCCGAGTCCAGTCATGCCGGAGACGCTCTGACGGTTGCCAGCGCCACTGCCTGACGAGGAGAGCTGTGGTCTGGACTGAAGCGGAATGGGAGGAGGAGATAGGGCGCCATCGGTTTGGTCGCCCTTGACTTGTAGGGGGAGGCTGAGGTCGGACTGGTTCGGGATGGAGGGAGGCGTCAGAGAACCGCTTGTCGGCGCGGTGCCGTTGCTGCCGTCGCTGGAGATGTCGGTTGATCGGTCTGTTCGAAAGCTAGCCTTGGATCGTCTTCGCAGCTCCTTGAAGTTGTCGAGGAACGAAGGCGCCATAGCGCAGCTTCGGACAGTGGTCTACTGTCTGGTCAGGTCGGCGGTTTGGTCGGCGCTGTTTCCCGCTGTCTGGCAGCTCGAACAACCCCACGTGTGTCTAGATTCCAGGTCTGGTCTAAGAGTTTGAGTTTGGAGGATGTCGAAGGAATGTTTGCCAATAGGAGTTCGGAAAGAGCCAAGTCGGTAAATGGTTTGTTTGATGAGCGGACGCTAGGTAGAGCTGGACGGTATGTACTTTGGCAGCTAGCTGTTCCGGACAGTCACGAAGAAGGAATGCGCTCTTCTGCGCTTGCGGGAGCACCTGATATTCGCCGCAAGCTAGTAAGTCTAGATAAATCCAGGTGTAGAAAGAGCGTTTGCGCCACAGGCGATGTCGTACGCCGGGAAGTAAAAGAAGGTGGTGTGGGTGTGGGGGATAAGGGCCGAAACAAGATCAGACTGGCTGCGATTGAATCGATGCAAGGTCCTTGGTACAGATATCTTAGCTTTCGGGATGCAAAGCACTGCAAGGAATTGGAGCTCTGGGCACCGTGATTGAGGTGCAGTGATTGATCGATGACGTATCTCGGTTTCGAGTGGCCGTTTAGATTAAGTGTGCTGCTACCTTAGTGCCTGTCTGCTATCTCTGTCGTTGGCGCACGCTTGAGGGTTTGCGTTGGCGAAGAACTGGCCTGACAAGGGGGGATAACTACCAAGATTAAAATTGGATTTAATAACCTGGAAGTGTCCAGGGGAAGAATAATCCGGTTGTAAGTCTCGGTCGAAGTAACAGATCTGGGAAGAAGCACAGCAGCGCCAGGTTGAAGCTGACAAAAGCTGGCAATGTTGGAACGGGAAGGAACAGTCCAACCGGTTTGTGATAAAAGTCAATGGCAGGTGGGGAGATGCCGCGTATTCTGTTTGTTACAACTTACAACTTCCCAGCCACATCTCCATCTCCATCTCTCTTACAACAGTACACGTGTATTCCCTGATATCCCTTCCCTCGGAGGTGTGATGGACCCCCGATTGAGCGGCTGTCCGGCAGAGACCGACACACGATACGAGCTCCCTCAGCGCATTGGACCACTAGAGTCTAGCCTTGTGGGCGTACGAAGGTTCGAACGGATGGCATATTTTGTGGAGTCGACCCAGCCAGGCATAAAGATGCAAACATGTGAGATCATCTCAGATTTCATGTCGACAGCACATGATGCAGTTCTCTGTCTGCGGTATGTTTGATGGTAAAAGTTGCCATATGGGATGCAGAAGAAGCTTCTTCCGTGCAGCAGCCACAACAGGGATCTTCACTCTTTATCCCGTAAGACGGAACAGACCCGGCACGGCAGTGCAAGTCTCTCTTTGACATTGTGGACAGCATATATGCGCCGTGGTGCTACACAGCAGCCTGCCGTGACTGTGCCGAGTGAGGGGAGTGAAAACAGCGTGACAGATCGAGAGGGGGGAACAAGAGCCTCTTACCATCGAACATCCAGATACGAATATCATCAGTCCAGGGGGCTTCGGCTGTGTGCCCGGTTTGGCGCCAGATCAGTGTCGCACAGCACCACTGGCGCCTCCCGTGATAAGCTGGGCTTTCCAGGTCATCAGGATGAGGCAGGTATAAGTCTTCAATATGCCGGACAGTTTCCCCGGGACGGTTAACGGGGCAGCATGAACCGTCCCTGGCTTCGCCTTTACTGTTGCCGCCATTGCCGTTGCCGTTGCTGTGAACTACCTTAGAAGTCTAGACCTCTAGCACACCTCTACAACCAGAAGGAGCCAAGGCGGAAGGCAAGAATGGCGTCTTCTCGAAAGGGAGCTGAAATCCGGACCGGGAGAAAAAGGGCAGGAAAAGCGGTAAGGCGGATCGATGACAGGAATGCTCACTAGCTGACGAATGAGAGTTGTTGCCGGCCTAGTTTGCATTCCCCCATTCGCTGTGGAGTGTGGACTTCACTGGACAGCTGCAATGACCAGCATCTTAATTGAACCGGAAAACTGCTGGTGCAGTGGACTGCATTGGACTGCATTGGACTGGACCAGCAAATGCACACTGTGCGCTGTTGAGCAAGATGATCGATCGTGCAGTGCAGTGCAGTGCAGTCCAGTGTAGAGCAGCAACATATCAATCAAACCAGCCAGAAACACCACTGCATAGAGGAAAGTGGTAATAGGCGATTGCACTCGAGCCCAGGGAGAGACATGCAATTATAGCAGGGCCAGTGCTCTACCATCACTGAGACTCGCTGGGAGGGGTGCACTAATCTCGATCATCAGGTACCCGTTTCCACAGGAATGCAAGGAGAATTGCACAGGCCACTCGATCCTACCTCGTCTCCATCTTGCCTCTATCTATTCACCTCTCATTAACACCTTCACGAAGTAATCGAGAAAATACAGTGATTTATTATTCGGGAATAATAGAGATCCAGAGGAAGAAGACCTGTGTCAAGTCACTCGCTCAGCTTTGAACTTTTCAATGCCCCTCTTACACCACTAGGCGCCGGCCATTTCCAGACCCCCCCAAGACAGAGAGACGGGAGCAATCAATTTCTTACCCATTACCCCAAGTTCAGCTTGGCCGCTCACTCACTGACACCTCCCAACTCAACTCCCGCAAACCACTTCAACACCAATCACCCACACCGCAGAAGAGGAGGGCTCTTACTCCTTCCATACCACACAGTCCATGCCGCCACGGAAACGAACAATGTCGTCGCCATGGAAGAAACAGCCAGAGACGGTGGCCGATAAGGTGCTCAAGCGGGCCGAGATCAGCAAGGTGTGTGCTCTCCTCTCGTCTCTCCCTCCCTGCGCACTTGACTGAGTACTGACAAATGCAAAAGATGGCCTGGCGCCTCCAAAACCGACTCGCCCTAGCACAGTTCAAGACCAAGCACGGCTGGGAAGACCTCACTCTCGACACCATCGAGCCCAAAGTCGAAGAAGAGATACGCCGCCGCCGAATCCTCGAAGGCGACACCATGTCCGACTCGTCGAGCAGCGCCTCCGACCTCCCCTACCCCTCGAGGACCCTCATGAGCTCGCCGCTCAAGGCCCCCTTCTTCTCGGATGCGATTGGCTCCAGCAACGGCAGCACCGGCCACCGCAAGCGCACATACATGGCCTCCTTCGACAACAACACACTATCCAGCCCGAGCAAGCGCTTCAAGGCCTCGCCGACGGCTCACCGGTCCTTCACCACCGGCCACACCTCCTGGAAGGACCACCACCAGCTCGCACAGTCCTCGCCCATCAAGCCCCGGCGGCAGCAGCACTTCACCACCTCGGCCGGGCCCGACGTCTCCCTCTTCGCCGGCGCCAAGGCCCTGACCAGCCGCATCTCCGCGCACCCAAACTACGCCGCCGCGTCCGACGACGAAGACGACCTCCTCCCCGCCCACTCCTTCCAAGCCAGCAACGCCCGCGGCTCACCTCCCAGCACACCACCCATGCGCAACCGCAGTCTGCGACGCTTGAATAACAACAGCAATAAGAACAACAAGTCCGGCGGCACCACCAACACCAACACCTCCAACCCAAAAACAGGCGAAGAAGGCGCCGACCTCCTCCTCTACCTCGCCGCCTCCCCCTCCCCCGCCAACCCCTCCGGCACCACCCGCCCATCGAACATCGGCGCAGCAAACCACCGTGGTATGGAACCCCCCTCCACGCCTCCCCCCAAGACGCCCAAAACCGGCAACAGCCGCACACTCGCCCTGCCGTCGTCGATGATGACCACGCCCGGGGGAGGCAACCTGTTCAACCCCAACACGCCCAACGTCGCCTTCGACTTCTCGGACTTTGTGCACATGACGCCGAGCCCGGCGCAGAAGCCGTGGAAGACTCCCCTGGGGCTGAGCCAGCAGCAGCACAGGACGCCGCTCAGCGTGGCGAGGCGGAGGTTGACGTTTGATGATGTGCCTTGAGAGACATGCATGGTTTCAATGTGTGCTGTTGTCTCTTTCTTTCTTTCTACCATCGATGCCCTCTTACTATTGGGGGGGTATTGCCATCGACTTATTACTGTCCTTCACGGGCGTTCCATTTTTTCCTTATGTGTATATGACCCTACATACATGGTCCTCCCTATCCTTGCCCGGGCGATGGTCATTTCGTTTTCCTTTTTTTCCCCTCCTTACAGCGTCCTGTACTTGAGTGTCGGGCAGATGGGGCAGCTACGTCTGATGGGTTTCTTTTGTCTTCTGTCCATGGATTGCGTTTGCGGGATCACTGAAAAGGGAAGGAGTTGGTTTCTTTACGTCGGGCTGTGGGAGGGATTTGATCAACAGCCAAGGAAAATGGGTATGCGAAATGGTATGCGAGATTGGAGTGTGCCTTGCTGCGCGATGCAAACTACTAGGTGCATATGGACAAGGTCAAGGACACGGCTTTTACAGAGGCAGGCAGGAAGTCAGGCAGACAGGGAGACGAGGCACGATTGAGGATATCGTGCGCCGTGTCAGTCAGGGGCTTGAGGTGTCTTGTTCTTGTCTATGAGGATCACTCAAGATGGATCGGTGTTTTTGTTGGTGTTGAGCGACGGGACTGCGAGGATTAGCTGCAGGTTTGACTTTTGGTGGTCGGAGACACGTGTGCAGCAAAAGGAGCAAATGACGGGATGCCGCGTTCGATTCGGGACGGGAAACTGTGACTGTGACTGTTGCACAGATAGGTAGCTATCAATCGGAGTCCGAACAGAACAGTACCGTACTCCCCGTGTGTCTGTGCGTTGATCGTGATCGCGTTGGTGAACAGTGATGATTTTGTGTGAAGTTGCGCAAACCTTGGAAACACTCATTTTACGCGTGCCAAAAATCGAGTTTGGGTGACCCCGTGTGACGCGTGGTTCCGCGTTGCAGGCCAGCGCGACGCGTAAAGTGGCGTGTCGGATTGGCGTCTAAACCAATCAGATTGTATAGTGGTTGGTCTTGGCGCGCGTCCATGAGGTCAGAGAGTTTGCGAGCCAAGACCAAAGTTAAGAGTCAAAATCCGGTTTTCTTCTTTCACTGCAATTTTTGGCCCCGACGCAGAGAGAGCATTCAAGTTCGTGCTGTCGTGTTACACAGCCTTTTCCATATGATTGGAGAGGGGTCGAGAATAATACAAAGCGACCTACGATCCCCGTAAGGTAGTAAGTACTGTACTCCAGAACGTCAGATGGCGGCATCAGTCCCCTTTTGAAGGTACTGGGACACGGGATGACCACTACCTAGGCTTGAAGACATCACATTGTCCTGTCAGTGCTTCCATCAGAATATATTCAGTTCATTCATCGCCAAGCGAGTGTGAGGCTCCCACCGCTTCCAGTGGGTATATATATGTGTGTCCGTGCCGTCATTCGAAGCAGATATCCATCTCCTTTTGTACGCGTCCATCATCTTTCTCAACGACATGGCCGACGGGCAATAAAATCAACACAAAAAGCCAACCGACTCCCCGGCGCCGAACACGGACGGCTCCCTCGAGCGGGCTTGTGTTTTCAGCTGCCTCCCGCGACCACGAGTAAACAAAAATCAAAACACCTTTACCCCCGGGCATGCCATCATCCATCATACACACTCGTCCCGAAAAATCATTCCATCATCCTGCATCACACATCACATAGCCTTCCCCACACTCCCCTGACTGCCACCACTCGTCCTCCTCTCCGCCCTCTCCTGCCTAGCCACGCTCTCCCGTTCCAACCGATTCCTCCACCCCTGCGTCGGTGACTCCCTTTGCTCCGGGCCCTCCCAGCTCCCCCCCCCTCCTCTAGCAACCGCCGGCCCGACATCCGGGCCCGGATCGCTCCAATCCCCCATGCTAATGCCGCTAGAGTACTTACTCGTGAAGCTATCAGCCCTCGTATGCGCCCCCGCCGGCCGTCGGACGTCGCCCGTCCCCACGCCCCCGCTGATGCGGCTGTTGCCACTGCTACCCACGGTCGCCGCGGCGCTGCTGGACATGCTACCCCCCGCCCTACCGAGCAGCTCGGGCCGCTCGAGATCGAACGGGTCGGAGCGGAACTTATTCCGCCTCGTGCCGAAGGACTCCACGCTCGCGCCGCTCTCGCGGTAGCCTACAGCGCTACTGGGCGGTCGTCGGTCGGCGGCTGTCACGCTCTGCCCTCTCGAGCGGCGCATCTCGGCGACGTAGGTGCCCGGCTTGGGGACGGAGGGGACGACGGCGTTCGCGTCGGAGAAGGGGTTGCCGGACTGGCTCACCACGAGCGGCGCGGGCTTGGCGCTGATGTGCGCTATCGCGTTGGCGTCGGAGAAGGGGTCGTCGGACGGCCCGGACCCGCCGAAGTTGAGGTTCAGGCCGCCCAGGAAGCGGTCCGAGGACGAGGCGCTGCCGCCTTGCTGGCGGGAGGGGTCCATGCGCCGCCGCTGGGCCTCGCGGTCGAGCTCGCGGTCGTCCATGCCTAGGAGGGTGAGGAAGGCCGGGGTTGTGCCAGTGGGCGGGCGGTGGTTGCCGCTGCCATTGCCGCCAGCTGTCTTCTCGTTCATGCCGCGCGGGGAGCCGAACATGTCGTCGCCGTTGGGGTTCTTGTTCTTCTTCAGCCGCCAGTTGAAGTGCATGTCTGCTGTGAGCCGGGCCCACCAGTGTGTGAGGCGATCTTTGGCTGTGACCTCGGGCAGCATGCGGCTGGCTGCGCTGGAGGAGCGGGATCGGTTGTTCATGGCGTTTGAGTCGATAAACTGCGAGTTTCCGCGGTCCATGTTGACAGAGGGTGATGTGCTTCCCCTTCGGTTCATGATGCGGCTGATGCTGCCGTTGATCTTCTTCATGTTGTAACCCACGGCGGACTTGAACCTCTCCACGCGCGGTGTTGGCCCGATGCTCCCTCTGTTGATGACGTATGCCCCTTTTTCGTCGGGTCCGAATGTATTGTCCATTGTCAGCGGAGTCAGCAGGGTGCTGCGGCGCTTCTTGACGATCCTCCGCCTCCACCACCATCCGAAGAAGGCTATCATGCTGATGAGTAGCACTCCGCCGATTACGCCGCCTGCTACGGCGACTGTTGACTGGATGGCACTGTTGTTGTTGTTGGCGATCGGCACTGCACTGACGACTGCCCCATTGGTCGAAGACGAGGACCCGGTTGCGTCTGCTGCTGCGCTGTTGGACGGACCCGGCGGTGTACCTATGGTCGTGAAGAGTGGCGCCGCAGTGTCTGGTAGTGGCGGAGACGAAGTTATATCGGGGAGGGCTGTGTCTTGCTGTGTAAAAGCTGCTGCGGCATTCTCTGTTGTGTCTGCCGCTGTTGGGACTGCAGTAGCTGTGTTTAGGTTATCAGTTTGACTGGTCTGTATTATTGCAGACGATGGTGATGTCTGTGCTGTCTCTGGCTGTGGTTCTGGTGGTGGTGGTGGTGATTGCGGGGTGTCTATCTGTGTGAAAGTGGGAATGCTTGAAGTGGTGGCAGGAGAGGTCTCGGGAGGAGCAGGAGCAGGAGCAAGATCAGGCGTCGGTTCTAGTGCCACGGGCGCAACTTGAACTGAAGCCTGAACTTGCGGTGGAGGAGGAGGTTCACTCGTGACAATTGTGATGGATGTAGTAATGCTCAGGGAGGTACTGATCGTCGTACTCGTAGAGGTAGAGGTCTCATCTTGGCTTGTGGTCGCCGTCAACACCGCTGCGGTAAACTGGGCCACATTATCGTCCGTCGTGGCCGTCGTCGTCGCTTTCGTCTCGAGGTTCACGTTCGCTCTGGTGCTTGCCCCGGCTTTCGGCACTGCCGTACACCTCTTCCCGTTGATGCTCGTGATGAAGGCGCCGCCCGCGAGAGTCGCCATGTTGCTGCTTCCCGACTCTTATTCCAAGGCCCGGCTCTTGGTCTGTTTTCCACCTTTCTCTATACTCTGCGATTCCAGTCGCTTGACGAAACGAGGTGTGACAGAAAGTTCAAAACTGAGGGTATAACGACACTTGGGGGAGAAACGAAGAGAAGAAACGGGCCACTTGGGCCACCTAGGTCATTGAAAGATCATGAATCTGATGTGAAGGAGAAGGAGAAGAGGGCAAGTTTCCCTTTCAGAGGAAGGAAAACAGAACACACGGCTTGACGGCTAAAAGACTAGTCAATCTCAGCGTGAGGCGGTTGAATTGGTGATGTTCATGGGAGAGACGGGAAAAGTGGAAGATCTGGAGAAGTCGTTGATGGAAGCGACCTCGTCCGGTTCCTAGGCGACGACGACGAGAGACACTGGTCTCTTCCGCTGTGTACTTCCACACCTTGTGAGGCTCTCTGACCCGTTGGGACACCCTGGAGGCGAGCATTGATCGTGTGGGCACCATGGCGACTGATCGTTGTTTGAAGGTGAGAATGGCGGGCTGGGATTGGTCGCGGTTTGAACCCAAGGTCAATCATGTCAGAGGAGGAGGATTCGAAGGCCATGAGGCTCGTGCAAGTCCGGGGTATGGTTGGGGTTTGGTGTGCGCTTTGATGTGCCGGCCCCTGTCCTGCGACAGTCTTGAAGCACGCAAAAGTGTGTGGGATCCGACCCCTGAACGTTGACGACCAGATTCGGGACGGCAGAGTGACGGATTGGGACTAATAAGTACCTAGGTAGCGAACATGGACCTCGACTATATCTGGAGGCCCAGATCATTAGAAGCATTCCATGATATTGATGTGGAAGAGAAGACGGAAGTGTCGTTACGAAGTAAGGTACACACTCTCGCTTGGGGAGTTATCAGTAGGTATGCCCCACCACGGCAACTTGCCAGCGCGGGGTCAGGGTTCGGGTTATCGCCCACCACAGCATCTAAACTTAGACGACGTCGCTTGAAGAAACAGACTTTGGTGCTACTGTGTTTCATCAGTTTCTGTTGTTGAGATGGTGTCGCGAGCAGAAGCCAAGAATAGAAGCACTGAAAGTCTTCCAGAAATCTATCTAGCTCTCTCTCCAGAAGCATGGACCGACTTAGTAAAGTTGTGTTATCGACGAGTGAAGCTTGGGGGACATGCAACGGCTTCTGTCTATCCGGCTTGCGCCATGATTCCTGGCTCTGCTTTGTTTGTTTCTTCCTGCCAGATCTACGGGTTATCAAACCGCTTCCATCTTTCAAGTGACAAATATTCAATGTTGTGAGAACATAGCTCTTGTCTCAGCCCGATTGATTGTTTGGTTTGCTCTGTCTCCGTTGTGATACGTGTATAGTATTTAGTTCATACTTAGTTTCGGACTTACATACACTCACTCTGTGTTGGCCGTTGCTGTTGTAAGTCAGAACAGTCCTCGTGGACAACAACCGACTCATTGTGTAAGGAAGCTATCTGGTGTCCCGTTCGCAGTAAATAGAACTGTTGAAGCTTACCAAAGATTGTTGACATGGCAAGGTGGTTGGCAACAGGGCGCGCATAAAATGGAGTAGGGTAGGATTAACGAACGAACATAGGTTGAGCGATTTCGCAGGACTTTCCCGGTTTCCAAACGCACGGCCATCTAACCAACAACTTCCGACAACTGAGGTGCTTGTGACACCAACACAACATCACTCAACGACAAAGGGGTGAGTTCAAGTGTTCGGTCAAGCTCTGGCCAGTTTCTGTTGTATCTTAGCTCAGTGGAGCCCCTTCTAAAAGCAGCCCGGCGTTCCGACCCGATAACCCCGGCCCACCGACATCTGGAAGCAGGAGCAGGAAGCTCAAGTTACACCTGATATCCCAGTACCTAGTGCGATCCATTGGCATCGTCAGTGTCGTGTTGAACATTTTGTGGAAGGAAGGCACGACTGGCCATCTCCCGAGCAAAAGCTTGTTACTCGCGGCAGTCACGAGCCACAACCGGCTCCGGCCTTGACCGCCTCAGCTAACTGCTACCCGCCATGTTCGGCACCTTCGCTCACATCAGTAAGTCGGACCTTCCAGGTTACGCAACTTTGCCTTCACCCTTTCACCGTTGAAGACGGCAGGTTCGGGCCTTCAAGATGCAAGACATCACCACGCATGACATCTCTTGGATTCCACCAATCCACGGCAAGTGCAAGGTGCCTTCCCTTAGTGCGGGTGGCGTTCGGTAGCGTCCTGGTGTCCTGGCATGAGCCTCCTTCGATCATTATTCATTGACGCCCGGGCCGGCGATCATGGAATGCCGAGGGAAGTTTGATATCTGCAGATTTCCGGCTTCCCGGTGCCCCATTCCTGTATGATCGACCTGCGGTTCCTTTCCGCACTTGGCAGCTATGGCAGACACAGGGTAACTCTGTCTATTTCTGGCGCCATCACATGTCACCGTGCAATGTTCGTGTAACACTACCAGGTATCTTCTAACCACGAGATCTAGTCCCGACTCCGGTCGCTTCAAACAAAGCCCCGAAGGATGTACCCCCGCCGACGCCGGTCAACTTCCCCCGGTGCGTGCCGGACGACGAGGATGGAGCGACCAGCACACCCCACGGCCACATCTCCGCCGTCCTCCAAGGCATCCACCGGCCGACCGAGGTGACGCTGTCCCACCTCCGGGCGCTCGGAGTCCACGTGACCCAGGACGCCTCTCCCGCCGACGTCATCGGCGACGCAGCCGCCATCCCGGACTTCGACGCGTGGGACAGGCTGGAACCGGACGAAGCCCACGCCGCGAACGACTCGTCCAAGCGGCCGCTCAACAACGGCAACTCGTCGCCGGGATGCATCGTCTACCTGGACCGGAAGCGCGAGCTCTGCACGCCGAACGAGGCGGCCTATCGCGCAGTCCGCAGGATTCAGCCCCCGCCGGGCCAGAGCCAGGCGCGGCTGGGGAATTCGTATGAGTTCTACCGCTACCTGGAGATGTTCTCCGCCTTCTGGGACGACACGTCCAAGCCCCCTCCGCTGGTCCCAGCGACGACTGTTGTCGACTCCCCCAAACCCGACGACGACGACAACAACAAAGCAGAGTCCGGTGCAGCCAGCAGCACGGCCTCCACTACTTCCAACGCCTCCTCCACCTCGTCTGACAAGTCCCCGCCCAACCAACCCCCGGATTCCATAACCCACCGCGCCGGCACCGGCTCCCAGATGCCCCCCGACTGCAGGCAAAACATCCTCACCTCCTTCCTAAAACTAGTAGCCTACGACTTCGGGTGCAACGTTTCCGCGCCCCGGACCGAACCGCGGCTCTACGTCTCCTCCCCTCCCACTCCCCCCCACCTCCCGGCAAGGAACTCCTACTTCTCCTCGGGCTGCACGTTCATCTTCCGCACCCCGACGACGCGCGAGGCCGCCCGCGCGGGTATAGTCGAGGGACCCCTGGCCGCCGTGTCCGCACGACACACGACCTCTTTCACCCCCTCCAACCCGAGCGACAAGGACTCCATCATGGACTTGTCACGGGAGCTGATCGCGGCGCTGCTAACGGCCCAACACCGCCGGAGGGCGGGCAAGACGGAGCGCCGCATAGGCGAGAGCGAGTGGTGGGCGAGTAAACCCCGCTGGGGGGGCGGGCCGGGCGGTCCCATAGGCAGGGAGATAGAGATGCTCGCCGCCGCGGGCAGCAGTACCGACGTGGTTATGGGCGACAAGGACGCCTCGACCGAGTCGGAATTGCCGCCTGAGGACGCTCTGCTGGCGCCCGCTGCGGCGAGCTTGTCTCGCGATGGGCCTTATCCCGTGCCTGCTGGACAGGGCGGTAGTGACAGTGCCAGGATGAGGGCTCTACCGTCGCGAATAGCAGGGGGTGCTCTTGGTGGTGGGGTGGAGACGAAGGGCGCGAAGAGGTTGAAGAAGAGCGGGAACGGCAGTACGCTGCCTATGTATGATAACTATCGCATGGTGAGACCGCCTTCTGCCGCGTGGGATCGGAAAACGAGGTATGAGGCCGTTGGGCGAAGGCCGGGAGTGAATTACGATGATGTCTTTGTTATTAGCTCGCTGTTTCACCATGTTAGTGTGGTGAGGGTGAGAGTGCCGGATCGGTTGATGGAGGTGTTGGAGGGGGCGGGTGACGACGGAGAGGGGAAAAGCTGGGGAGGACTGGAGGTGTGGAGGAGTAAGTGGTTTGATATCTTCCTTGCAGAGGATAGGATCGAGGCCATGAGGCTTGTGTGGGGGATGATGGCGTTTCTGATGAGGAAGGAGGAGGAAGAGGATGGGGTAGATGTCAAGATGGGGAATTCTTGAGTGTAGAGACGGGAGGGTCTGGATGGAAGGCATTTGTTCATTTTTGAGTTTAGCAGGCGGCTTTACTTGTTTGTTCATGAGCATTGCAAGCGACGAGTTTAGATGACTGCATGACGGGTTTGGAATAATGACACTTTCTAGACTCTGCGTAGGGGGGGGGGGGGGGGGGGGTTGAAAAATTGGTAGACGAATTCCATTAGATTTCATATCGAGGGATGAACAAACAAGATTTCGTCCTATGTGAGAACGTGAGTGAGCGGTCTATGATAGTTGGATGGGATGATGGCGACTGTTCAAGCTGCCAAATGTCTACGGTAGTAGCGTGTTGGCAAGAGGTTCCGGCTGCTAGATTCCTGACAGGAATAGAACACCACGTGATGTGGTCAAGCTGGCGGAGATGGAGATACAGTGCTGACAGGGACAAAACCGGCGAAGCACCTATTGTCCAAATGGGACACTCTGATGACCAGAAGCGGTGTAAGTCAAGGTGACAAGCATAGCCGCATTCCGCATCGGGCAAAGAAACCCCAGGGCGGGCGGCGGTGCGTCTAGGGCCATGCGCAGTACGTAAGGCTGAATCGGAGCCAGATCGAGCGCTCAACCCCAGGCCAAACTGGACCAGCACTCGGCTCTAGGGATTCCTCCGGCGTGGGCATACAAGAAGGCACAGTAAGAAGCTTACCCTGTCTGCTGGGACCGGATGAGCTACGTCCCGGCTAGCCTGCCGAGACTAGGTAGCGGCCCTTCTCTCCGGAGATGCGGCGTGCGTGCACACCTGCATATGCCGGTGCCCCCAAGGAGATCTAGAGTCCAGGAGGGATGGGGTGTAGTCCCGGCGATGAGGACCTGAAGATGCTTGTCAGCATGCCATTGCATGACGGTGCACCAACCAGAAGACATAGAGTCCTTAAGGGCGGTTAGGAGCGTAACCGTAAGCAGCATCCCCCAGTTTGCTCTTGGCGACATGTAGGGTTGTACCAAGCGTCCCTTAGCCGGATTGGGATGAGGTATGCTTGGGTTTAAGATCTGAGTCAGATAGGTGTGGCTTGAAGGGCCGAGAAGGAGATATGAGGCTAAGGTGCGAAGTGTAGAAGGGTTACATCTTGATATCTCGGCGAGCTTCCGCACAACTGACCGCCTGTCCAGAGTTGGGAACAAGACATATATCGTGAGGATGCTACCGAGGCAGCCTATGCAAACCCACGTTCTGCGGGTGCCGTAAGGGACGAATAGCTGCTGGGACAGCACTGGCTGAGGCGCTGCAGACGCGGGAAGGAAACAATGACGGCATTCTTGTTGTCTGTGAGGACGCGGAGCACGGTCTCGTGAGATGTGGAGGTATCCGGAAGCGAAGCACAACTAGAGCAAGCATAGCCCAGCGACTCCACGCAGACGTGAAGACAGCGAGGTGAGGTGGCTTGAACATCGCATTTGAGGCTTGAACAGGACCGTCCTTACTCGCTGTGGAGTGCCGACGCCCGTTCCATGTCCCTGACATAGGGCTGATGTCTCAACGTGGTCGCCCCAAGGGCAGTACAGGATGGAGTGTAGGGTAGATGGGCTGTGCAAAACCCATCAGATCGGGGAAGCCTCAATTGGTCGCCGTCATTGGCCTGGACAACATACGAGCGGTAGAACTGAAGCCAGGTGCAAGTGGTCGGGCCGGTTCTTGAATTTGAGAGTAGATGCTATTGGAGAAATGCAGTTGGAGACTCGTCCACATACCCGACATCGAATCTACCTCATACACGGAGGATAAGGGAGATTACAGGCTCTCCTCTGTAATGCGCCAGCTGGCATTGAGGCGGAGTTTGAGCTTCGAAAGGTCAGTCCAACATTGCTTTTTGCCGGTGCAGTTGTCTTGTCTTGCCAAGAAGCGTCTTTCGAATCGACGAATTGATATTGCAAGTGTTCCAGCCCAAGTGGGTCTTCCCGGTCCCGAGAGATCTGTGTGGGCCTGACACGTCGCATTCTGATTCGTGGGGATGCGTTCAGCGCACTCGGGTCAGCTGGGGGCGCTCGCTATCACCCGCTATTGGCTCGCTGTAGTCCGGAGCTAGCCACTTACGGATCGATAATGCGGAAAATCACTTGTTCCTACCCTACCTAGAGCCGCATGTCGAGACGCAAAGACATTGTGAAAATGAAGCATTCAAAAACAACACAAGCAACGCGAACATGCGACGGCGGACAAGTACCCGCGTCCCAGAGCCGTTGTGGCTTTTTATCGTTTCGCCCGTGGTCGAGACATGGAGTTTGGCACAATGAGGGCCGTACCGAGATTGCGGTCAGTTCATTTTGATTGGTGCTGAGCGACTCTTTTACGCACCTTCGCCGCCAGACTCGATATTGCGGAAATGCCGGCAGACATGCTCCGTCACTATCGCCAGGCTATGGGGACGCGCAGGTCAACAAAACGGGCAGTGCACGCTGGTTTGAGTACTCGGTGTCCGGATCATGAAGAGGACCGCAAACTGGACAGAGAGAGAGGCCATGGCATTGAACCGGCGCGATGCCGTGGGCAGTGGGCACCTGTCTGTAAAAGAGGGGAGTGGCAGATCCTGGCCAACAGCCAACCATGGGAGCGCGGCAGCTCCCTTATCCATGGACCCGGGACTTTTTGCCCATACGCACGAAACATTGTAGCTGGACAAGGGTAGTGCCAGGTCGGCCAGGGGCAGAGTCCAGCCTCACAGCCCCCATTGACATCGACATGGAGATGCTTCTGTGCAGATAAAAGCCGTGCGAGATCCGGTCCCAAAAGCAACGCTGCTAGGGCCAGGGAGTCTCAAGCTGTTGGGCCATCGAGTCTAGACCGTGCCACAACCGTGATCGCTGACAAGGATCGATATCGTGGTGTGCCACCATTTCTCGCTGGATTTTCCTTTTCCAGCAACGACGTCGTGGTGTCTTTGGTGTCTTGCGGTTCAGGCTCTCCAGAAGTGGACTAGCCCCACTGACACTGAGGTGCCGGCTCGTCTCGCCCAACTTCGGCAAGCACAGACCACGCGCACGACGTCAGCTGCCAGCCAATCGCCGCCCCCAGTGCCCCGCTCGACCACCTGGGGCTCAGGACCCGGGACGGCCAGGACGGGAGACCGACGAGGAGAACCAAACAACCGCCTTTGCAACCAATATTTCACACATTTTCTACCATCGGTCCCTACATCTCCACGTCTAGGCGCTTGACACGCCTACACGCCTACACGTCGAGACTTCGAACAACAACAACAACAACAGCAACAAGACATCGCAACAACCGCCTCGAACAACTGACTGTACGCCACCCTCATGTAAGCTGTCTCTACTCTCCCATGCTCCCCCGCTCGCTGTCAAACCCAACCGCAACACACATCCCCCAGTCGGGTACCACCGTGGTACTACTGCCAGTGTCTCTCCCATATACTGTTGATACATGCCGGCTTGCCCTTCTATCACACTTCCATTGCACTCGGGCCCGCTTCACTCCCATGTCACTCTTTGCATGTGCATCGCCCTGTCTAACCTTTATCTTTCGGTCCGTTAGGTCCTTCAACTAGCTCCGAAACTATCCCACACTTCTCTGATTACATTCCTCCCGACCTATAAAGGAAACCCCGATCTCTTCCTCAGAAACATCTTCTCGAAGGCTTCCACTCCTGCGTAGTCGCTGACCTCTCTCCGAGAGGCCCCTCCGGCACTTGGCCGAGCCAGACAAACTCCAACTTCCGACTCTCCCCTATATCATAACCCTCGCCTCACTATGTCCGGATATCCCGGTACCGGCTACACTGGC
The DNA here is from genome assembly GCA_009194965.1 of Coniochaeta sp. 2T2.1. Classification (NCBI taxonomy): domain Eukaryota; kingdom Fungi; phylum Ascomycota; class Sordariomycetes; order Coniochaetales; family Coniochaetaceae; genus Coniochaeta; species Coniochaeta sp. 2T2.1. The sequence continues at coordinate 861,623 of VSMA01000018.1, read as the reverse complement.
AGTGGATACGGTGCTCAACCGTCCTACTACCCGTATGTTGAGCCCTTCTACCATCGACATATGACATATCTCTGATCTTTAAGCAGACCACAACAGCCAAGCTACGGGGGATATCAGCAACCCCCAGGACCGGGCTATGGTTATCAACAACCTCCTCAGCCATACGGCTACCAACAACCACCTCCCCAGCAGTATGGCGGATATAACCCTCCGCCCCAGACACAATACGGTGGCAGACCAGGACTGCCGTCGGTAAACTCGAACTCATACGTGCACGGAAACCACGGCGCCCCTCCACCGCCCCCAGCAACACCACAACACTTCGGTCACGGCGCGCCGCAGGGCTACGCTTTCCAGTACTCGCAATGTACGGGCCGAAGGAAGGCTCTTCTCATAGGCATCAACTACTTCGGCCAGCGCGGGCAGCTCCGGGGATGTATCAACGATGTTCGGAACATGTCGGCATACCTGGTGGAAAACTTTGGATACAAGCGTGAAGACATGGTCATTCTCACAGACGACCAGCAAAACCCGATGAGCCAGCCGACGAAGCAGAATATCTTGCGTGCCATGCACTGGCTGGTGAAAGATGCTCGGCCCAACGACTCCCTCTTTTTCCATTATTCCGGTAAGAACCTAACAATAACCGCATCATCTATCATCTGCCTGGGGAAGTTGCTAAAAAATGCAGGTCATGGCGGGCAAACAAAAGATCTAGACGGAGACGAGCCAGACGGATATGACGAAGTCATCTACCCCGTTGACTTCCGGCAGCAGGGTCATATCACGGACGACGAGATGCACCGCATCATGGTGCGGCCATTACAGAGCGGTGTCCGCCTTACGGCCATCTTCGATTCATGCCACTCGGGAACCGCACTGGATCTCCCTTACATTTACTCTACCCAGGGCATCCTCAAGGAGCCCAACCTTGCTAAGGAGGCCGGCCAGGGCCTCCTCAGTGTCATCTCAGCATACAGCCATGGCGATCTTGGCGGCGTGGCAAACAATATCATGGGCTTCTTTAAGAAGGCCACCACTGGAGACGACGCTTACAACCGGACAATGGCCACGAAGACATCGCCGGCCGATGTCGTTATGCTCTCCGGGAGCAAGGATGACCAGACATCGTTCGTATACCCCTCCATTACCATCACTTGCCCATGATTTCTGAGTCCTTTCTCCATCGATCCTGTTACGATCCCATTTGGTTTCCCCCACGTTATGCATATTTGGCGCAGTAAACGGAGCATATATCGGATAGTGGTGTTGTGTCAGCGAAACCTGTATGGATTTTGGGGACCAGCTTTGATCTTGCAGATCAGCTGAAAGGCGTCACTCACAGACAGCCTTCATGGGGCCTGGAAAAGTGTAACTGTGTATATACTTTCTTTTTACCTCACGCTCTAGATCAAAGTACAACCACATGGTTGCTGCTTTGAATCTAGAGCGACGAGCTGCGTTGGTTCAGCACCGCCACAGGGCTGGATTGGACGAGTGACGATCTTCTTATTTTCCTTTCGATTTCCTTCTCGACCTCTACTTGGACAGGAACTCGCCTCACTGACAATCTTCTCCCCAGCGCCGACGCCACCATCGCCTCCCAAGCCACAGGTGCCATGTCGTGGGCCTTCATCTCGGCCCTCAAGAAGAACCCGCAGCAGAGCTACGTGCAGCTGCTCAACAGCATCCGCGACGAGCTGCAGACGCGGTACACCCAGAAGCCGCAGCTGTCGTGTAGTCATCCTCTCGGTGAGGCAGCCTACCTAGTCACGTCGTTCAAAGCGAAAACCATGAATGAGAAGAAAGCTAACCCGGGCAACCAAACAACTTAGACACGAACCTCTTGTTCGTGATGTAAATACTTACCGCGCCCTTTCCTACGATGGGATCTCCCGTTCTTGTGTATATGTCCACGGTTTTGTAGATGTGGACGACGGAAGCGATGCCCCCTAATGATGACGATTGGAAAGGATTATGTCCCTGGGCAAGGTGGTGAATTGGACGGCAGGCATGAGTGAATATGGGAGGCTGTTTTTGCTTTGACTACGAGGTTCAGGATAGTTGAACAAAATGTACCTGCTGTTCACAATTCACGAGTAGACTTTGTTGGCTTTAATGTCCATATATTATCATGTGATCATGACATAAGGCATGATGACTATAACCGCCAGTAGGCAACATCAATTTCATTCTTGCTCTCCAGCCCATCCAACGCCAAAGCCAGAAGCCCTTACTGACCCAAAACAAGAAATAACATTACCCCTGAACACAAAAACAGAAAACCGTCTGCCCACGTGCGGCAACTCCTAACGTGATAAGACATGAGACATACACACGCCAATGCAAGCCACCATGCTGTACAAGCCTTGCCATGCCGTGCCAGAGAAAGCCAAGTCTACCCAATAATCGTCCCTACCCATCCTTGCCTTTGGCCGTCCTTGTCCGTTCGCGAGTTACACATGTGCCTCCCCAACCCGGACCGCCATCTGCGCCTTCCACTCGGCCCGCATCTTCTTCATCCGCTCGTTGCGCATCATCTCGTCCGCCGCCTCCACGAGCCGGCGGCGCGTGTGCTCCGTCTTCTGCCACTCGCGCGCGGCCATCTGCATGCGCACCATGAACCGGACGGCCGTTAGGGCGCGTTTGAGGGGTTTGATGGGGTTGTGGTTGTTGTTGTTGTTGTTGTTGTGGTTAATTTCCTTGGCGCTCCGTCCGGCTGGGACGAGGGCGAGGTTGTTGTTGTGATGTTGGTCCTTGTTAAGGCTCAGGTTGCGGATGGAGCTGACCAGGGCTGGGCGGTGTTTCTTCAGTTGGTCCGAGATCTCCTTTAGCTTGACGAGGTCGGCTTTGTTGCTGTTGGGGAAAAGGAAGGTTAGTGACATGTAAACTTTAAAAAGCGGATTATAGCAAGAAGGGGGAAGACATACCAAGCATCCCGAACCTCGATTTGAAGCAGCAGATACCGCTTCGCATACGCCGCATCGGCCCTCAACCTGTTCTCCCGCTCCCACTGCGCCCTCAGCACCTCGAGCTGCATGCACATGCCCCGCAGCTCGAGCTGATGCCTCTTCTCCGCGGCCTCGGCAGCCCGGATAATGGCGTCCGTGTCAACGGTAATGTCGCCCGTGTTCTCATAGCTGCGCGGGATCTGTACCAGCGCCCTCGCATCCTTCGCAGCAGCGGCGGCCGCCTCTGCAGCCTCCTTCGCTGACTCCAATGCCTTGACATCGCGCTGCAATTTCTCGGCGCTCGCGCGGTACGCGGCCTTGTCGCTCCTGGCCTTCTCGAGCTTGCGCTTCAAGCTGTTCTCGCTGGCTAGGTGCTCTTCGAGAGCCTCGTGCAGCTCCCTGACCTCGCGGTCTAGCTTGTCGGCCGCTAGTTGAGAGTCGCGGAGCATGGCGTGCAGGTCCCTGCGTTCCTCATCGTCCATCTCGCTGCCGCCCGGCTGGTTGTTGTGCTGCTGCTCCCGTAGAGCGGTGGCTTCGCGCTTGTACTTGTCGAGCTTGTGCTTGACTTTGGCAAGCATCTTCTCGTGGGCAGCCGTCGCTTCCTCGGCGGCGATCTGGGCGTCCTCGAGTGCTTGCTCAAGAGCACCCTTTTGCTCTTCTACCTCCTCCAACCTGGCCTCCAGGTCTAGCTGGACGGCAGACGCGTTCCGATCGGCTTCGCGGAGCGACTTCTTGAAGTCGTTGGCGGTCTGATGAGCAGCAGACAGCTGTCGCCTTAGTTCGGCAACCTCAGTCTTCTGGGCTGAGCCGTTAGCAGACGACCGTGGCGAAACTTGGAACCGCTCCATCTGTGCCTCATGGGCTTTCCGCTCCAAGTCGGTGATCTGGCGCTTCAGCGACCGGACAGTCTCCTTCTGCGCGGCTTCACGTTGGAGAAGCTCGAGCTCCTTTTGCCTCGCGTTGTTCAGATCCCGCCGCACGACCGACAACTCGCTGTTGCCCTCACCGGTGTACTGCGGCGGCGGTGCCTGGAGCTCTGCAAGTCGTGTCTCGTAATCCTCAATCCTCCGCTCTAGCTCGCGAATGGTACGGCGCGATGAAGCCAGCTCTTGACTGTCTGCCACCGGGCGTGACCTCTTCTGCAGCTCGAAAATCTCGCGGTTGAGACGATCTTCTTCAGCAGCAGCCTTGTCGATCTCGTCTTCGAGCGATTTCTCAAGCGTTCGGCGTTGCTCGGTCAGAACCTGGTTGTCATCCCTCAGTCGGCGGATCTCGTTCTCTAGACGGGTTTTCGTGGTTCTCAATTCGAGGCGCTCTTGGTCCAGCCGGAAGGTGTCTTCATCGTGGGACTTGGACCGCTTGAGCGCATCTTCCAGTTCATCGCGTTCGGCTATCGTTTCGACGAGGGAGGAGCGGAGGGAGTGTAGCTCGGTGGTGATATTTGACACTTCGACTTGGAGTGCTTGCCTCTCTTTTATGACCTTGGAGAGGTTGTCGTTCGCGTCAGCTAACTGGAACTTGAGGCGTGCCAGGCTTTCGTTGGAGTTCCGAGCAGTCTCCTGTGCTGCGTTGGCGCCGTTCATCGTCTGCCGCAGAGACCGAAGCTCCTCCTCGAGAACCTCACTCTTCCGTTTTGCTTGCTCAATCTCCAAGTTAGCCTTCTCCGATTCCTCATCAATAGTCGCTTGCAGGACCTCGACTTCATCCTCTAATGCAGACAGCTTGTCAGTCTGAGCGCGGTAGTCCAGCTGGGTTTGTCGGAGCTCGTCCCTAACGGTTGACAGCTCGTTGCGCAGATCCTCGAGCATGCCCTGACGAGCCTCGAGGTTTTGCTGCAACTCGTCGATTTGACGGCTGAGAAGAGCTTCTTCCTTCCTGTGTCGCTCGTTCTCCATCTGGAGTGCATCCTGCGTCTTGCTCTCCTTGCTCGACAAGCTGCCTTCCATTTCGCGGAGCTTGTCGATCGTCTTTTGGAGCCCGGCCGCTCGCTCCTCAGCCCGGTTCCTCTCCGACTCAAGGTTGTGCCGCGCAGTCTCCCACTTCTCGCTGTCGTTGTCGTAGAGGTTCTCGCGTTCTCGGACTTCGGCTTGCAGATCAGAGATTTCGTCGTTCAGACGGTCAATCCGCTCCGTATACTGGCCGCGGATCTCCCGCTCGATCTCGAGGGCATGTTGGCGTTCTTGCTCCAGGCTGTCCTCCAGCTGTTGAACGCTGTTCTTCAGTCTGCTCACCTCACGTTGCAGCGAAGTCGATTCCGCCGTTAGCGTGTCGTGGCGGCTCTGCAGGAGGTTCTTCTCATCAGAAACGGAGCCATAGTTGGCCACAGCCTCTTCCAGCCTGGTCGTGAGAGATTGCCGTGTCCGTTCTAGCGAGTCTCGTTCTTGACGAAGTTCCTGCATCGTCGACTGGAGCTCTTGCACTTTCCTCTCGCTGTGACCTAGTTCCATTTGAAGGTTTCGGAGCTCTTTCGCCTTCGAGCCCAGGTCCTCAGACTGCTGTTGAGTGAGCTCCAGCTCCTTGCGGAGAGCCTGATAGTCTTCCCGAGCTTCCTTCATCTTGTTCTTCAGCCCATCGTTGTCCTTGCGGCTGGAATCGAGCTCTCGTTCGAGAGCAGCATAATCCTGACGACTCTTCTCCAGGTCCATTTGTAGACGAGTTATCTTCTCCTCCACTTGGCGTGATAGACCCTTCGTGACCATAGATTTATTGCTCATCTCTTCTTGCAATTCCTCCAGGTCGCTCTCGGCGCGGTTCTTGTCAGAGATTGCGTCCTCCAACTTGTCTTTGAGGTCGTCGACTTGCTGCTCGAGTCGCCGCACAGTGGCTTCCAAGTCCTGGATTGTGTCCTTGGCATCGTCAAGCTCATCCGACTTCTGAGCCTTCTCTTCCAGCTCAATCATGCGGCGCTGGTTTTTCTTGGCGTCGTCCTCGGCTTGCTCGAGCTTGAGCCGGAGTACATCGACTTCTTCCTCGAGTTCGCCGGATTTTCGGCCTCTTCGTTCTAGCTCTTCCATATGTTGCCTGCTGTCCTTGACCTCATCTTCAGCCTGCTCAAGCTTGCGTTTGAGCTCCTCCACCTCCTCGTCGTGCTCGTCGATGACGCGATCTTTCTCCCGCAGCTCAGCCTCCAGGTCGGCCACGTCGTCCTTCAACCTCTCCACCTCGCCGTTTTCGTCCTTCTCCCGCTCGAGTTGCCTCTGCAAGTCGCTGATCTCATCGTCCTTCTCGTCCAGTTGCCTCCGCAATTGCTCGGACTCCGCCCTCTGAGCTTCGCTAGCACCCTTCTTCCTCGCCTGCTCCTGTACCTGGAGTATTTGCTGGCGATGGCTCTCGAGGTCCTTCTCCGCCGAGTTGAGGTGCTTCTTGTATCTCAGCAGCTCCCTCTGCATCGTGACTTTATCCACCTTCAACTCGGTGTTCTCCCTCAGAGCAGCCTCGCTGAAGCCCGGTCCGGCCTTGCGCAACGCCTCCTCGAGGAAGTGGATCTTGAGTTTGAGCCCGAAGTTTTCCTTCTCGATTCTATCGATGACATTCTCCTGCTCGCGAAGTGAAAGCTGGTTGCCGTCCTCCAGAGGGCCTTTGCCGTCCCCGCCGCGCTTTCGCATGACCATCGGTGTGGAGGCGACACTGCTGGTGTCGACTTCTGGCAAAGCGGTCGCATCGTAGGACGAGGTGTTGCGGCTCCCGTTGTATATACTGCTTTCGCCGGCAGCCATGGGCGTCATGTCTTCGTCTATCTTGGCGAGGAAGGCAGGTGTAGCGGCGACGCCGTTTTCCTTGCCTGATCCATACCGGCGCGTCGAGTTGCGCGTCGCGGACTTGAGCAGAGGCGTGAATTCTGCACCGCCTAGGCCCGCGGGAAGGTTCCGTCGGTCTCCGAATGGGGCTCTGGTGTTCCCTCGTGGTGTACGGAGTGTCGGGCGACCGCCGTTGCGGAGCTGAGTGAGAAGATTCGCGTCTTTGGAAGGGGACTGGAAGGATGCCTCTTGGGAAATGTCGAAGTCCGGTTGTCGCGAGAGGTAGGTCGCGTCGCCTATGTTTGTTCGGGGCGTGTCCAGACCGCCGCCATAGCCTCTGTCGGCCATGGCTGTGATATGCAGCAATGGCTGCGAGCGGTTGTCGAGATGTTCGCGGTCGTGTTGAGAGGGGGGGGACGCGTTTTATTCAGATAATGTCGTGGCCATATGGTTACAATGTTATGATAAACGTGTAGACTTTTGGCCGGGTAGCAAGTCGTGCAAGCAATGTGTCGCCGCCCAAGTATGCTAAGATGTCGAAACTGAGACGCGTCTTGAATCGTGAAGGTCAGTGACAGTTTTGGAGGGGATTGCCTGCTGTTAGTGGATTTGTTTACTTTGGGTTGTAATGGCCAATCAGCTGTCGAGGGGAGCTCGGGCCAGCAAAGTTGACGGTCGACTTTGGGGTCAAGGTTCAATCCATTAAACAGTGTCTATTCCTAATTGGGATACGAAACGATCTTTGTGCCTGGCGCATGTGACAAGCCAGCCCCCACTTTGCGTCTGCGGGCCGCCCCTTCCACCGGATGGTGCGGCGAGATGCGCCCAGCTTGATCAAGCTCCAACTCCCTACGACATTTGATCTGAACTTTATCTTCTATACCTCAGGCCACACATCCCGACTTTACATGCAGCCCTAATACATCGGACACGACCGCGGAAATAGGGGGTACAGAAGAGTCGGCCATCGTTGGTTCCAGATACTCCGGGCTGTCCCGGAACAGGAAGAAATATGGGGGAAGCCACAGGAAGGAAGACGCGGACATACCCCTTAATGACGAGGAGGGAGGTCGAACATCTGATTGCGGAGGGCCGGTCTATAATCATCCTCAATGGGCACGTCCTGAAGGTGGATGCGTGGCTCAAGTACCACCCAGGTGGTGACAAGTCTATCGGCCATGAGATTGGACGAGATGCCACTGATGAGGTGACAGTGTGAGTGCTGCCGCCACTATCTGCAGCCATTGGGTCTTACTTCTGACTTCGAATGCTTAGTCTTCACTCCCTCGAAGCCCAGGAACTCATGAAAAGATACAGGATAGGGAGGATCGAAGGCAGATGGAGGAACTTCATACCCCCTATCCAGGGCGGAAAGTTTCGCCTAATCACGGACTCCTCCGAAGGCGACAATAATATTGAGGAAGAGGAAGTACGTCCTAGGTGCAAACAGAACGCAGCTGGATCTGGCAATGGCAGCTCACGCTCCGCCTCGCCGGCCCCTTCACCTGTCTTCGATGTCCTCGAGCACAATAACTCGGGTCTCCGGGAGCGTCTTGTGGGGGACAAGTCGTCACCCGTAGCTGGTTCCGTGACATCTGCTTCATCCGTTGATGAAGAAGAAGAGTTTGATGGCATGACATTCTTGGCCTCCGAGACCAGGAAGGAAATCAAGCTGGACTTGGACCGCTATCCGCCTCTCGACGACGCAACGCAGTACGAGATAGTCTGCAAGTACCGCGACCTCCACGAGCGAATCAAGGCAGAGGGGCTATTTCAGTGCAATTACACAGCATACGGGATAGAATGTATCAGGTACAGCCTCCTCTTCGCTGGGTTCCTCTACTTCCTGCATCTTGGCTGGTACACCACCAGCTCGATCTTCCTGGGCGGCTTCTGGCACCAGCTAGTGTTCACAGCCCACGACGCCGGCCATATGGGCATTACCCACGACTTCCACACCGACTCTGTGATCGGCATAATCATTGCCGACTTCCTGGGTGGTCTGAGCCTCGGATGGTGGAAGCGCAACCACAACGTCCACCATATCGTGACCAACTTTCCAGAGCATGACCCGGACATTGAGCACATGCCATTCTTCGCCATATCGCATCGCCTGCTTGGCTCCCTGAGAAGCACCTACTATGACAAAGTCATGGAATATGACGCCGCCGCCAAGTTCTTCATTGGCGTCCAACAATACTCCTACTACTTCATCCTACTATTCGGCCGCTTCAACCTCTACCGCCTAAGTTTCGACTACCTCCTCATGGGCCGCGCCCCGAAGAATGGCCCAGCGTGGTGGCATCGATACCTCGAGATGGTCGGCCAAGCCTTCTTCTGGACCTGGTTCGGCTACGGCGTAATTTACAAGTCCATCCCCACCTGGGGCGCACGGGTGATCTTCATCCTCGTCTCCCACGCCGTCACCGCCCCGCTGCACCTGCAGATCACGCTCTCCCACTTCGCCATGTCCACGGCCGACCTGGGCCCCAACGAGTCCTTCCCGCAGAAGATGCTGCGGACCACCATGGACGTCGACTGCCCGCAGTGGCTGGACTTCATCCATGGGGGCCTGCAGTTCCAGGCCATCCACCACCTGTACCCGCGCATCCCGAGACACAACCTTCGGAGGACGCAGAAGCTCGTGCAGGAGTTCTGCGACGAGGTCGGGATCCCATACGCTCTGTATGGGTTCGTCGGCGGGAACAAGGAGGTCATTGGCCGCCTCGCGCAGGTTAGTCGGCAGGCAGCTATCCTTGCCAAGTGCCAAAGGAGCTTGGCCGGCGGTGATGGGCATGCGCATCACCATTAGGGAAGGCGAATACTCATTGGTGGCTTGCCCGGTGTAGAACTCCTTCTCGCCCGCTGCGATTAGCTGGTGTTATGGAGCGAGAGGCGTGCATCAAGGAGCGTATCCGTATGTACATACTATTCATCGTTTACAAATGGGATTTGATAAGTCTCTACGGCCGTATTGGGGACAGGATCTGGGCGATCGGAAAGCACGGCTCAGAACAGTCTCAATTGTTCCTCGTCATGCAAACACAGCTGGCGGGCCGCATATCCAGTCAGTGAAACCGGAGCAGAATCCAACCGCCGGAGCTGACTCCGGGACAAGGGGGACTAATCAAATAAGCGGTCACAGATGCGTTGCTGATCATTGTGGCGCTCGGTCTGGCGTGACAAAGGCAGCAGCCGTAGGGTCTTCGCAGTCCTCGATTGACCGCCCTGGCCGCGGGTGCAAGTGAGGGATTGACAGGGGCCACTTGGTCGGAAAAAGCAAAGAAGCAAGAGGAACAGACAAGGATGTTCGTATCTTCGGGTCGGCTTCCTTCTGCGGCGCCTTTGCTGCGCTGCAGTTTGCTCGATCGAGATTGATCACATGGGCACTTGATGTATCTCTTGCTGTCATGTTTGGCTTTGATGTTCCTGGCACAGCTGAATTTAGCCAAGGGAAAATCTCAGAGCGATTCATCGTTGTTCTGTGATCGACAATGCATATGTAAGCGTGGGTGCGATGTTCTACATGACGGATTAATATGAGATGTGACGAAACAAAAAGCAAACAACCACCGTATACCCCAGTTGGCTTTTAAGCTTTGGCTAGTAGTAGTAGTAGGTAGTCATTACCTCACGGACATGCTCTATGAGCAGGTCAGGGGCTGGTCTGGACAGGGCCAATACTCGCCTCGGCATTCGCAGACGTGCCACCAGGGAGATGTGCGCGACGTGGGAGACAGACATGTTATCGTCCCCCCCCCTGAGGCAACTTGGCAGGCTTACCCTTGTCTGTCAGTATGGCGCGACGGGCAGATTACGATGCTGATGTCCCTCGAGACGCAGCACACTTGCTTTTCCCAACGGGACCGGTGAAGATGCCACTGGGATGTCGTCTCATGCTGTTCGTTCCTTTATTGGTGTTTCACTCTCATGCCACTCTGCCAGAGCGTCGGCCAGCGGGGCAGCCGCGGCGTAAAACCCCCAAAAACGCTCGCATCTATCACGGTCCGCTCTGGAGGCCGGTGGAGGGATATTTTTGGTGTTGCGGCAAATGTTGAAGCGCTGAAAATGCTTTTCTCGCGCGGAAACGGCGGCACCGCAGAGCTCCAGGTTTCCCGATGGCCACCAACTTCTTGATGATGATGGCATCTAGGTCAGTCCAGCATCCGACATGGTTCCATTCCGACCATTGTCGGGTGATGGTCGAGGTTCAGGTTCGCGTGACTGACCGACCGACGGATCGCGATGAGTTGAACGAGGCGCAACATGTCCAGACGGGAGCCATGGCAAGACGGGGAGACTGGGCAATGATGATGTGGCTCCGAAGTACCTCCCTAGTGCGCATCTCGCTTGGGCTGCATCCGACAACCCTGTCCAAACCCCTTCCCGTGTGGTTGGGTTTGAGCTTACCCACCTTCTACTGTGTTTACTAGGTAGATCGGCTCTCGCTGGCACACGCCTGTAGATTGGCCGTCTGAGCCAGAGAGCGGAGAAGGCCGTGTTGGTCTTGTCAGGAGCTCCTTGGATAGGTTGCAGTCTTTTGGAGGCACCTCAGCGTCTATATCAAGGACGCGGATCCCCCGGTTTTTATCATGGTCGGCTCATATCATCGACCAAGCCATCTTGACCCCTTCACCTACCGACAGCTTCAACAGTCGTACTTGCTCAACAGCTTTAAGTTCCGCTACAAGGCAGCGCTCTCCTCAGCCCCTATCATCAGCCAGCTATCCATGCCCTCCCACTACGAGGGAATCGGTGAACCTATGGACCATGCAGCTGTCACAAGAATTGAGAGAGCGGCAAAAGATGTACGTTGATAACCGAGACATGCGTTATGAACTCGTCCACATACCACATACCACATACCCCTTAGCAGTCCTACCTGCTAACTGCCGATTGAACAGCCAGAGTTCTTAAAAAGGGCGGCAGCGGCAGCCAAGCGGAACAAAGAGAGAGAGCAGGAGGAGGCCGCAAGGCGCAATGCTGCTAGCGGCGGTGCCAACAGCAATGACAACAAATCCGGCAACAAGAAGTAGAACCGTTTGCGGGGGCTCTCGAGTCGTGGACGTGGAGTTTCACCAGTGGGCAGTCTGTGGTTGAGGAGCTTTCCTTGGTGTGTTCACATGCTGATGGTTGATCTCGAAAGCCGGTTACTATGCCATCTAGCACTTCGTGTATTGATTTCCAGAATCACTCGTTGAGAAAGATGTCATCATCATCATGATACCACGTCGTTTAGCATCCCTGAATCTCTGTGACTTGGGTAAGGGTAGTGTGATCGGCCAGTGGGAGGACGGCGTTGCTCGCTGTAGTTGATGACATGAGGTTCCCCCTGACCGGTGTCTTCTGCAGCCTTCTGCAGGTAACCCGCGGGCTGACATGTAAGGTGGACAGGAGACAAGCATCCGAGGCAAGTTGCCCTCCCTGCTTGTGCCTTAGCGTATCGTGCCACTGGGTATCGTGTATCATGTACCCAGGTATCCTGCACGTGTACGTAGGACGGAGAGGTCATGGGGATAGTCATGCAGCTAAGCCCACACCGGCGGCATGGAAGCTTCGAATAGAAGCGCGTCGGCACGAAGCGGCCACCGTCGGTTCCCACGAAAAGCCGAATCATTTTCTAAGCTTCATGTTTGCGATGAGGGTGTTATCTGGTACATACCTAGAGGTACTGATCTTGATCATCTCGCGCGAATATCGTCTCCATGATATGGGCCAGGATCACCTATAACATCTGCGTTATACGAGAGATATAACGGCAGCCTGGAGTGACCACGAATACTCACACGGACTTCAGACACGCTAGGAAGTTGGAGCTAGCATGATGACCGCATCCATTCGGTCTCGGGAATCGCGGCAGCTCCCTCTAGGCTAACACTAAGGCAGGGTGCCCGGAGTCCTGCTCATCAAGGCCACTGAGGGGGAAGATGTGAACGAGTCGGGGCTTGCAAAGTTGCGGGTGGGATAGCCCAAGCAGAGGACATGATGACAGTAGACGACGGGACAGTTGGCGGACAGTACAGAAAGGAGGGAGATTCAACCGAATCAACGGCGCAGAAAAAAGCATGCTGAAGATGTCCACACATGCTTCGGCGGCGGACGAAGGGAGAAAGCGTGCTTGATGCAAGGCCGAGGGTTGCAGACAGCCTTCAAGCATGAGAGCAAAGAAGGTGGCGCCGCTGGCTGCTTGACCGGTGCTTACTCTGGTCGAGGGCATGAGGGCGTCGTTTTCTCCTCTGATGCTCTGTGTCGGTGACTCCGTAAAGCTCGGGTTGCGATATGGTGCGTTTGCATGAGGACGAGGAAAAGAAGGGCCAAGCCGGCATAGTAACCGTGGGACCCCCAAAGTCAACAGAAAGTGCCTGACGGTATGATGTAATGGCAGATCGAGTAGCACATGTTGCTGGGATGTTCATACGTGATGGTGTGGTGCCTTGTGTGCTGGCTGTGCCTTTTCGTGCTTCAGATCTGCCAGTGTAACCTGGATCATCCGGTCAAGAGAAATCGAGGCAGAGATGGAACTTGAAGTGGGAACGTTCCATGATTGCCGTCGTTGAAGGAACACGACGTTGGGAAAGAAAGTACCAAAGTACCCATCGTACTCCACAATCTCCACGCTGCACGGGCCTCCATCAGGCTGGGGCGCTCCAAGTTCGCACGTGGAGAGATACGGAGCCGCTCGAAGCAACTCCCTGGCCCACCTGGAAGGGAGTGACGTTGAGGTGCAGGCGCTTGCCGTCCTTGCACTAAGCTTTCGACAACCGCGATATCCAATTACGGCCAGTTCAGTACTGACTTTGGGAAGGAGTTGAGAGAGAAATTGCTGGGAAATAGTGCCCATCAACTCGAACTCTCTCCAAAGCACACAGCCCCTGGATCAAAAGCCGCCTTTCCGTCTCATCTTGGCGGTCACTTCCATCCTGTTTGTTGGACGTCTCTGAACTGGACCCACCCGAAACTCAACTCAAAGTTCCATCCGATACACATCCAGCCTTACCTTGGTGTTAGGCCTTCACGGACAACCATATTGCCCCTTACCGGTCTTTACTTCACCACTGCCCATCGACCAGTCGAGGACCGCCACCCCGGACTAGCTGTGCTTCACCTCCTTGCCGTCGCATCACCATAATCACGGCACGGACTCGGGCTGCCGAGAAACCTCCTGTCACCTCTTCCATTAATCGACTTGCTCTCTTGACGTTTGATAACGGCATTGCCACTTCATGGTCCACTATGTCCATCTAAAGACTTACATGAAAGGAATTCAGACCGCCAGGTCTAACCCCTTTTATCACCATGGACCCTAACATCCAACGGCATCTCAACGACAAGCTCTATGACAAGAGGAAAGTTGGAGCTCTAGAGTACGTAGACATCTCTCTCTCTCTTCTCTTACTTCCCTCTCCAAACCCGGTGTGCTATGCCACGGCCCCCTTTTTGGTCCGTATTCCGTCTCTGGGCTGAACACACCCGGTGGTGGTGTCGTTGGGCACTCATCGACTCACACCTGATTCTCGCTTACAGACTCGAACGCGTTATCCGCGAGCTCGTCGCTGCGAAAGACTATCCCAGGGTCGCGGCCATCATCGACCAGCTTTGTAATGACTATGCATACGCTGTCCACCAACCTCATGCGCGAAACGGTGGCCTGATAGGTTTGGCTGCCGCGGCTATTGCTCTTGGATCTGTGAGTACTCACTCATTCCCTTCGTCTACTTCTCCTTGTCGAGCTGCGGGTGTAACCGCACGCTTCTGTCATGGGAATCCCTCTTGCATCGAGGTTCTGAGCCATGCGTTTTCCTGTTTTCGGTCCCTGATTTCCCAGGACGCATACCAACATCTGTCCGCAGGAACTGCCGAAATACCTCGAAGCCATCGTCCCACCAGTGCTTGCGTGCTTCTCGGACCAGGATGCCCGCGTTCGGTACTATGCGTGTGAGGCTATGTACAACATCGCAAAAGTAGCTAAAGGCGAAATCCTGGTTTACTTCAACCACATATTCGATGCCCTTTGCAAGGTACGTCACTGTTCCCTGCCCCCCTATATCCCGGTACTTGATGGTCCGGTTCACTCAGCTCTTGATCTCTGATTCGCCGTAGCTCGGCGCTGATTCTGAGCTCTCGGTCAAAAATGGTGCCGAGCTCCTTGATCGGCTCATCAAGGACATTGTGTCGGAATCGGCCGCCACCTACGTGTCCGTCTTGGAGACACCCGTACTTGACGATGACGCCGGTGATAAGGAACGGCTGGAAGCCCAAGAGGCCCTCCCCACCGCCTTTTCTCTGAAGCGTTTCATTCCGCTGCTGAAGGAGCGGATATTTGCCTTGAACCCTTTCACGAGGACCTTTTTGGTTGGCTGGATCATACTCCTGGACTCGATTCCGGACCTAGAGCTGGTCACTTTCTTGCCCGAGTTCTTGGGTGGTCTGCTCAGGTTTCTGAGTGACACCAATCGCGACGTCCACGTCGCCACGCAGGGTTGTCTGGATAAGTTCTTAAACGAGATCAAGCGGATATCCCGCGTCAAGAAAGGTATTGCCGAGAGCAAGAAGTCCAAAGGCGACGGTAAGCGCAAGAGGGAAGACTCGGTCGACAGCGCCAGCGTCCATACGCCACTCGAGGAAGGAGACGAGATCGACTCCGCCGCGAATGACGATGACGACGATGCCAGCAGCGAGGATGATTGGGTGCCCGGTCAGGACGTGCATATCAACTATAAGGCCATCCTCGAGATCCTCACCGCCACCCTCGACTCTCCCTTAGGTAGGTCTCGGCCTCGCTTGTGCCGATCACCCCCCAACGAGCCCTCCGTTACGCGTGATGCAGGATTGCTAAGCGGTGCTCTAGAAGAAGATGGCTTACTCGAATCATTGCGGTGGATTGTCGAGTTCCTGGACATCTGCCCAGAGGAGGTCCTGCCGTTCACACCCAAGATACTTGCCCATCTCCTCCCGGCTATGGCTAGCGGCGTCGAGTCGATTCGCCAAGCCGCCGGTAGGGTCAACACGTCACTGATGGATTATGTTGTATCGCTTTCCGACGAGCCCGAGCTTGTCCCAATGGCACCCCTGTCTAGGATTCCGGGCCCCGATGGTGCATCGAGCACTCGAGCTTCGCTATCTAGCTCTAGGGATCTGGAGGTGCGGAGTCCGACGCCAGCCCAAAACAGAGCGAGCAATGCGACGCCAATTCCGCCCTCCCAGTCACCCAACCCACAAGCCGATCTGGACTACGCAGCGGCCGTCAACTCCTTGACACTGCTGTTCCTGAACGATCACGAGGCCACTCGGGTGGCAGCACTGACATGGCTTATCATGCTGCATCGCAAGGCGCCGAGGAAGGTGTTGGCTTTCAACGATGGAACATTCCCGGCCTTACTCAAGACGCTATCCGATCCCTCGGAAGCAGTAGTCACGAGAGATCTACAGCTGTTGTCGCAGATCTCGAGAAACAGCGAGGATGACTACTTTACGAACTTCATGGTGAACCTCTTGCAGTTGTTTTCGACGGACAGGAAGCTGCTGGAGACCAGGGGCAACCTGATCATCCGGCAGCTGTGCATGAGCCTGAGTGCCGAGAGGATCTACAGGACTCTTGCTGACTGCATCGAGAAGGAAGAGGATCTCGAATTCGCTAGTATTATGGTGCAGAACCTGAACAATAATCTTATCACAGCCCCTGAGCTCTCGGAGCTGCGGAAGCGGCTCAGGAATTTGGAGACCAAGGTTGGTGGTTTGCTGAGCATGGGATGTTTGTGCGCAATAGCTAACACTGGAACAACAGGATGGCCAGACATTCTTCGTAGCACTGTTTCGGTCATGGTGCTATAATGCGGTGGCGACATTCTCGCTCTGTCTACTGGCGCAGGCTTACGAGCAAGCGTACAACCTGCTACTGATTTTGTATGACCCCTCGACATCTTCGAGGCCCATTGTGATTTTTGCTAATTCGTGTCATAGCGCTGAGCTTGAGATGACGGTGAACATCCTGATACAGATAGACAAGCTTGTCCAGCTACTCGAGTCGCCAGTCTTTACTTGTAGGCCCCTTTCTTCTGCCAAAGGCCCATATTTATTGCTCATCGATTAACGATATTTAGATCTCCGCCTACAACTCCTGGAACCGGAGAAATACCCGCATCTCTACAAATGCCTCTACGGGCTGCTGATGCTCCTTCCGCAGTCGTCAGCATTCGCCGCGCTGAAGAACCGACTCAACAGCGTGAGCTCGATAGGCTACCTCCATATAGCGCCTAGACCGTACGTGCCTCCTCTTTCTCTGCCCTCGTCCCGGCCACAGCAAGGTTCTGTGGTTGAGACGATGGCCACCGTGTTTTCCCAGATTCCCTCCCCGCGCAAAGCAGGGCATGACGCTCACATCCCGCCACACAGCAGCGCGACGACGCCGGGAAGCTCGACCTACGACCGGCCGAATAGGCTCAAGGGTGGCCGCGAGGATGGCATCATCCGGTGGAACGAGCTGCTGGAGAAGTTCCGCAGCGTACAAGAGCGCGCCAGGCGAGCCCAACGCGTGGGTGGCGACCTTGACGATAGCTCGACGCTGGGGGTTGGTGAACTGCGGCTGTCGGAAGGGTTCGAGAAGACAGGACCGGCGCCGAAGGAGGGCGTACGGCCACCTGTGCCATCCAAGGATCTTCCGACTCCTGCCGTGCCTGCCGTTAAGCCGCGGTCGGGGTTGGGGAGGCAGTTTGGAAGACTTGGAGGTGCTGTTTCCGGGCGAGGAAAGCGGAATCAGCAGTGACTATGGTAGTGTTGGGCTGTTATCGTATAGCATTCATTGGTGCACAGGTTACGACTCCCATGGACCCTCCAAGTAGAGAAAACTGCATAATACACCGTCTTTCATCCTAGACGATCATGCTGCTTGCTGCCCCTCAACGCATCGGCTTCCTCGGCGTCTCCCGCTCGACCAGGCCCTCAAAGACCGCATCCCTCCGCCTCGTGACATGTCTCAGCTCGTCACGTAACCTCTCCAACTCCCGCCTCGCAGCATCCGTATCCGGCGGCAGCCCTTGGAAACTCCTCACCTGGGCATCCAGCTCGTTCCTCCGCGCCAGCAAAGCAAGAAACTCCTCCTCCTCCTCCCGCACCTGCTCGGCCGTAAGACCACCACCACCCTCAAGTCCACTCTCAGGCCTCCCCTTCTTCGGGAGCGCAGCAACAGCAGCCTTAACGCGTCGCTGGATCTCGAGATTCTGCTTCGCCAGGTCCGGCGGCGGGCGGTAGCTCTCCCCGTCGCGCATCTCGCGCACCGCGGCCTGCATACGCGCGCACTCGGAATCGATGTACCGGCGGAGGATGGCCACTCTGTCCGCATCCTGAGAGAGGGTAAAAATCTCCGCCTGCAGTTCCGCGAGCCGTCGCGCGATAGTAGCTGCATCAACACGGCCGCGCGACAGTCCCAGCTCAACAGCGCTCGAAGCAAGCGCGTCCAGCGCCTGCCTGCCTTCCCTCGGTAGGCTGTCCTCGATCATACCCAGTATCTCCTCTCTGACAGTCTCTATTCCCCCCTCGCCCTCGCCCTCATCCCGCCGATGAGCTTCCTCCGCAGCCTCAATCTCGGCGAGTGCATCCGCCTCAACGCGGGAAAGGACGTCGCGCTCCTCGTCGGCGGACTCGTTGGCTGCTACCAGCGCGAGCAACACGCGCAATGTGTCGGGGTTGCGCTCGAAGGGTGGCGGTGCGCGGCCGCCCAGGCGCGATGCGAGCCAGCTGTCGACCGCGGACCAGTCTTTTGCTGCTGAGGCGGCGGCGCGGGCGACGCTTGGGGAGAAGATGGCTGCTTGTTTTTGGAGGTGGGCCATTGTGTCGTTGTTGTGTTGTGATTGTGAGATGTTTGTGTTGATGGTGGATTAAAGTGGCGATGGGCTTCAAAATAAAACAGTGGCAGTGTTGATGTTGCAGGAGTGGAGCTAGGAATTGAGTGCGGAAACAAAGAGTTCCAGGTTGAATGCAGAGACGAGAAAGTTCCTTCCCAAAAGTGACTGTTGATGGCTTCCCGAATCCACGGCAAGAGGAAAAGCTTAATGTGGGGGTGGGACGCCTCCAAGTGAAAGAGGAAGGAACCCGAGGCCAAAGTCAATCAGTTCTTTCCTCGTTTGCTGAAAGCCTTCAAGAGCGTGTGAATAGCTTCAAACGCTGTCGAACTGCGAATTCTAGCTCGTTGGGAAACGTTGCAGCAATAAACCGAAGGCGAGCACTTCATCAGCATGGTTACGAGGGATCAACAACAAGCAAATCAAGGTCCTGTGGTCCAGTGGTCAAGACTCATCGTTGTGGTTCACTGTCTACTCTCCGATGCAACCCGTGTTCGATTCACGGCAGGGCCATCAAGCGCCGCTAGACTCGTTCTAGGCATTTCTTTTTGCACTTTTTCTGCCCTAGAGCGATCCACCGCAGCGGGGGAGGGTGCCGGAGGACACCCGGGAGCTCCAACAGGGGCATTAAACCGCTGATCCGGGCCGGAGCAGGTCATGTTATGCAGGAAGCAGGACGAGAATGAAAATGAACTGCCGATCCAGCAGGCAGTTGCATTGTCGCTCTTCATGAGATTCCAGCCCGAAAGATGTTCAAGACGAGCCTCACTTGGTCAAATACACAACTTCTGGACGTGAACCGTCTTGGATAATTGCTGGGTATCTACGACAGCAACACACGTATCTCCCCAGACGTCCTCGGGAACAGTGCCCGCAAGCTCTGCGTCTCTTCCTCCTCGTTTTGCTCTGCTACCTCATCCGCCGACATCAGCATCTCCTCAACATGCTCAAAGTCGGCGCAGAACCTCTCCGCAGCGTCCTCCGTAATCTCCGCTGCAAGTCTTGCATCCAGCAACCGCTTCAAGTTCTCCATCGCATCCATCAGCGCCGAAGGCAGGAAGTCGTCGAGCGCCTGGCTTGCCTGGGTCAAGGCTGGCGCCTGCAATGCTTCAAGTCCCTTGATCTTCGCCACATCGTCACTTGTGTTCTCCAACGGTAGTAAATCATTCATCAGCCCATCCAGCCCTGACTCCGTCCGCAGGAACAAGTACTGGCTCTGGCTGAGCTTGTGCGCTTCGGCGTCCACCTTCGCCTGCAATTCGCTGACCTTGCCCTGTGTGAAATCGAAGCGAGAGAGATGGTCTCTTGTTGTCTCGTAACAGTTGATCAGGAATATCGAGTCGTCCGGACTGTCGAGACCCCTTGCCACATTCTTGCAGCCGTCGACGAAGGGGTCAAGTGCTTCTGCCAGTATGGGCTGGAAGTCAGCCTCCCGATTGCTTGACGATGTGAGAGACGTATCATAGGTCTTCATGATGGCGTTGAGCTGATCTAGGGCATCATGGAGGAAGTCTGGTAGACCGAGGTCGGCAGGCGTGTGTTGGAAATCTCCCTGCAGGGTCGCAATGTGATCCCGCATCAACGAGCGGAACTGCCGCATGGCCTCAGACTCCAGGTTGCTGAGCGCCTCGACGAGGACAGACTTTCCGGGCAGTAGTCTGCTGAATGTCTGTCGGTAAAAGTTGAGCAGATTGGCCAGCTTGTATGCCAAGATGGTCTCCTCGTTGGTCTGCACCACCTGCTCGACTCGCTGCCGCAGGATGCGCGCCGCGCCTGACATGTCACGGTCGACCAGCTCGTTCAGAGCTGCGACTGGATCAAAGTCCACCTCCTCTGACTCGTCGGCAACGAGACGCCAGACTTCATTCTCCCGCCCTTCTTGGATTCCCTTCGCAATCTCCCCGCCCTCGGAGACGAAAAAGACCTCCAATGCCTCTCGTTCGCCGACTGCTGCCGAGTGCATCCAGGCAAGCATATCTCCGACATATCGGAGGAGGTCGTGGGCCACCAGCTCGATGGGCTTTACGGATGGGTCTTCCGCGCCAGATGGTGAAGCGCCAGTCAGTGCGGTGTGGAACGCATCGGAGAGGATATGTTCGCGAGCCTCGGCGAAGTAGTCCAAGCAGCTCTGGAACAGAGAGGGCCTCTCGGCGAGTACACGTAGTGCATGTCGAATAGAAAATCCTATCTGCGGGTTTTCGAGATTAAGCGTCTTGAACTCGCGTTGGATCCAGCGATAGAGCTTCTGAAACGCAAGATTGACGTGCTTGGAGGTCTGCTCCATGATGTCAAGGCCGAGTGTCTGGTCCTCGAAGCCTAGGAGCAGCTCACAGTCTTTGGTGATCTTCTTCGCTTTGAACAATATGCTGAAGAACCTTTCATCTACCGGCTCGGATGTCAGAGTCAGGACGGCCACCTCGTCTTCTGAAAGCACAAAGTGCTCGTTGAAGGATTTCAGAAGTTGCTGCCTGGTTTCAACCTGGCTCTTCTGGGTTATGAGAGACGTGGCTTCGCTGATGACTGGATCAGTCGCCTCATGAGCTGCGGCGATCTGAGTCTTCATGTCGGCAAAACTGGCATTGAGTCTGCCAATGGTGTTGCCTATCCTCCGCAGTTGCTGAACACTGGGTCAGAAAGCCGAAAGTGTCATCGTTATTCCAGATATCTCACTCACATCGGCAACTTTCCCAAACTGGTTGATGATATCGCCATTGCTGTCGATGAGCTCCTTCTGAAGGTCAAGCCTCAACTGGCGGCGCGTGTCGGCAGCATTGACCAGACCCCGCTCATCAAGCAAGGACAAGGCATCACGAAAGTCCGAGTCGGCGAAAGAAGTCGAAAGAACGGCGGTGACCTTGGAGGAAAAGGGGTTCAAGGTCCGCAGAGTCCCCGGTGTCCCTGGGGTTGCCGGCACTTGCGGTGACTGAGGCACATCTTTGAAGGATGGTAAAGAGGTCAATGGTGGGGGAGCCGAGTTAGAAGCCATTTTATCTTCTGTAACACGTGTGAGACACTTCCATGTTCCTCACCAACCGAACCTAAGAGATATGCCAGCCCAAACACAACGAAGATGTGATTTCATCTGCTATATTTACACCTTTCTAGCCTCGATGACTGTTGGGGGGAGCAACCTAGTTCCAGGTTGTCCGTGTCTGCTTGCCAGCTGGCATCTTCCACGCTAACGATAAGATAATGCTGGGGTTGAACAGGGATTACGATAAGCGTCATCGGACGCAGCGCGCGCCTGCCGGTGCAATCAGCTGCCTCGGAGAAGGCAACCACACATGACTCCAAACTCTCCTTTGACCTGGCACCCGCCGCCAGTGTACCTTATGTACAGCTTTAAGACTGAATTCTAAGATCAACCGCATCTCTTGGTTACTTCTGGTGAAGATTCCATATCCTTCTCACAATACCCATCTTCCCAGGAAAGCATCGTGTCAGCTGCATTAGCTGGATCGAAATAGCGAACTGGTACACACCGATCACATCTATCAATACCCACGCGACAACCCTCCCTTGAATTTCTCCGACTTGGGCGTCTTCCCCCTCTCCAGTCAGCTATGGACTGACATGATCGACCCTCTTGCTGGCCAAGATAACGAGCATCGAGTTCCGCCATGACCTCCAACATGTTCTCCAAGCTGATCCCCGGCGGGGGAGCTCGGTCCTTCTACGACGACCTCCGAGCAAGGAACGACAGCGAAGACATCGAAGACCGGGCCGGCCTCCTTGACGAAGAGAACCTCAACCACCAGTTTCACGACTACGATCTGGATAATGTCGAAGGTCTCGGCGTTGACGACAGCCGACGGTCGCTAGCGCCGGGGGCAAGAAAGGTTGCAAGAGCTGGACCTTCGAGCCACGTGCCCAGTAGTGACCCCGGGCACAACAAGTGGTTTGGCCATGATGAAGAGGTGGACAACAACGACGTGCCCGAGTCTCTCCTAGTCGAGCCTCACGATATGCTAGACGCCACACATGCAGGACAGAGGAGGAAAAAGGGCGATGGGCGCCAGCCAGCCATACCCGGCCCGTCTACAAGGAAAACTCGTTCTCAGTGGGAGGCCACTCAGGCACATCAGAGGCTACACCGCGAGGACAGTTCGGGCCGGAGCCACGCACCTCGTCCCGGAGCGGTTATGGCTAAAGCCCTCGGCGGTGATGCTCGGAAGAAGGCAGATTGGAGGTGGGCTAACGTGTCCAACCTTGACAACTTTATGCATGACGTCTACGCATACTATCAGGGCTGCGGCTTCTGGTGCATTCTCCTTGAGAGATTTCTGCACTTGGTGTAAGTGTCTCCGCCTATTGTGTCCTTGGGATATAGCTGACATATAGGACAGAAACGTGGCATTCGTCGCCGTGTTCCTCACATTCATGACACAATGTATCAACTACGGCAAGATTCGAGGCAGCAAGACCATGTCAGACATCCTGGTACCTCAGTGTACACAGAAAATGTCCGGCTTATGGAACCTCGGTCTCTGGCTGTTCACCTTCTACTTCATTTTCAAGCTTATCACCTACATTACAGATCTCCGGCGGCTATTCATCATCCGGGATTTCTACACCTATCTCCTCAATATTCCAGAGGACGACATGCAGACCGTAACCTGGCAGGACGTTGTTGCTCGAATCATGGCGCTGCGCGACCATAACCCGAAAACCGCAGCCCATCTGACACCGGAAGCGAAGAAATACATAGGGAGCCAATCGAAAGAGAGGCTCGACGCGTCCGACATTGCGAATCGTCTCATGCGACGAGAGAATTATCTCATCGCCCTGTTCAACAAGGAAGTCCTGGATCTCAAGCTCCCTGTGCCATTTCTGGGCTCAAGGGAGCTTTTGTCACAGACGTTAGAATGGGCTCTCATGTTCAGCGTCTTGGACTTCATCTTCGACGAGAGGGGGCAGGTGAACCCCCAGTTTTTGAGGGCAGATCGACGCGCGGAGATGAGCACAAAACTGAGGCAGAGGTTCCTGTTTGCAGCCGTCATGAATCTGGTTATGGCCCCGTTCATTGTTGCTTACTTGATCATTGTGTACTTCCTCACGTACTACCAGGTAAGATGTCGAACCTACGGGCGTCATTTGGGGGTATGGTTGCTGATCTCGTCCTGCAGGAATACCAAAAGAACCCGTCTGCGATCTCGGCACGATCATACACGCCCCTTGCGAAATGGAAGTTCCGAGAGTTTAACGAGCTTCCGCACTTGTTTGAGAAGCGACTCAACATGTCGCACCCATTCGCCACCCACTATATCGACCAGTTTCCGAAGGTCAAGACGGAGATGGTCTTCAGGACCGTTGCTTTCATAGCAGGAGCCTTGGTTACTGTGCTGGCCATCGCATCTCTGATAGACCCCGAGATGTTTCTCAGCTTTGAGATCACGCACGACCGCACCGTGCTGTTTTACGTCGGTCTTCTTGGTGCCATCTGGGCATTTTCTCACGGCAGCATATCGGAAGAGAATAACGTCTTCGATCCGGAGTATGCTCTTCGTAACGTGATCGAGTATACGCACTACGAGCCGGACCACTGGAGCGGACGACTCCACAGCTACGAAGTCAAGAAAGAGTTCTCGGAGCTCTATAAAATGAAGGTTATCATCTTCGCGGAAGAGATACTTAGCATACTCATCACTCCGCTTATGTTGCTCTTCACGCTCCCTCGGTCGAGCGACCAAATCATCGACTTCTTCAGGGAGTTCACCATCCACGTCGACGGCCTCGGCTATGTCTGTTCCTTCGCCGAGTTCGACTTCAAGAAGGGCATCGCCAATGCGAAGAAGACAGCGGACGGCAACCCTGCTGACGTGCGGGATGACTACTACGCCACCAAGCACGGGAAGATGGAAGCATCGTACTACGGTTTCATCGGCAACTACGGCAACTATATGCTCAACCCCAAGACGGGCGTGCCCAGCCACCTGGCACCCGGGCTACGGAACCAATTCAATCCTCCGCCCGCGTGGCCGACGATGAACTCGCCAACGCTGGGGGCGGGTGACATACAGGCCTCGAAAATGGGCCGCAGCGAAAGGACGCGGTCTCGCACGGCAGCGCGGACCCCGCGTTACGGGGCGCCCGTGCCGCTGCCCTCACCGATGGGATCCATCCTACTCGACCCTCATCACCAGCCGCCTGTTTCTGCTGGGGCAGCCAACTTTGGCAATAAGAGCATGCACCGGCCGCGGCGTGGGCACGTGGAGCGGAACATTATCGAGGAGTCAGGGGAGGAAGACGCAGCCAACGACGGATCGAAGGATGTCGAGGAAGAGGAAGCTTACGGTGGCAGCGGGGCCGGGCTGATGGACGAGTCCACGTGGCAGACGTCACCGACCAAGACGTTGAGCCGGGAGAACAGCGAGGTCCCTAAGGAGGAGCCGGTAGCGGGCGTTGTCGGTATGATTTATCAGTTTAACCAGGCTCAGCTGAACAGGCGACCTGGCGGTGTCAGGTAAGGGACCTGGGTGGCACCGAAGGAGTTTTCTTGGGATTGTTTGCGGGATGCATGCACGTCTGGGTCAGGACAGGATGTCTTGGAGCGGCAGCACAGGACGGATCAGCGTTTTAGATTCGCGACATCTTATTGTACTGCACATAGCAATAAGGGCATATCACAGGCAGGCGCAGACGGGGGGTGCCATTGAACAACATTGTTAGTACACGCGTATATCACACTGCAACGAGGGACAGGTTGAGGTGCTATGTGCTCACCGCTCGTATGTCCGAGGTGGTTACTTAGTTAGGGCCGCCTACAGCCGCCAACCGGGCCGGAGTAGAGTAGTCATGGGGCAAATGCGGTGTCCCGAGGCTCGACGACTGGCGATAAAGTCTTGGGCTGGGTCCCGTAATCTCTCCAGCAAACGACTGTCGGTGTTACGCGGCCTACATGCACAATGAGGTTTCTCTGTTTGCAATGCAAGCCACCGGCTGAATAGGCAAGTGCAATTCAATTATACCTATCTGACGACTCGGAGATGTCCAGATCTGCCCCCTTGACCAGTCGTCCCTGCCTGATAGTCTCTGGTAGTGCAGCTCGTGTGGGGGTTTCTGGCTACGTTACTGGTCACTAAAAGATCACGCTAAGGTCGGCTACCAGCTGCCAGACGCCAAGGCGGGCTGGTGTCGTTCCCCGGCTTCCGACTCGTTGAGGATTTAGCTCACTTTACGAATAGCTCACCTCGTTTTTTTGCCAGACTGTCCGACAGCGGTCGCAAAGTGACAAGAAAAATAAAAGACGTTGCAGCTCCCCCGACACGAGGCGAGACAGATAATCAACCCGCCCAACTCACCCTCACGTCGCCCCGACCACACACTGCAGTCCAGCCGCATATCTCTCTCTCACCCTTACCTTCTACTCAATTACTCGCTCGAAAGTCCAGTACGCCGTGACTCGGACAAGCTGCTCCGCGACACATATCCATTGCGTCACTGACTTCTGGCTTTGAGCATCCTCGATACCCTTTCAACTTGATATTCGACCTTTCCAACCCTCCGGCGCGGCCAGAGCGAGCGACATCGTCACCCTGGATCTCCAGCCTAAACCCTACGGCGGCGCGTCCGGAGCTGTGGCCCAAATGGCCCAGCCAACAGGCGAGCCCGTGGAGGACTATGAGTACGTGGTGTTTCAAGTCAAAAGTCACCTCGCCAACACGACGACGACGACAACATAACTGACTTAAAAGCAGCTATGAATCTCTACCACCGAACTTCTCGCTGCTGCAGAACATGGCAGCCGGCGCTTTTGCGGGCATAGCTGTTTGTCCACCTTACGAAATACCTGATATTGGGGGCAGTGTTGGGGGCTAACCGGGAGCAACAGGAACACACCGTTATGTATCCCATTGACGCCATCAAAGTGAGTTGAAAACGCCCGCGTCTTCTTGGTAGCCGTTGCTAATCTGTTTCTGCCCCAGACGCGAATGCAAATCATCAATCCCACACCGTCCGCCGTCTACAATGGAGTGCTCCAAGGCACATACAGGATAGCAACGGGCGAGGGCTTTATGAGCTTATGGCGCGGCATGTCCAGCGTCGTCGTCGGTGCAGGTACGGCTTCTGCTGCCTGGGACTCTTGCTTGAGGTGCGACGACTAACAATATGTCTAGGCCCTGCTCACGCCGTCTACTTCGCTACCTATGAGGCCGTCAAGCACCTCATGGGTGGCAACCAGGTCGGCGTGCACCACCCCTTGGCGGCGGCAACCAGCGGCGCATGCGCAACGATAGCGAGCGATGCCCTCATGAACCCATTCGACGGTATGACTACACTTTTGCCGCCCTTGAGGTACACGCATTGAGCTGACATGACCTCGACAGTCATCAAACAGCGGATGCAGATCCAGAACTCGAGCAAGATGTACAGGTCCATGACAGACTGCGCCAAGTACCTCTACAGGAACGAAGGATTGTCAGCCTTCTACGTCTCTTACCCCACCACCCTCTCCATGACGGTGCCCTTCACGGCGCTGCAATTCCTCGCCTACGAGTCCATCTCGACGACAATGAACCCGGTCAAGAAGTACGACCCCATAACACACTGCTTGGCCGGCGCAGTCGCTGGCGGCTTTGCTGCCGCCCTCACGACGCCCATGGACGTGATCAAAACCATGCTGCAGACGCGAGGCAGCGCCACAGACCCCGAGTTGAGAACCGTCAATGGCTTCGCTGCCGGTTGCAGGTTACTTTACCGGCGTGAGGGCTTCCGCGGATTTTTCAAGGGTGTCAAGCCAAGAGTCGTGACTACCATGCCTAGCACGGCCATTTGCTGGTCAGCTTACGAGGCTTCGAAGTACGTATTTGCCCGTCCCCTACTATTATCTCCCCATGCTGGGACCCAACCTGCGGAGTGCGGATACACAATAACCAGCCGAGTCACTAACAATTCTCTCACAGGGCATACTTCATTCGCCAAAACGACAGCGTCTAGGCTCCTTCGGAGCTACACATGGGTCTTGCTGCCTTCGATAAGCTGCGTCTGATGGACGCTGCAGCGACAGCGACTCGGCAGTCACGGATTTGGGGGCGATGTGCACCTACCCCTCCACCAACTTTTGTAGAAATAATGGCGTCCAGCATCTTGCGGCCTGGATATTTGGCTTGGCTTTGTCCGACAGTTTACGAGGGATATCATGCTGTTGTCTGCTCTGTCGCTACATGTCGGTGAAAGGCATGTTGCGCGGGGGTAACGAACGATCCTCATCCACTCCAGCGGTGGGTTTGTGGTTGGATGCAGATAGGAGTCTCCTTGGTCTGTCGGGACGGCAGCGAAACCCTTCGATGTGTACATAATCTCGTTCTGCCTTTTTCGAGGGTTTTCAATACCAAAAATCACCGCCATGGGTATGGCGTCGGCAATCATACTGGTTTCCTTCTGTGTCTCTTCTCACTGACGCCGTTTTCGTCAGCTGCCATGTCCAGGTCGATGCGGGAGGATTCCGGAAACAGAACCACAAGACCGCAATCCTGAGTTGGAGCAGACACAGATCGCATATGCAGACTTCGCATGACCAACCGGGGCCTCATGATTCGATCACTACGTCCTAGTAGGTATGCACGGAACTCATATACCTTCAATCAAACGGGATCTCAGTTTAACTAAATGCTGACCGACTCCAAAGGCTGACTAGCTCTAACCGCCGTCAAATCCTATCAAACTCCTGATAAACACCAGAACTCCCCAGGGTCCCAATCACGCTAACCACAATCTCGCGGAGCATCCGTCTCAACCTCCAAACCCGAACGGGAAGCCCTGGCCTCCCTGCCCGCCAAACTGGAACTGGAACTGCTGGTGCGAGCCGCCGCCACCTTGCTGGAACATGAACGGCCTCCCGCCGCCGCCGCCGCCGAACGGCCCGCCCTGCTGGAACGGGTTCTGCTGCTCGTGCGAGTTGGGGTCGTCGCCGCGGTCGAACCGCGCCCGCAGCTCCGGGTTGGACAGGACCTCGTACGCCTCGTTGATGGCCTGCATCTTCTTCTCGGCCTCCTCCTTGGTCAGCCCTTGCTTGGCCGCCTTGTCCGGGTGGTGGATCTTGGTCAGCTTGCGGTAGGCGGCCTTGATCTGCCGCTCGTCGGCGTCGCTGGGCACGCCGAGGACCTTGTAGTAGTCCTTTGTCTTTGAGCGCTGGAGGGCCACCTGAGCTTCTCGGAGGAGGGTATCGATCGTGCTGTGCATTTCTTGCTCTTGGCTGATTTCTTTGGCCTTGTTGAGGTTGGCGATTGCGGCTTCGAATTCTTCGCCGTCGAACTGAACGCGGGCGCGGTGGAGGAGGCCGTAGATGGAGTTCTCGTCTAATTGGAGGGATTCTTCGCAGTAGAGCTTCGCCTTGTCGGGTTTGGTCTTCATCTGTTGGGGGCGTTAGCAAATACTTCCCAGATGGATGTGACTTCGAATGTGCGATATCACTTACAGTGTAGTACGCCTGACATGCCAACCCGACGAGATGGCTGACGAGGGCGTTGCCGGCTGTGGCAGGTATTGTCCCATCAGCTTTGAGCGCCTCCACAGACTCCTTAACCTCGTTGATCAACCCTGGGTTCTCGCCTGAGGGCACAAGTTGCTTGGCCGCCGTAGCGGGCTGTTGCTTCCTCAATGCCGACTCGACGGCGGCGACTGTCTTGTTGATCGACTTCTCTTCGCGCAGTAACCTCTTGCATATCTTGTTGTCCTGGTCCGAGATCAGGCACTTCCGTATTTGGTTCAGACCCTCGTCCCTCTCGCCCAGACCGTAGAACTGTGTGGCTGAAATCTTGACGTAAGGAGAGGTATCTCCAGGCTTCATCTGAAGCACGTGTAGCAGATCGCTTATACCGCCCGCGATCATGCCCGCCTCGAACCGACACCGCGACCGTAGCTCCCTTAGGTGCAAAGACCGGGACGCGACCTGGATCGCAACGTCGGCATGGCTCACACAGTCGGCCCAGTTCCCGCTCGCGGCCGCGGTCTCAGCCAGCTTCGCACTGCCCTCGGCCTCGGCCAACTGGACCAGTTCCTCGGCATCTGCCTTCCTCTTGGCGGCCAGGTACTGCTTCCGCGCTGCCTCCCAGTCGCCGGCCCGGGCCTTGATCTTGCCCAGCTGGACGTGTGCGCTGTCGAACCCGGGGCGGAGAACAAGCACCTTTTCGAAGTCTTGGGTGGCGGGGCCTGTGCGGCCGAGGGAGAGGTAGGTTGCGCCGCGCTTGAAGAAGGTGAGGTAGTTGGAGGGGTCGCGGGTCGCGGCGGCGTCGTAGTAGGCTAGGGCATCGTTTGTTTGGCCCTGGGAGAGGTAGCTCTGGGCGGTGGCTAGGAGGGATTCGACCGGCGTGTCGCGGGGCACCTCGACGCCGTAGACAGAGGAGAAGAGCCCGGCTGCGAGGCCGAAGCAAGAGAGGCGAACCATTGCTTGTCTTGATGGGGGCGAGAAAGAGGATGTGAGACTGGCTGGTAGAAGTAAATCAGGGGTGTTGTTCAAGGTTGAAACGAGAGGAGGATCAGCCTCGTTGCTAGAAGTAAAGAACGAGCATCGAATGTAATGACTGAAGGTGAGGCAACAGAAAGTTGTCCTTTCAGCTTGGGTCGATATCAGTTCAATCAATCCAATAAAAGGCCAGACTTTGGATGTCGTAAAGGACAAATTGTCAATAGCCACCAGTTAGAGGGGTACATAACCTCAATGGTGGCATAGCATATGATTCAAGTATCAGCCTATCATGCAGTCACTGACCACGCTGGCCGTTATTCCAGGAGACTCGACAGAGGTACCACCCCTGCTCGGACCCCACCTAGAGCTACGCTAAGTGGGACATCCCGGAGCGTGGGGTTAGCGAGGCCGGAAAAAGTCTGCTTCCGTTCTGTCGAAAAAATAATCGTTAGGTCGTGTCTTTGGTGAAGCTTCAAGCATTTGAAGCACCCGATTTTAGCTTAGACGACAATCCCGGCAAACCTCCAGCCACAACACTCAACCTACACACAAAATGTCGTTTCGTGGAGGCTCACGAGGCGGTGGCCGCGGTGGCTTCGGTGGTGGCCGCGGCGGCGGCGGATTCGGTGGTGGTAAGGCCATTACCCCAAGCTCGAAGCAACCCGGAGAATAATGGCAGCTAACCATTGCTCAATTGCACAGGCCGTGGCGGAGGCGGTGGCTATGGACAGCGCGACTTTGGTCCCCCAGCAACAGTCCTCGAGATGGGCCAGTTCATTCACGCATGCGAGGGCGAGATGGTGTGCGAGAGCATAAACCCCAAGATCCCCCACTTCAACGCACCGATATACCTGGAGAACAAGGTATGCTTCATCTTCTTCTCGGGAGTCTGCTACATGACGGTCCCCTAACTCTAGTTGTAATTACAGACGGCGGTCGGCAAAGTCGACGAGGTCCTCGGGCCCATCAACCAGCTCTTCTTCACCATCAAGCCCTCCGAGGGCATCCAGGCCACCTCGTTCAAGCCCGGCGACAAGTTCTACATCGGCGGCGAGAAGCTCCTACCCCTCGAGAAGTTCCTACCGAAGCCCAAGCCTCCACCAGGCAGCGTGTCCAAGGTCAAGAAGCGGGGAGGCGGTGCAGGTGGTCGCGGTGCCGGTGGCTTCTCCGCTCGCGGTCGGGGAGCACCCCGCGGCAGGGGCGGATTCGGTGACCGGGGAGGTCGTGGCGGTGGTCGCGGCGGCTCGGGCGGGTTCTCTCGTGGCGGACGTGGTGGTTCGGGCGGATTCTCAAGGGGTGGCAGCGGTGGCTTCTCTCGCGGCGGCGGTGGTGGACGGGGAGGCGGTGGTTTCAGCAGAGGTGGACGGGGATACTGAGCAGCGACTGTGTGTTGGACATATTTTCTCTGCGTCATGGTCTTTCTCGGTCTGGTCTGGTTCAGTGACGGCGTTAGGGTGTAATCGTACTTATTGGGTCTAGAGATTCCCATTCCGGTGTTAAAAGCTGTCTGGATATGCTATGTCTATTGCTGACTCCGTCGACGCCGTGTTCTGCAGCCCAAATGAATGTTCCAGTGCTCCTTACCAAAAAAAAAAAAAGATTCACGCTTTCCGTGTTTGAGGTGTCCTGGAATAACTCTGTAGCAAGAAAGCAGCTGCCAGAACAATACCCAATGCCCCTAATCCGAGGCCGAAGAACTGCGCTCCTCTATACCCCCCCAGTATGTCTCTTCCTCCGCTGTTCGTATTCACCTCAATCGTCCCTCCCACACCCAGAGCCAGCGAGATGGAGTAATTCACCACCGTCACCACCAAGCTGGCAGCGATTCCCTGGTGTTCCTTGGAAACACTGTTGCTAAGCAGAATGATAGCGGCAGGGTTCGACATGTCCATCCCGAACGGCATAATCAATATGCTCCAGAAAGTGTTGTACCAGTAGTTCTGATCCACCGGCGCCGTCACGAGCAACAAGCTCCCAACAAAGAACGCCCACATGGATATAAACATGATCCAATGCGGCTTGATCTTCCCCATCAGGTAACCCGTCAACATGCTCGCGGCAAACCCAGCCACAGGGGCCTGAGCGAACGCCGCGCTGGAGAGCAGCGGTGACCACCCTCGGATCCCCTGGATGATCGCAAAGGCGTAGTACACCCAAATGCTGAAGCACGCCCAACCAGCCGCCGTGCAACCGAGGACAAAGTTCGTCTGGGCTTTCATAGCCGCTATCGGCACGAGGGGGTGTGGCGCGACAATCTCATTGTAGATGAACGCCACGAGCAGCATTACAGCAATAATGAGGATGAAGTACGTGTACGGAGTCGCCCACGACACGATGGGCGCCTGGTTGAACGCGAAGTTGAACAGCACCATGCCACAGACGCCGAAGGCCATGCCCCAGCCGTCGAGCTGCATCCACAGGCTCTCGTTGCCGGCCCGCTTGGTCTTCGGAGCAGAAGGGATAACCAGAAAACTGACGGCCGCGAGAGCGAGGTTCACTCCCCCCATGGACCAGAAGGCCCACGGCCATGACGCCTTGACCGCGAACAGGCTCGCCATCACGGCACCCAGCACAAAGCCGAGGGGCGCCGCAGCGCCAAACAGCGACATGACCATGTTCTTGCGCGGACCAGGCTTATATGCCCGCCCAAGCATGGCCTGGCCGTTGGGCACGAGGAGCGCGGGGCCGATGCCCTGCATCGCGCGGGAGAAGCAGAAAAAGACCGTGCCTCCGCCGCCGCCGGCCTTCTCGACCATCTCCGCGAACCCGGTGATGCAGCTCCACGCCGCGAACCAGAGGAAGCCGATGATGAAGAGCTTCTTGTGCCCGAAGAGGTCGCCCAGTCTGCCGGCCGGTAAGACGAACGTGCCCGACGTCAGGCTGTAGGCAGCCGAGTACCATGCCAGTGCCCCCGCTGTGGTGTCGTGGAAGGATTGGCCGATTATGGCTGCGGGAACGAGGGCTTGGGAAATACCCGCCAGCATGAGGACTTGGGCGAGACATACGAGGAGGACGAAGAGGATTTCCTGGACGGGGGGGAAGCCCGCTGGTCGTGTTGATGGTCCCTTGGGCCGCGAGTTGCGTCGGCGGATGGTCGCTGAGCCGGACCGAGCGACGCTGCCCATGCGTGTTGGTTGCGGACGGACTTCGTTGGTCAATAGGGTAGTGCGGAAGTCTTCTGTGGACCGGACGTAGGTGTGTCCCCCTATTTGGAGAACGGGCGATGGTTCCTCCATGTCAGTTGCTGTCCCGTGGAATGGGCCGTGAGGAATCTGCAGCTGGTCCGGGGGATATGGAAACTGTTGTTGCGCCTTGATGCGTCCTGCGGCCTCCATGAGATCTACATGCGGTGGTGCCGAGGATCTGTATGGTCCGCCCGGCCACTGAGGCCCAGGACCTGTTCTGATGGCCGGAGCCCCCGCGATAGGTGCCAGAACTGGAGCTGAGTTTGTCGTTATCGGCCAGTCGGCCGTCGGTGTCAAGCTAGCCATTTGAGAAGAGCGCGGAACGTGTTCCTCGCTGCTTGTCGTGACCTCAGCCCCGAAGGATGGTGGTGTAGTCCGAACGCGTGGAAGTGCTGGTTGCTTCGTGAAGTTATCATCTCCCAGTCTTCTGGGAGCTGCTACATGCGGTAAGGTCGAAGGATATGAAGACATGGGTTTGGATATACTGTCTGCCGAACGTCCTGGGGGCGGAGGTGCTGTCGTTGATGGCATTCGGTCTCGGCCTACCGTCGCGCCGTTGGTAGATGACTTTGAACGGCCGTGACCACGCACCCCCGAGGGTTTGCTGCTGCCCATCTTGCTGTGTCGTTCCCCAGGCATGGTCCCGTCACGGGGCCACAGAGCGTCCGGTAGGTCTTCGTCTCTCGTCTCGTCGGCATGGTAAGTGTAGGGCCGTGTCGGGCTGCTATCGTCCTGCTGACCATGGAACTGTCTCCTAAACGATTCCGTGACCGTGATCATAGCCTCTGCCGCTCTCTTCATGGCCTCGGACGCAGTTCGCAGGTCTTCCTCCGTCCCAGGACTCACGGGCACCGTTGATGCTGGCCTTGGGCTCGCCATTTTGAGGATCCCCTGCTCGTGGTGACCTTGCTACGGACTGCAAGTTGGAAGCTAAGGGACTGCCGCCAGTCTGCCTGGTTGTTGTTCCTTCAACGGACAAACTGGCAGTCCTGGTCTTTCACAGTGGTTACTGCCCACGGTGTCACCAAGACGAATGGGGTCGACGGATGGACGAAGATAATCGGATCGCAGCCGGTTCCGAGCAGTATGGGGGAACACAAGGGAAGGATATATTGAAGACGGATCTTGCAGAGGAGGGAGAGTTGGTGTGGGGGATTGGGGGAAAGGAGATTTACTTTGTACTACTCCAGTAAAGCCAGATTCGAACGAAGCAAAAGGGAATCGCGGAAAGCAGGAGAGACATGGTATATTACAGTGCCAGCGAGTTGACCGGGGCCATGATTCCTGGTCGGCCGGATGGGATTCCCTCCATCTCCATGATTCGGCCACGACCTGACATCTTGATAGTACAAAAGCACAAGCATAAGCCTGAGGTCAGATGAGTGCAGTGACACACCAGCCAGGCCGTCCAGGATTCGACACAACTTTCTGTCATCCAAAATAGCAGCGCACATATAGAAACGGCTCCTGCCGGTGGTGGCAGCCATGGGCTGTGAACATGCTGCACGACGATACCAGTCAGTCGGGCTGGGGTCGGGGAGTCTATGTAAATATCATGATAGGCTGGATACTGATCAGGAAGAGCGCCGGCTTCGGGCCATCGGTGACCCAGTGTCCTTTCGAAGGAGATACTTCCCTGTTCGGAATCGTTCCCTGACCAGAGAGATGGATGGCTTACATCGCCGTGGTACAGGTTGGGGAGCACGGCATATCAGTGACGAAGACGGCCGGGCTAAGGCTATGCAAGGTAGGTGATGTCGTTCCGGCCAACGGTTCTCGAGTCTAAGCTGCCGGCCATCACCCATGGTAAGAGTCGGCAGGTCGGACCAGCCTTGTTCGAGGATCAAGCTGGGGGAAAGTGCCGGGGAGTAATATGGCTAATGATCCTGACGGACCTGCATGTCAATGCACATAGTCACGCCTCAGCTATCGCGCGTTTATGGCGGGCGTGAGCGGGATCCTAACGCATGGGCATCTGGCTCGAGGCACATCGAGGGATTGTTCGACTAGCTCAACTGTCGGACAATATCTCGAAATGGTGGCTGTTGGTGTCCTGGTGGCCAACGCGCAAGTGACCGGGTGACACGGCAGATACTAGACTTAGACGCTGCATTGGCACACCGCAGATGCACACAACCGCGCGATAGGAATATCCTTCGGCGAGTCAGCCTAGCTGCGTCTCCCGGACATGAGGCTGAGAGTCAATGGACGAACCAGGGATTCCTAGCATTTTCATGCAACAATGCTGGCTTGGACCATGGATGGAACGACAAGCCCAGTCAGCTAGCCGGCAGCGCCTGTGTCGCCGCGCCACATCCGAGTTGGGTAGTATGTTGGTCGCAAATGTCGCACCAGCAGGCGTCTATCTCGATTCTCGGCCATCTGTCGCTGGTCAGGATCGCGGACTACCCCAGTGGGATGCGGACTACCCCAGTGGGATGCGGACTACCCCAGTGGTGGTGGTGGGGAGACGGACATCGTATGTAAGTCACTCATGCAAACCACCCTTTTAGAACGCCGATTCCTGCTGTCTGATGTCATCATTTGAAGGCCGCGTCGTCATATCTCCGTCAACCAGGCAGGCCAGGAGGAAGTGTTTGTTTGCCCTTGACAAATCGTCTTGTTGGAAAGAGATCGATATTCCAGATTGTCGGGCGAGACAAACTGTGGTGGATGGTGGAGCTAGTGTAACAGAAGCCTGGAAGATCTTTCTCGGTAACCAAACCTCAGGAGCCAACACCCTCCTAACCCTGGCCGCGGCCATGATAAGCGCTCTGGGATCGAAAAGTGTTGCTAAAACTGTCAGAGGCATATTCATCTGGACGTAAGGCTGATTCCTCCTTACAGGTTATATCACGTTGTCGTGCATCTGGTACTCAGTGACGGAAACTGTGGAAGCAAGACTTGGGGGTGTTTCTCTAGCCAGGGGTGAGCAAGCTAAGGTTTGCTACAGCCAGTTCCTCTTTCTCGCTACGCTGTCTCGTCTCGTCCCCCCGTCTATCTCCTCCTTCTCGTTCCCCTCATGCTGTCGTGGAGACGAGCTACTCACACCTCCCCTCATAATTCTTCTCACCAGCGACCCAAACCAGGAAATTCCCGTTCGCATGCGCAGTCGCAGTGCCCGAGACACCGCACTTATCCCCCTTGCAGCCATAGCACTTCTGGATAGTCACCTCCGCACCCGCAGCGACGTCCTCGGCGTTGCTCGTCGTGTCCGGATACCACTGCTTGGTGATATCCGTCACGATGGCGTACCCCATGACGAGCGCCTTCGGCTCGCCAGGCGCGGCATTAGCCGACGAGATCTCGCACAGGGTGGTGAAGTTGCCGTCGACGCGGATGGGTGTCCCGCGCATGAGGAGGAGGTAGGCGACGCATCCCGCGGCCGCTAGGCGTCCGGCTGGCCAGCACATCTTGCCGTCGCAGTGATCGACGTAGGTGTTGGTGCGGGTGTCGAGGGCATCATGTGCGACGGTGGAACGACGGTCTTGGTGGGTGTTGGTCAGGTTAACGGCCATGTCGTAGAGCTGGGCGGGCGTGACTTTAAGGGACGCCAGGGAAGGGAAGTCGGGGTGAGGCTTGATGTGCAGCTCGTTGGCAGGGACGGTTGAAGCCAGGGCACCAAGGGCCGCAGTGGCGACCAAGAAGAGAGAGGGAAGGAGTCTAGCCATGCTGGGCTCTGGGTCTGATACGATTTACTAGTCGTCTGCTCGATACTAATATGTCGTGATCGGGTATTGCGACGACTGCCTCTGATGCTGGTTTGTTGTCGTCGTCGGAAGGAGGAGAGGCTGAATTAATCTGATGGCCGCCGTTGATTATATATGCCCGGCCTGACGGAAGTGAATCGTGATGCTGCGGGGAGTGAGAGTGTTGGGGGTGAAGTGTTGCTATTGACTAGCCGGGGTGAAGGAGCATCGTAGCCCCTGAATCTTCCTGTTTGCGTTGTACAATGAGTGAAGTGATCTCCCAACCCCGTCCACAAATTCATCCTATCCTAAAAAATAAAAAAAAGGAGTTCGGTATCGATACAGCAGCAACCGTTAGCGAGACCGCTGGCTAGGTTAATGCATGTAGAATGGAGAAGCCTTCCGTACAGGGTCACGGAGTTGATGTAATCAGGGTCTTTCCAACTGGCATTGTCCTTGAAGTTGGAGCGAATACCAGGACTTTCGAATTGAACATTGGAGGCTGCGAGACAGCGAGGGCAATCTGGTGGGATTCGAAAACAAGGACTTGATACTCGGCAAAACATACTGTTAAGGGGCACAAAGACCACGCCCACAGCCAACCTGTTCCAACCCTCCTTGAGATTGCAAGTCAACGCTCCGCAACTCCAAGCTTGCAAACAGCGATCACCAACGAACAAGCCTAAACCTGAAACCCACAAGGTAAAGAAAACCGGCAATAAGCGAAAGACAACACGCGGGGCCGCGGGGTTAGAACACCTCCAGTTCGACTACAGGTTAAGTGTCGACTTTGGGTATTCGCCCGGAACATGCAAGTTGCTGTCGGTGCGGATGACGCCAGTAGTCGGTCTGCTGGGTCCAATCGTGGTTCCATTCGACGGCCCTCCGACCAAACTGTCATCTCCCTTGGAGACAGGGTTCGAAGAATAACCGACGTTTGTTGGAGCGCTGGTGGAATCGGCCATGGTTGGACCCCTTGCCCCGGCAATAGAGTAAGCGTCGTGTTCCGGTGACACGGCCGTAGCAGGCTGGGGATGACTGCCAGACTCCGCCCCATACGATTCTGTTCCCTTTCCAGCCGGGTTGGACTGCCTGTCTGCCAGTTCTTCCTGTTCAACGACCATCAATCCTCTTCCTTCGGCTGTGCTGTCCAGCCTCCGTACGTCCGCGGTATCCTGATAGTGATCTGCTTCCGGATTCCGATCATAAAACGGCTCATTCGTATAGGGATTCACCCCATCCTCCCTTGCACGATACGCAAGGAGAGCGGCATGAGAGGGTGCCTCGTCAATGGGTGTACGCTCTGTGCTGCCGTACCATCCCCGCTCCTGTTGTCCCGGATGACTGCCGGCGGATCGAGGCTCCGTGATGGCGCTACCCGGCAAGGCCACCGCCTCCTTGATTGTGCTGGCCGCGTTGGGATCCACCTTCTCGTACGAGGCTGTGCTTACACTAGAAGGCGAGTGAGGTACCTGTAAGCCGCGCTGCGCGTTTACCTGAAGGTCAGATGGGAAGCGCCCACCTGGTTCGGGACGTCTAGGGTCGTTCTCTTGTTTGGTCGGTTGCTGGCTGATGGTGTCGGCGGCGGCGAAGGGCTCGTCGTCTTCCTCGTCCACGACGCCGTCACTGCTGAAGGAGCGCTGCGACGAACGGCTGAAGCTCCGCGAGTGGCCGCGCACGTACTCGGTGCGTTCCTCGGGCGACTTCTCGGTCAGGGCTTTGATGTCCTCGTACCAGGCCATCATGGTGTCGTGACTCTCGGCGCGGAATACCCAGTTGTGGCCGCGGTGCATGCCGCCGGTTTGGCGGCCCTTGAGGATGAACTTGTTCGAGGATCCGCTGCCGGTAGAATGCGAGCCCAGCTTCTGCTCTGGCAGGTAGAGTGACATGACCGGTGCTTGCGTCTTGTCTGCAGACTTGAACTCGTGCAGATGAGTCGGGGAAAGGACATACCTGGAGTTTGTAGTGTTTAGTCAATGCACTCGGAGCAATCACATAAAAGTAGGGGTAAACTCACCATCCAGCCGTGTAGCTCTTCAGGTATTTGCTCTTGCGCTCCAGGAGCCCTGCCCTGATCTCTTGGCAGGCATAATGGTCGCGGCCGGGATAATGGATGAACTGGGCGGATCGGATAGGGAGCTCGGGGTCGACAAACTGATCGTCGCGCTGGACGAAGCTCGTCCACTCATGATCCTTGGGCATGGCCACAGGCCCGGCACGCAGTTCCTCAACGGCGTTATACGCTGCGTCGGCCTCGCGCTTCAGAATGCCGGCGTAGGCATTGTAAGACTTTTGGATCTCTCCCACGACGATGGATTCCAACTCGCGTCCCGAGGTCTCGAGGTTAAGGTACGCCTGGAATTAGGTCAGTAGTGCAAACCACAGTGAAACAGGACGAGCATTACCTGGTGCAAGTAGTTCTCTTCGTCAATCTGCCTCTCCAACTGTCGATCCACAGCCAGCCTCAAGAGGTAAGGGTCCTGCTTCCCCGTGGTCAGGGACGGGTCGACTTCCGTCTGGCCAAGGACATCCTGAAGATTTTCAACAGCCTTGCGAGTGGCAGCCATCTCCCGGTCGACCGCATTCTTGAAATCGCCGGAGAGGTTCTTGATCTCCTTGATTTTTTGCTGGAGATCGCTGCGCAGTCCGGTTAAAGCCAGGATCACGTCCTCCTCGATCTCGCGTGCCTTGCTCGACTCATGGAGGGCGAGCTTGCTGTAGCTTCTCAGGATATGGAGGGCATCGTCGATGCCACCGCTCTGGAGGAAGCCTTGTGGCGTGGCCGTATTGCTGAGGACTGCCGCTAGCTTGGTAAGCGATTTGGAGCGGTGCTCGTAGTGTGTCTGGATCTCTCGAAAGTAGGTAATGAGATCCTTGAGGATCTTGCGCCATGCTGCGAAGGGGGTTAGCAATCACGAGCGGATTTAATTGTAGACAGTAGGTGCTTGATAACATACCCTGAAATCGGTTGGCAAGGGCGTCGGTCGGATTGCCGGTGGTCGGGACGGGGCAGTAGAAAGCGCTGTGCATCTCGTCGGGGTCGTTGCTCGACTGCAGGGCGAGACTCCTGACGCTGCCGGCCTTCATACTCCGTCGGCTGCCACTCCGCCTAAGACTGCCCGATCTCCGGATGGATGCCTTCTTCTTCAGCGTGTTGCCGCGAGAGAGGCTCACGGTGTGGTTCCCCTCGGTGGTGCCTATGGACCCGGCGTTGGAGCTGGTGCGGTGCATTGCGTTGGAGGCGTTGGATGTTGGGCCGTCAATGACGGAGCTCCCACGTTGGCTAGCGTTCCACTCCTCAGTGAACTTGGCAGGTCGCTGAGCTACGGGAGCGGCGAGAGGAGGGCCGTGAGGATTCGCGTTAGCGAGCGTGTTGATCCGGGTCATGTCGTCGGCAGCAGCGGCAGTAGGAGCGGTTAGGTGAGAGTTCTCGGGTGGTGACTGCGGAAAGTAGCTGTCGGCATGGCTCGCGACGGCAGGTGAGGTCGGGTTGTTGTTGTTGTTGGTAGTGGTAGTGGTAGTGGTGGTGTGGTTGTGGGTGTGGTGGTGCTTGTGGATTTGCCCGGCCGACTGGTATGACGATGGAATGTTGGAGGCCATTCTGAATTTCTTACGGTCCCGACGCAACACGATCGTGTCTTTCAATGTATGAGAGAAAGTATAACCTGTGGGCCGCCGACTTTACCAAGGTAAGAAGGTACCTTACCCTACCCAACAGTGCCTGAGGTGGCGGATGTTTGGGATGATGATAAGACACACCCAACGGACGATGCACACGTGTAACGGACAGTGTCGGAAAGGCAAGCGGCGTCGTGGTTGAGAGTCAAGTGTGATTGAAGCCGGGTAAGGGAGTCGGAGAAGAGGTGGAAAATGAACGATAGGGATAATTACGTAGGTGCGGCGCTGCTCTCATTTCATATTCAGCTACCTTAGGTATAGCACCGCAATGAGGAAAGAGATGCCAAGAATGCCCAACCCCGCTGCTAATCACAATCATTGCCCCGGCCTGTTCTTGGAGAAAACACAGTGTGGGGAAATTATGTGATGCCAACGAACAAAACATGTGATGTTATTGCACCACTTATCACTGAAACCGGCCTCTGCATTCCTCTCGCCTGAAAAGCTGCTCATTTACGGGAATGCCTGAGTCAACCCACTTTCCCATCTCTGATTCAAAAGACACACAATCCTGCAACGCCCAGAGAAGAGCTGAGAACCGATGACGTATGCAACTTTGTGCCACCATCCAGTCAGGTGGAAGGTGGGCGGGTATCGGCAACTCAGCTGCGATTTCGGGTAACCTTTCCGGACTGTAACACCGTAGCACTTCTGCTTGCGTAGATCTAGAACAGTGTAATAAGTGAAGCTCGAAAGTGCATGAAATGGACCAGAAACCTTTCTGATTGTTGTGTCTCTCTCGGCCTCCCTCGTCAAAGATATTGTCGTGGTACTCATTGGACATTGTGTCTCCCGGCCCAGTTCCATTCGCCCAGTGTTCCATTCCCCAAGTGGAAATGGCAACTCCGTGATCCATATCTGTCCAAAAACCACCCATCCTTCCTCGTCCTAATAGCACTGGTATCGCATCGGCGCAAAACCCCATCTTCTCGAGAATATGGCCTCCGCATCGACACGCAACACGCGTCAGCAACGTGATGATCCCTCGAAGCAGCACAATCCAACCCTCGTGGCAATATCATCCTCGCACCTGTCCCTCCTCATGAAACAGGATGCAACGTCTCGGGAGTAACCGCAGCATCAGCACTCGACGTAACCGCCTTCAGCTTCGTCCTGCGTCTGGGCGGCGGTGCCTTGGGCGGCATCTTCTTATTGTGACCGTTCCCGTTGAGGTGCACCGCCGTTGCCTTGGAGATACCCATCGGTACCCCGTGGCGGTGCTTCGGTACCTCTGGCAGCACCTTCTTCGGCCTCGCCGCCGATTTCATGTGCAACTGCGTCTTCTGGTCTGCCGCATCCACTATGTCGCACACCTCTCGCATGCTGTCCCTCGACTGGGGGCCAAACTCCGTCTTTCGGCTCGGTGTTCTGACGCCCGGCTTCTCCATCACGCCCGCCACAACGCTTACGCTACTGGCGCTCTGCGTCGGCGACAGGCTGATTCCTAGGAGTTTGCGAGCGACTTCTACATCTCCGCACTCAGAACCGTCCTCGTCTTCTGCCAGCCAGGGGACTTTGGCGACACGATCCACTAGCCTGACGGTGGTCTCGTCCACCGGGGCGAAATGTGCATTCCCCGCGCCACTGAGTATCCTCAGTACCTTTAGTATCTCCTCGCGTTTGTAGTGCGGCGGGTGGCTCAGTTGTGTGTGTGCAAGCAAGGGAGACAACACCCGAAGGTAAGTGTGCCGCAGCGCTGTTACTTCGTTCGGGAGGTCCAGCAGGTTGCGGATTATGACGTCGAGGAGGACCCGTAGGTCGTTGGTGTAGAAGTATTCGTATGTCGCCTTCGTCGTGAAAAGGAGGTATAGTAGTTTGAGGATCAGTAGCTGGAGAGAGGTCTCAGTC
Organism: Coniochaeta sp. 2T2.1; assembly: GCA_009194965.1. Lineage (NCBI taxonomy): Eukaryota > Fungi > Ascomycota > Sordariomycetes > Coniochaetales > Coniochaetaceae > Coniochaeta > Coniochaeta sp. 2T2.1. The sequence continues at coordinate 819,291 of VSMA01000018.1, read as the reverse complement.
TCGCGGTTGAGCAGGAGTATGATGTTTTCGCCAAAGGTCCGGAAGTGCGGTCCGTGGACGCTGAGCACCTTGATAACTCGGTTTGTCAAAGGAACAGAGGGCGACTCGGGATCGACGGCTGGTGTCGTGGAAGCAACCATGTACTGTTCGTTCAGGACGAGCTGCGACCGCAAAAATTAGCAACCCTTCATGTCACGATGTGGGAGGTGAACCTACCAGGACTCGTATTACTGGGTAGTGGTATGGATCGTGGGCGTCGTCAGAGTAGGCCTCGATCAACTGGAACAGGTACATCACAAATGCATCGTCCACATGCATCAGGTCTTCGATCCGCAAGTGCTCAATCCGCGACATTTCGTACATGAGCTCCAGCAACAGCCTGTGCAGCCGAGCATCCTGGTCTCTGCACTCCTTCATCAAGTCCAGCAGCCGGGCAAAACATCCGGCGTCAATCATCTTGCGGAATGTGGTCTCGTCGGATCGGCCGTCGAGGAGCAGGAAGTTGGCAATGACATGCAGGGCGCAGAACTCGTCCTCCTGCAGCAGGCTGTAGATGATCTGGGTGCGGACATAGTCCTTGTGGTCGCTGAATATGCGGCTGTCGATCAACTCCTGGGAGCAGCTGGCGAGGTCGTCTTCGTAGTGGAGGAAGCGGTCCCGGCAGCACGAGACCAGGCTCAGCCAGCCTCGCAGGGCATCGTCCAGCTCCTCGTGGCTAGTATCGCATGCAGACTGTAGTATCTTTCCAAGCTCGTCCCAGAACTGCTGCTCCGACTCGATCGCGCAGCAGATACCCTCATCCTGGCACGCCATTATTCATGATTGTCGTGGAGGTCTCGTGAGTCTCGTAAGTCGTGCGATGTCGTGTGTCGGTTCCCTTTCAAACTCTCATGTGCGGTAGTGGTAGAGCGACTGGCATCGCGAATCTGTAGCTGCTTTCCTGCGGGGAACTACTGCGTTGCGTGAGGTTATACACGGGAGTGCTTTCAAAGAGAGAATATCGTGGGTGGCCGTGGCCGAGGCAGATATGATGTATAATTGTCAGCTGGTGTAAAAGTTGAGCCCAATGAACGACGTTGGTTGTTCCAATTCGACACACCAGCAGCAGTTGACCAAGCAGCCAAAACAGGCCGAGGGGAAGCGGCGGCTTCCCCCGCTGAAACTCATACGCCGAGACATGGACCTCATCACACGTTTGGGCGAGGCCCATAATTTTACGCACCTTTCTTCTAGAGGTCACCCCGCAGCTTCTCTGGCGCCGGAGTGACATCACCCTGCTTCAAAGAGCTGTGCCTTCCAGGTTGTGGTAAGGTAGTCCCAGTCATTTCACGACCTGCAGCTATGAATTATAGACGGGAGGAAATCTGATGGGTACTATGATCCTCACCAGTACTCACATACCCAGATCTCGTATCAACGCATCTTCCCCTAAACGCCAGGCTACTGCTAAACTTCGGGATATCATGATAAAAAGAACCTTGGATCCAACAAAATGCCACCGTCCCTCGGGCACCAATACACAGGTACACTTGCACACACCTCCCACACCAGAGACAGCCATTGCTACTCCTCATAGATCTTGACCTTCTCAGCGTACTCCCGGATATTGCTGACAACCATCTCCTCGATGGTATCGCCACGTCCAGCAGCAACCTTCAGAATCAGCTCGTTCAGCTTCTGTCTGCCGAGGATATCGACGTGGTCTGCGGTATTCGGCCCTCCTCTCGGATTAAACCTCTCGGGTTCATGCGGCATCTCCACCACCGTCACCTTGACCCCGGCCGGATTGTACCGCTTCATCTTCCACCCTTGGTTGCACATGTACCCCGTGCTGAGCAGGTTGACCGTGCCGTCTCCCTCGCCGAGTATGACGCCGTGGTCGGCGCCGCCCTGCATCAGAGCAGTGTCGATGGTTATGTTCAGATGAGTCGTCAGGGGCGACTCAGGGGAGCGGTAGAAATATCCCCTTTCTGTTGGCTTGCCGACACCATAGAAGCAGTAGACCCTGAGGCTCGGAGCCAGCGGCAGCCGCGTCTCGAGCGGGTTGATCCACTTCCGGGGGTCATTCTCGTTCGCCTTGACCTCTGCGCTCGTGTGGGCTACGCCATGGGAATAGCTGCCCTTGACCGCATCCTGATACCAGGGCTCCGTCGTGTTGAACAAGTACTCCATAGCTCCCTCGACCGTCAGATTTCGGCCGGGCGTCGTCCAGTTCATGCCCGACCGGAAGTTAAGCAGTGATCCGTACGAGTACTCCTGCCCTGGCGCATCGTCTGGCGCTGAATCGAGATCACCCCAGATGGCATCTCCGCCGATCGGCAACATGGACGACAGACCCGGCATGGCGCGAAAGATTTCTGCTCTTTCTTCCTTGCTCAGGAACTTCTCTAGTCCATATACGGCAAATGCGTTCAGCTGGGCCGTGTCGCGCATTTCACCCGAGAGGACGGCAGTGACCGCCTTCACTGCCCCCAGCATACAACCGCTGACGTTGATCCACGCCTCTACGTGCTTTTCAACCCAGTCATCTCCACCACGGCCGCCTTTCTCGGACGCGACCCAGTGAAAGAAGTAGAATAGCACCTGGCTGCCCATGCTGTGCGACGTGAGGACCGCTTTCTTGCCAGAAAAGCCCACCGAGGTCTCGATGTATGACTTTAGCCTCGTAAAATATTGGTCCCGCACCTCGAGATTGGCGTACGACAGTCGCCAGTCGTAGGCTGCCGTGAAGCTGTTGGTCGGGTCATAGCCGAGGGAGGCCAAGTTCTCGAGTATCTTGTTCCAGATCCAGTATCCCGTGATGAAGAAATCGGTAGCATCGAAGCCCTGGGCCGCTCTCAGCTTGATGCCTGGTGGATCCAGTCCCGTATATTTATCGAGCATAATGTGTCTTTTCCACACTTCCTTTTCCAGCACCAGTGCCCGCATCATAGTCCAGCTGCCCCAAAGGCGCTTGCGAAAGAATGGACGCGAGACATTCGTGGTGCCCCAGGACTCGAGGCCGGTTGAGATGACGCCCGGAATCATGACTATGGGGTGCACGGCAGTCATGCCTTCGGCGCGAACCTTGAGCCCGACTGAGAACGCATCGTACGTTTCGAGGAAGTCTCGTTCTCCTTTCTGTTATTGGCACGTGTCAGGGGGAGAAACATTTGCGGTAGTTTGTGCCGGGTGGGAAGGCAGCTTACCACGAGGTCGCGCATATCCTTCACCAGACCAGCCGGTAGGACATCGAGCAGGCTGTCCATGCTCAGCTCGCCGATGTCCGGCAGGTTTATCAAATCATTGCTGTTTGCGAAGAAGCCGGCAATGACTATGCCAAACAGACTGCCCAGCAGGAATATGGCCGTTGTCCTCCTCTTCCGCGTCTTCTTGTGGTGATGTGCGACACTGATCTTCTCGTTCAGCTCGTGGTCTTCCAAGGTTACCGGACCTTCCGGTGGCGGGCTTTCGTCTTGAGGAGTGGGCGTTTCGGAGGGGGTTTCGGGAGTGTCGAGAGTGTCGGGGGTGTCGTGATCGTCGGCAGGAGCCCGTCGACGGCGGAGAGCGGACGCCATGACAAGCGCGCCGTAGACTGCCCCTGGGGACACGAAGCTGGACGAACTTCAAGGAAGACCCTGAATATCCGTTTGAGTGGTGACAGGCCGGGTTAACACACCATGTGTGTGCACAGTGCTACACACGAGCACCGCCGTGTCGGACGCGGGAAGCTTCGAGGTTTGAGACTTGGCACAACGGGAGATCAGCAGACACCGTGGACTTGCACGTTCGACAAGTGCCACCAGAAAGTGCAGTGGAACCGCGCCGGGGTCAAGAATCGGGTCCAATGTCCGTCCAATTAAAAGATCTGGCCGTCCGGGAGGCCACTTGGCGTCGAGATCTTGCGATGAGATTGTTATCGGATGCGTTCCTCTCGGATGTCCGGTTCGTTTTTGTGACGTCAGGGGAAAAAAAGAGCAGAGAATGGAAGGCGGGCCCAAAGGCGGTACGTACCCTTACCTGTTCATTACCCGCAGGAAGGATGGCGCTAGCTGCGCGCAATTTCGGCCAATAAAACTTCTGCAAACGGTCCGACATGTGGGATCCCGGCATCCCGCAGCTCTGTTAAGCGAAAGTCTGGCGGCTTTCACATGCAATCGCTGGCTCACCCCTCTTGGACACCTATCAGCAGAGCGCCAAAAGCGGCAGCAACCGAACTCTCACCTCATCTGGTCCGGTCCCTGGCCCTTGCCGATTGCTGGAAAAGCTGTGAAACTGCCGATGTTGCATGCCCCTGGTCCATGACACTTGCGTGCCAGCTCTGAGCTTATAATCAACCCACTCTCCTCCAGCCCGTCTTGTCTCCCTCATCCCCGTCTTCTGACTGTTCTTCTCCCTCATCTTCCCCTGAACTGGCATACAGTGTGACATGAGTTGATGAGATGGACAAGACTCCTCGCTTGGCAGAACTGCCGGCCGAGCTGCGCTTTATCCAGTACGAACATGGACTAGAGGAACAGTACCTGCCCGCCATCCGGGCTCTCATCTCCAAAGACCTCAGCGAACCATACAGCATATACGTCTATCGCTACTTTCTATACCAATGGGGCCATCTATGTTTTATGGTATGTATCCCTCTCGTGCTTATTAACCCTCACTACGAAACATCGTGGCTTACATTCCATCTTCTAGGCTCTGGACCCGGCCGACGCCTCGCTGATAGGCGTCATCGTCTGCAAGCTCGAGACGCACGCCTCCCACTCGCCAGCGACACTCCGCGGCTACATTGCCATGCTGGCAGTGTCGTCCGCCTACCGCGGCCATGGCGTGGCCACTGCTCTGGTCAAGCGAGCAATCGACGCCATGGCACAACGCAACGCCGACGAGATCGTCCTTGAGACGGAGGAAAGCAACATACCGGCCATGAGACTGTATGAGCGGTTGGGATTTCTACGATCCAAGAAGCTGCATCGCTATTACCTGAACGGCAGTAGCGCCTACCGTCTTGTGCTGCTGCTGAAGCAGCTCGATCCGGATGCAGCTACGGATTTGGCACTCGACAGCCCTCCTGCTGTGGCGGTCTAAGGCCGATCACCAAGTCTATGACGACTTGGGGGGAGGGCGATCATATGGTCCATGCGGTATTCGATCACGTCAGATTGATGGGGAGTAGACTGAATTGCGTCCAGGGGAGGAAGCCGGACACAGGCATATATTTGTTTGAAGGAGGCCTCGGCGTTTGCGTACAGCCACGAGAGTTACCAGGTCGAGGTGGGCTAGGAGACCATCCTCTGTTTATGGTTAGGTATATGGATATAAGCGGATGGGACATGCAGCATATGAAAGAGCATACGCATTGGCAGGCGTTTATATGGATGCTGACTTACATTATGGTCTCTCGACTGAAGCGTTCGTCTGTTCCTGTTGCCCTGTCCTTACGGGGCGGATCCTCCGTCCGATCGTTGCGTGAGTCATGGTAGAATGAGCTCGTCGCCCACCAACACGGTGATGCATAACGTCAAGCCCCTGGGGCAGAAGGGACGGATTAGCAACGCACACATCCATACAATTAACAGCTGCGTGGCGCAGTGGAAGCGCGGTAAGTCACTAAAACTCGCACATCAATTGTGATCCATTGTACTGACAACAAAATAATAGCCGGGCTCATAACCCGGAGGTCCTCCGATCGAAACGGAGCGCAGCTACTCCTTTTCTTTGTTTTTGCCTTTTCGCACTCTTACTCCTCTGTTCCACGGCCCAAAGCAACGACCATATCTTCGCAGCAAGGGTATCACACAAATGATGTTGACCGAAGTACAACCACCCACTCCCGTTATGCATCTTTGTCAGCCATGTACGCGAATATCTCGGTCGAAGAATACTAGACATCAGTTCAGCAAAATTCCCACGACACGATGCTTAGACGGCTTACCAGAGACGCCTTGATATCCCATGCATTCTTGCTCCCGATTCCCAGGTAAGTGTACGCATCTAGACGGTCAGCACGTTACCCTCCCAGAGCGATCCAACTCACTCACCGCACTTGTAGTAAATTGGCCTGCCATTCGCCCTCACCAGCTCCAGTTCCCTCATCCGCTTCAGCACCCTCGCAATGTCGTCCTTATCCCTAAAGTCGACGGTATAGATGCAGATCAGCCTTGCCGATCCCGTGCCGTCATTGGGGGCAACCTTGGCCCCAACACCCAGCTCACTGGCAGCAGTAGCCCGCGCAACAACTGTCCAGACATCATCCACGTAACTCGGATGGGGGAACAGCATCCACTTCCCGCTGCGAACGTGCAGATGATGCGCCAGATCCAGGACCTGCGACACAGCCTGCGCGCGCTCCTGGTTGATCTCACGGGCGGCAATGGTCTTGCTCCGAGCCCCGTCTCGGGTCTTGGAGATGAACTCGGAGAGGAGGTGCAGGCGCTCCATCCCGCCCTGTTCGAAAATGCGGAGCTCGGCGCCGGATTCCAGAACTGCCTCGTCTTCGTAGCCGGATCCATGCTGGTTTGCAGCTTTGGACCTGGACTCGCGCGGAATGAAAGGGTTGCAGATCCAAATCCAGTGCTCGTCTGCTGTCACGCGGGTTGTGGACGGTGGTACGCGGGAGAGGAAGGCGTCTACTGTCTCGTCCAGCTTCCATGCGTACCGGAAGCCTTCGTAGGGGTTGTGCAGGTGGCCTGTCTTTGACTCTGGGGATCCGGATCGCTTGATGGTAGGGTTGGGAGTGGTGAGCTTCAGATCCTGAAGAGCTGTTGTGCTGGGGTCGAAGGAGGAGACTCTGGCGTTCAAGTCGGATTTGGTCTCCTCGTTTCCTACACTTGAGTTAGTTTGACTGACATTTCTTCATCTACAGCTGCAGAGGAATCACACATACCGTAGAAGTCTGAATCCGAATCCATGATTCCTCACTCAACCGGGAACTGGCAATTCTGGACGGAAAGAGATGCAGTAAGAGCTCGCAGGTAAGGAGGAACCGCAACCTATTCCGGGACAAAACGAAGAGAGTAACTACTTCATCGTAGAAATTTGGTACAGCTCGACTGAGAATGCCTGGCTATTTAGGTAATTTCGTCTCGGAAGGCAAAGCAAAGCGAGCCACTCAAAGCTGATGTACTGGACCATGCTCTGATGTGAAATCTGAGGTGCAAGAGTCGGTCCAGCTCTGCCCCTGACAGTACATAAACCGTGTTGCTTGATTGGACAGCAAAGTAAGCCGAGCTCCACTATACATCAACAAACGCTTTTCAAAGGAGAGCTGGAGCAAACAACTGATCTGAAATCGATCAATCTCACAACCCAAAGGTACCAGGTACCTCAAGGTGTGTACATCACGTTTGTATAAGTGCATGCGATTGCTCATATTGTTGCATTTAGTAAGATTCATGACAAATACCAACTGCATGCCTACCTTACCTAGATTTTGACTAACAGAGACACCAGGGTTGATCCAAGGCACATTAGACCAGCTTGCGAGACATCCTCAGTTCAGAACCTTGGTAGAGAGGTACCAGGTAACTGGACTCGTCTACCTATTTCTCCTGAGCAATCCCTCGGGACCATGGAGAATGATGGCATGCCCATAGCGTCCCAGGCGTCTCTAACGCTGGAACTACCTCCAAGCTGTCTTGAGTTCTCGCCTCTTCTTCCTTCCTATTTCCTTGTTGGAACCTACAATCTCCAGAAGAACGACGGGGAAGCGGGTGACGACGACCCTTCTTCGGCACCTCAAAGGCGCAATGGAAGCATCGTCGTCTACGAGCTTGTTGGCCAGGACATACTCCATGTGCAGACACTGTCGCGGCCATCCGCTATCTTGGACCTCCGTTTCCAGCCTTGCCCGGGTAACGAGGATATTGTGGGTGTGGTGTCAAGCACCGGTACGCTTGAGATATTCAAGTTTGCGGCTTCTTCGTCTGGCCCGCCCTCCTTGACTTTACTGAATACGCTGAGGCCCCTTGGAGAAGACGACAGCCTCCTGTTTCTTCAGTTTGCTTGGTATCCTACCCTCCCTGATATGGTTGCTATCAGCACCTCGGCAGGTGAGGTTAAAATCCTGCAGCTTGGACCGGACTACAAGACGGCTGTGGCTGTGGCTGCGGAAGAAAAGTGCATCGCGGCTCACAGCGACAACGCCTGGTGTGTTACCATGTCTCCCGCAATCCCATCACCGGAGGAGAGTGCATCTCCCAAGTTCACCATCTACTCCGGAGGTGACGACTCGGTCCTACAGTACGCAACATGCGTGTTGACGGAGAAGCCAGCAGGGGAGCAGGGGGGGTTAAACGTCCAGCTACCATACGAGACTATGAGGATCCGTGGCCACGAGGCTGGAGTCACTGCCATCTTACCGTTACCCTGCGGGAAGGACATTGTTGTGACAGGTAGCTACGACGACCACATTCGAGTCTTTTCAATACAACCTCTCCATGAAACGTACGGTCTCCGAAAGACAAGTCTCCTGGCAGAAGTCAACCTGGGTGGAGGGGTGTGGCGGTTGCGTTTGGTCAAGGTCGATTCGAGTGCTCAAGGGGGAGGAGGAGGCGGTTGGACAGCCATCATCCTGGCGTCCTGTATGCATGCGGGCGCGAGGATAGTGCGAATCAAGGGGTCGGCAGATGGCAATCAGGACGTTGAGCTGGAGATTTTGGGACGGTTCGAGGAACATAAGAGTATGAACTATGCCAGTGATTTCCAGCCGGGCAGCGAGCGCGACGGGGATAGCGAGTTGGTATGTGTCTCGACCAGCTTCTACGACAAACTGCTCTGCCTCTGGACCGTCAAAATTGGGTGACCGCGGTGGTTTCGATGGGCTTGAGGAACCCGCGGAGACTCGAACAAAGCAGTTCGGCCATAGGATAGATTTGCGTTGGAGCAGTCATTGTCGACGGCCTGCGGACGTTGCGCAACTTGATGGCCAATTACTACGCAGCGAGGAACTAGCCAGGCACACATCGTCAACTGTGTAAGGCATCGCGAGATGGCGGTGGCGGGCCGTTGAAGGGACTGGACCTATCAATACCAGCGGGAAGCTTCGGATATCCGATATACTAGTCTAGACGAGGATATGTCGAATGCTCAAAACCCCATCTTGTCAGCTGAAGAGCCCTGTGGAACCCGCTTTAAAACAATAAGTTTCTCTGTTGAGGTACCTTCCAGATTACTGGGAGACCCCTTGCATGCGGACGCTGAATCAATGTCCGACAGCACCGACCAGACCCCACCGCTAGCGCGTTTGTCCAAAGCTCACACCGAGACCTGAGCGCGACCAACGCCCAACTTATTTATTTCTGTAACAAAAGCGCAAGTCTTACTCTACACACTTTGGCCGACCCAACTTCCAGAATACTGCTATACCACGACTACAACGGACGGGGCCACGTATCGATACCTCTCACGTACATCTGACTGCAGAGACATCCCCTCGCTTCTTGTTCCAAGAGAGACTGCCCATCCTCTCGTATTCCTTTGGGGGCGCTGGTTGTGATTCCAATTCGCAAGACGCCGCCTCGGTGACTCCCGTCGGGGACGCATTATCCCACTCGAGATTTTCGGTTTTGCTGTTCGTGTGTCTCGCAGGACCTACATGACGGTGCCTGAGCCACTCGAAGTGGCGGGATAACCTCTCCATTCCGACACTCGATAACAACGATACACGATACACGACATCGCACGACCACCATGAACGGCATGGCGCTCAACGGAGCTGCTCCCGCCGGTGCGCTCTCCGCCGACGTCAACGGCACCGACCCCATACTCTCCCAGATCCTCGAAGCCCTTAATGTCGTCCACAACCCCTACTCGCCAAACCAGTCCCGGCAACAAGCCCAATCCCTCCTCGAGAGCGTAAAGGCCTTTCCAGAAGCTCCCCAGCATGGCTTCACCCTCGCCTCGGACAAGGCACATGCCCCCATACTGCGCCATTACGGCCTCTCTTTGCTCGAGCATGTGGTGAAGCACAAGTGGAGCGAATACACCCCGGACCAGGCCCAGTACCTGCGTGGCTGGATTCTCCAGCTCGCACAGAATGTTTCCAAGGATGACCCCCTCTATATCAGGACCAAGATAGCCCAGCTATGGGTCGAAGTGGCTGCCCGGTGCTGGGGCTCCGAGTGGATGGATATGGATGAGCTCTTGGTTCAGATGTGGCAGGTCAATGACTCCGCAGTCCACAAGGAGCTCGTGTTGCAAATCCTCGAGACACTGTCCGACGAGGTCTTCAGTGGCGACAGTCCGATTTTCTCGGTGCGCGAAAGCGTCCTCAGCAAGGCTTGCGTCGAGATCTTCACCCCTGCCGCTCTCTTACTGGAGGCCTTTCCTAAAAGACAGGAAGGACCAGTAGTCCGCTGCGGCGAGGAGGGCTGGCTTCAGAGAATCGGCGGCTTCTTGAACGACTGTCTCAACGGAGACATGCAGACTTACGACGAATTGGCCACGTGTGCCACCAGGTCTCTGGCCGTTTTCTACTCCGTTATGCCCTGGGCCATCCCAAAAGCCATCAGCTCGGCTCAGTGCGTTCCGTACATGTGCAAGGGACTAGCAACCTCACACCTAGGCGTCCAAAAAGCCGCTCTGGAGGCACTCCATGCTCTGTATTCTCGCCACAGCTTCACTGAGGACGAGTTCACAGCGCTCGTTCTGCCCATGTATGATGCGGAATTCGTCAATCTCTGCGGGAGGCTCTTCGAGTGGTCGACTGTCGATGCTCAAAACATCGACGACGACAAGTACCAGTTCGCAAAGAAGTTCTCAGAGATGATATCCTGCTTAGGCACCTACCTTAGCCGGAGATACGCAACCATCCCGCCAACCACCGACATTCATCCCTTTCTGCAGCTTCTCCTGGTTGTCGTGCAGAGCCAGAGTCTTGTTGTCTCTATCCCCGTCTTGGTGACATGGACACGTCTGCTTGCCCACCGAATTGTTGGCCCTCTAGTAGCCAACACCCCTCTCGTTGGTCCCCTGTTGGAGATCTGTAGTTCGAGGTTGATCCGCTACGAGAGTCTACCTGAGGATACGGAGGACCCGACATTCGTTCTTTTACTGGAAGATACCGACACGATCCCAGAGCGGCATGCTTTCCTTGGCAACTACAGGCGGTATAGCTCTCAGGTAATTGAGAGCATCGTGCAGCTAAAGCTATCTGATGCCTTCGTCCACATCCTTGGGCAGGCCGAGAATGTGATACGGACTCTCTATGACGGCAAGCCGGCGCTTGATTGTATGTTCGAGCCTACTGTCTTCAACCTCATTTAGACCTGGACTAACCCTCGAAACAGTTGCGAACTACTCGAAAAACTCGATGCCTGTTCTTCGCGTCGATGCGCATTTTACGGTGGTGGAATCGGCTCTGAAAGGATACGTCAAGTGGAAGACCCTGCACGAGGACGAAGCAGAGGAGGTCTGCTCCACCCCAAATATGTCTGCTTTGGTGGGAGACGCTGACCAGAAGCAGGCGCAGAAGACAAACGCGATGGAGGCAGACTTCGAGGCATGGTGTAACCGACTCCTGGAAGTGAATGTCGAGGTATGTCTCATACGAGTTCGAACTCCCGCTGGTACGAAATGTCTCGCATAAGCTAATGCATCTTGCTCTTTATAGGATCCCATAATCCGAAAACGGGTCCTCCAGCTTCTCGTGGCCTTCTCAACCACCGCGCTTCAGAAAAATGCAAAATTCATGCTGAAGGTCCTGGAGCATATTCTCATGACCTGGCCTTCCCTACAACCTGCGCACAAGGTGTACAATGAGGCGATCAAGGAATTGCAGACTGAGAGCTTAGTAGAACTGCAAAGACTGGCTTCAAAGATGCCCGACCATCTCCTGGTAAGTCCTCGCCACACTTTCGGGATGGAGTCTCCGCTAATAACTTGCCAGGATGTATATGATCAACTGGAAGCGAAGATACAGGAGATGATGGCCTCCGGAACCCTGGACGATAAGAGACTGCTTGGCTACCGAAGTTTCCTCTTCATCATCATGTAAGTGTTACTAGCCCTGAACACTCCTCTTTCGTTTCTAACTTGTCTTCGTCAGTCACCGAGCCTCACGGCTCGATCCTGAGACTCGTGTTCAGCGTCTTGGTGCGTTTGTAGATCCTGTGAAAGCCCTGTGGAATAACGATGGCCTGAAGCAGTCCTTGAGCTCGTACGACGGATTCTGCTCGCTTCTGGCCCTTGACCGCGCACAAAAATACATCGCTGAACGTCGCCTCCACGAGATCCGGGACTGGGGTTCGGTTGACTTGGACGACGAGGGTCGTGCGCTACAACAAGATCTGGAGGATCGTCAGGCGGTAAGTTTCCCCATTCGCTTAAGGTTCAGCCTCTACTGACCATAATGTTAGCGATTGCCCCTTCGAGCCACTAAAACCTTCCTCACCTATTCAGTCGAGAAAATCGACAAAGGATCTGCCCCGTATCAAGCGTCATGTGCTCTTTGGCAGGATGGGTTCCCTCTGATCTTGCCGGAACTGTTGAACTTTCTCAGGTTGGTCTATACACTGCTATGTTTTCCATCCATGAAAGTTGCCTCGCTAACAACCACACCAGGCACGCGCATGCGGCGCACAACCCTTCAAATTGGACACTGCTAGCCCCTGATATGCAGTCCATCGTCGGAAGGGTGCTGACCGATCGATTCTGGCAAGCCGGCATCTCCGAGGGCAGCAAGGATGACTTCTACGCAAGGGTGTCCAACAAGAAAGGGACACTTGAGGGCCTCGCGTCCAGCATTCGTGGGACGGTGAGATTCGTACGAGAGACGTGTTATGCCATCATTTATTGCATGAGCAGGCTGGACGTCCAGTTCTACGGGTTCTCCGAGCTGCCTGGACCATTAGCCCATGCTCTGTTCGCCGACTCCTACTCGCTGTCCGCCCACCAGGTCATCAACCTCCTCAACCTCGTGCGGTACCTCGTCGACCATTGCCCAGTCGACCTGAGAGGCCACTTCCTGCCGCCCATATTAGCGGTTTGCTTCCAGCAGATGGACGCAAAGATAACATCTGAGTGGGACAAACTGGAGCAGCAGCATGGCGTCCAGGCCGAAGGCGATGCGTTGACGGAGGAGATGAAGGCCGAGAGTATTCTCCGGCAGCTCACCTACACCGCGGTTGTCATGGTGGCCGATTTTCTCGATCCTGCCCGTGGGGTCGAGGTCGAGAGCAGCACGAGTGCACGTAGGAACGCTCTCGCTGTGGCATCCCAGCATCCCTCCTTGCGGAAGTTCTGCCTGATGCAGAGCGTCATCGTGGAGCCGCTTCTTCTCTTCTGCATGCACGCCATCAGCATGCGCGACGGGAGATGCTGCGGTGTCGTGCTTAGGGTACTGAGGTCAATCGTCCCGGACTTCAACGTCGCACAATCACGCGCGGCGGGGTCCCCTGAACCAGACCATCTCCACACGGACTTGCAACCGGCAAATGCTTTCCCCATTCCCCCGGAAACGTCCAGTGCAATTCGGGAGTTCATCTCGTCGGACGTGCTGAAGGCTTGCATCAGTTCGCTCCACGATCCTTATTTCGTCGACTCCCAGAAAGATATTGGGGCTCTAATCGCGGCCATTCTCGCCAACTATTCAAGCGCGACCACCACACCGCGGGACATTCTCTTGTCTTTACCCGGCATCAAGGAACAAGACGTGGTGCAGACGATCGAATACGTATCACGACCGAACATGTCGCACCGTCAACAACGGGGCCTTGTGCTGGACCTTCTCAAAGACCTCAAGGGTGTTAGCATCTCGGAGATGGGCAAGCTGAGCAAAGCGACGCCCAGCAGAGCGGAATCGCGGTTCAAGCGCCCGCAACGTAGCAAGATGGCGCAGCAGTTCATGAGTGCTCAGGCGCCCTCAGGCATGGCCGGCGATGTTGCCGCAGCCCCTGGCGGCGCCGAGGATAGGAGGAAGACTCCTGATCTTGAGGGGATAGCCAGCATGTTTGAGGGCAGCTAGGCACGCTCTCTTATCAATGCTAGTCTAGTCTAGACTTAGAGTTGCTGTGGAAGGCATCGTTCGCAGAGAGTGGGGTGTGGCGGAGGCTGTCTCTCTTCTGGAATGGCATGTACAAATACACGTCACTGTTTATACAATAGGCGTTGGGGTGCGAGTTACGAAGAATAGAAGAACAGGAGTCGGGTAGCCAATGGTATCGATGGATAAGGAGCCGTGATAGGGAAAAGCAGAGGGAGGGTCGAGAACATGAATAAAACCCCAGGGAGGCATACTGCCTTTAATTTGATAGCGGAGTTTGAGGAAGCGGTTGCCAGCGATCTCCAGTACCTCAGCTTCAAACCTATCTGGATACATAATACCATTTGCTGTGGTGAGACGACAGCATGTAGAGCGTATGATGTACAGACGGTCACTTTCATTGTTTAACCCCCCCTGAAGCGACGAACAATTACAGGGGCTTACACGAGAAGGGGCGCTGCAGCGGGGTACCTTGACCCCGCCACTAGTCTAAGTCTAGTAGTTCGTTACGGGTATCTGAGCCAGACGACGTCACCTCCCAAGGCTTGTTTAACCACACACATGATTGATGGTGGTGCAACTTCGAAACTGATCTTCAGCCCGACGTCTCTTTCCATCAAAACAAAAAAAAAAATGCCACCGACACTACCAAAAGGTGTCTGAGCCTCTCTACCACAGAACAAGCCGGGAATAATTGCACGAAGAGCAACCCCTATTCACAGATTGAGAGCATAGCATAGCATGCTTGTTAGTTGTTACTGCCCGCCGAGTGAATCTCGACATCAAAGCGACAAAGCTGGGGGCGCCATGCGCTCTCGACAACGATATTTAAAATGTATCGCAATGAGATGGACAGCGACAGGACGGCACTCCAAAGGGCCTACGACGAATCATACTCGAAATGCTCCACGGCCGTCTACTATGAGAGTCGGGTATGTAGTCCCCAACACGTCTAATGCCCTCCAAGGCTCGATCACTGACCGGTGCACTCTTTTGGTTAACCCTCCAGGGCAACGAGCCTGAGGCTATGCGCTGCTGGAAGGAAGCTCTAGACCGCATCTACGATTACAATGCGACCACGACAGAGAGGGACCGATTACGTCGTACCGAGACCTACCTCACGCTCTCGGAGAGCTTGCGCATATTGGAAGTACACTGCAAGGAACGCATAGACCTGCTCGAAGCCTTGCGCATATCCCGCGAGGAGGATGTGTCTCAGCGAGGATCCTCCTCCTCTGGCGGTAACCCGACACTATCTTCCGACTCGTCAGATCCGGATCGGACCACAGGCTTCATCGGAAGTGGCACGATACCAGCAATCACATATCCGGAACTTTCCAAGCCAACACCCCCTCCCCGACCTCCCCGACCTTCCCAGCAGTCCCGAAGCTCCTCGGAACAAGCTGTCATAGGGAGTAGGAGCACCAGGGCGAGTCTCGATACAGACAACCCCCCGGCATATCAGTTCCCCAGTACAAGATCTCCCAGGACACCTTCAATACCGCCACCGCCCGTACCACAAGCCAAGCCGTCCCGTTCGCCAAGTCCAGAACGTCCTGGACGACACACCATGAGAACGACCCTCCGCGGTCCCCGAATAAAAGACAAGAGCTCCAAGACAACGCTTAGCAAACAGCCCAGCAACCCTCCAGACGGCCCGGGTGCTAGCAAGGCAGCGACACTGGCGTGGACGTCCCTGCTCTCAAGAGACAAGGGTAAACAACCAGCATCTCCGATCCCTGCCATACCAGCAACAATTCGACTCTCTGAAGACTCACGAATAAAGACTGAAAGGACACCGTCCCAGACTTCTCTACACTGGGACAGCCACTCACGAAGGCTTGTGGCACCACGGAACAATAGCACTAGTGCACTGCCGGACCAGAAACCGGAAGCTGCATCTGTACGACACTCGGGGGAGTACAGCTACTTCCCACAGCCTTCACCGCTATCGATTAGTGCAGCAAATAGTGCACTGAGCTCCTTGAACCTGAGAAGCCCTCCTGAACACTCAGGCATGGACGCGGACCCTATCGGCCGGCAGCGAACCGCTCCGCTACCTAGTCCGTCCTTACGGCCACCCACCATCACTACCACTCAACCAAACAGCCAGACTGAAGTCGAAACCGCCCCTTCTCATGTCCGCGCTGCATCCTCCAAGGCTGTGCCGCACCAAGGACCATCGAGAGCGACCAAGCACTGGGACCCCACTAAAATGGCATGGTCGTGGGACACGCCTGAGCGACGGCGATCTGGAACGCCTAGTAGGCCCAGCCAAAGACCAAAGGCCTCGAGCTCCTCAAGTGCGGACGAGGCGGCGCCCCGCAAGACAAAGCCAAAGACGCCTCAACGGCGAGGTCGAGACAGATCCCTGGATGACGGGCTTGCGGTCTCGGACGATAAGATTCCCACCCCGGACAACTCCGAGAGCGAGATTGAGACTGCTGATGACTCTTGGAAGAAGAAGAAGGCACAGGTCCTCAAGAATCTCCCGCCCGGTGTAGACGAAGATGCTGCCAAGCAAATCCTCAACGACATTGTCGTCCAGGGAGACGAGGTACACTGGAGCGATGTCGCCGGCTTGGAGATTGCCAAGAATGCTCTTCGCGAGACTGTGGTTTACCCCTTCCTTCGGCCGGATTTGTTTATGGGACTCAGGGAACCAGCGAGAGGAATGCTCCTGTTCGGACCCCCCGGCACAGGCAAGACGATGCTTGCCCGGGCTGTGGCAACAGAATCAAAATCGACCTTCTTCTCCATATCCGCCAGCAGCTTGACGAGCAAGTATCTGGGCGAATCGGAAAAGCTAGTTAGGGCGCTCTTCGGGCTGGCAAAAATGCTAGCCCCTAGCATTGTCTTTGTCGATGAGATCGATTCCCTACTCTCCCACCGCTCGGGATCAGGCGAGCATGAGGCGACAAGGAGAATAAAAACCGAGTTTTTGATTCAGTGGAGCGACCTCCAGAGGGCCGCTGCCGGGAGGGAGAATGGAGAGAAAGACAAGCAGCGTGGGGATGCCAACCGCGTGCTGGTTTTGGCTGCAACAAACTTGCCCTGGGCCATCGACGAGGCTGCGAGGAGACGCTTTGTCCGACGACAGTACATCCCATTACCGGAGCCTGAGACCAGAGCGACGCAATTAAGGACACTATTGAGCCAGCAGAAACATACGCTCAGCGAAGACGACATCCTGAAACTCGTCGAGCTGACAGATGGTGAGCCCTCTCTTTCAGCTCATACACCCCCGGGGCGCATCGTACTAACAAACCTGATGCAGGATTCTCTGGGTCTGATATCACCGCTCTGGCGAAGGACGCAGCTATGCAACCCCTCCGGTCTCTCGGCGAAGCCTTATTGCATATGACTATGGATCAGATAAGGCCGATCGAGCTGGGCGACTTTGTTGCCAGTCTCTCGACAATCAGACCCAGCGTGAGCAAGGCTGGACTTGAGGAATACGAGAAGTGGGCTCGGGAGTTTGGTGAGAGGGGAGGATGATTGATATGGAACTACGTCGAGGCTCTCTTAGGTGTCTCGTGCTTATGATGCCTAGGGAATCGCATGGGTGTAACATTGTGGTGGCCTAAGACTATCGATACCCAGGGCATCTCGGGGGTTAGACAAAGTTATAGGTGGGATGATTAGTAGTAGCCTCCGAAGGTGATTGTTTTACAACGGAAACTGCAGACATCTACTCGTCCAATGCCGGGCAGTTTGTATGAACACAGATACTTTGCTGAAACTGCGGAATAAGGTACCCTGTTTATAAGACGAGGAGGAATACCTGTACCCTTCCCATGGTGATTATCAAGCACAGTACATGATTCCAGGTACGCTGAGCTATCACCATTGCCTGTCTGGTACGAATAGTCGCCCTAGACCGATCCAGACTTGTGGGGATACTATGTTTGTTGCTAACGGCCAGCGAGCATTATAAGACCTCCAAGACGCGCTTGTCTCAGGTCTCGATTACCGGGTATGCCGACGTTCGGATTACCTACCCGTAACCTGTTTCCGGAAAATCAGGTACGTCCATGCTGTGCGTAGATGGTATCAAGTGGGAGGAGGGGAAAGGGGAACAAGACGAACCTCGGCTCTTCATACAGACGTGGTACCTACACAGTAAGTGTTCAAGGTTAATCCAGGGTTGGGTTGCATCCATACTGTGGACATCACATCCGTGCTGGCTGCATGCAATTGCCGGTGTGACAACCCTCATCTCTCTATCCAATTCCAAAATGAAGATGAGACCAGGGACACTCGACGTTCTAACCAGGTGGTCCGACTTTGTTCTCGTGCCGCTTTAGCTCCCATTCCAGTGCCCCAACCTCCTGGGACCGTTCCATGCCATGGACCATTTATTAATGAGTTCTAAACTAGCCTTACAGGCCTTGTTAGTCTCTGCGGATATGCGGCCACGTCAAAGCGGCAACGGCTCTTGTCGATCACCCTTCCACATTGACATTGCCAGTCATCGATGGATCCATTGCCTCTTGATTTGATCAATCAAGCAGTAAAATAGTCGGATCCGGATGAATGATGCCTCTTCTAGGCTGTCGGACGAATACAGGAACGTCCACCGAGGACATCAGAGCACGCAGTAGTCTTGAGCCCTACAGTAGATATGCCGCACCTCGGGACCAGGCTCCGTCCATCATGAATGCAACCTTCTTTCGCCCACAACCCGGTTAGCGGCAATCCTTTCGCTCGCCTTGACAGGGGGAAGATCGCCGACCACTGGCCAGCAAGACATCCTGGTTGGGCCTCTCCACGCTTTTCTGCTCCCCTGTCCGTTGGGCGGACACCCTCGACGGTCCGAACTGGACTTCAACCTGACACGAAACATCAAACCTCAAACTCAGAGACTGTGGCTGTGAAGAAGGTCTCTTCCATGTTGCTCATGCGTGTTGCTCATGCGCGGAGCTGACAGAGCCTCCAATCCCAAATACCATCGTCAGACTGCCCTGATCATAGTGATTGCCTGCAGCTCATTGGGTCAAACCCGCCTCTAGAACTCTTTACCTGACTGCTGCTGTGGAAATCTCCGCGGTGCTGTGCTTGCCTGCTTGTTCTCGGAGCCCTGCTACACCGACACAGACGGGACACGCCTCTCTTCTTGGCCTGCGACTCACAGCCCTCACCACGCACACCGATTGACGGTCGAGGCCCCGACTACATGCGGAAGACTTCGCTCATCACGCCTGTGACAGTTGCTCCTTGTCATAGTGGCTTGTCCAAACCTGAAGCGTGACTTGGCACCATTACCCGCCAAGTCAACGAGGCCCTCGCTAACAGGAGAGCTAAAGGAGAGCGGCCAACCAAGCTCATGTCAGTGCGCGGACCCCAGCTGCCGTTCTGTCGATCTGCAGCATGCAAAGCAGCCCTCTGTTCTTCACTCCGGTGAACTGATATAACGGTCGGCGTGCCCTACTCGGCCCAAGACCAACTCTCCGCATTCACGCCATTCAATCGTCCAAACTGGGCTCACTTTGCGACTGGAATCCCACCAGATTACCTATTTGATACCACAGACCATGGTTTACTGTGGGAAGCCCTCAAAGGGCTGTCAGATGTGTCGGACACGCCGTATCAAGGTCAGTTTCCCCTGTCTGTATCTCGACCAGCTAGTCGCCTGAAGAAGAGGCCGAGGCTCACTCTTTGGATAGTGTGATGAGACAAAACCGACCTGCAAGCAGTGTGCAAAGTCTCACCGTCAATGTCCCGGTTACAAGGACGACTTCGATCTCATCTTCCGGAATGAGACCGATGCGACAGAACGGAGAGTCCGAAGGGCCGGTAAGAAGGCCTCCTTGCCGGCCGGCGGGAGAGCTACGACCTCGGGCCAGGCACCGATATCGCCATCGTCTTCTGGTGGCAGTATCTCCCCTGTCGTCAGACCCATCATCAAGTCCCCTCTAGAGATGGCCATCATACCGGCCCTAGAGGTTCCCCCGGACTACAAGGCGTCCTGCCACTTCGTGTCCAACTTCATCCTCGTGCCGCGGCAGGGCACGGTCAGAGGGTTCATGGACTACCTGGTCCCACTGCTCAAAGCCGAGTCACCCAATGGCCACCTCCAGCACGCCTTCAATGCCTGCGCCTTGGCCTCGTTGGGCAACCGGGTGACGTCCGACAGCGTCAACTTCCAGGACCGGGCGTACGCCGAGTACAGCAAGGCACTGGGAGGCACGAACACGGCACTCCGGCATCCCGACGAGTCCAAGTCCGATGCGACGCTCGCCGCCGTACTGATGCTCGGCATGTTCGAGAACATCACGGCGAAGCAGATGGGCGATTTCGCGTGGGGCTCGCACGTCGAGGGTGCCATCCAGATAGTCAAGGCTCGCGGGCGGAAGCAACTGCGGACCAAGGTCGGCCTTCAGTTGTTCATTGCCGTGCGGACACAGCTTGTGAGTGCTCCCCCATGCGCGCATGTCAGTGGCCGAGTGACACCTAACACGTCTCGTATCCAGATCATCCAAAGTCTCACCTCAGGTAAAGCACCGGTAATGGGTGCAGAATGGTGGCTCAACGACGCAGTGAAGGACGAGTGCGCCGCCGCCTGTCAGCGGATCAACCTCAAGACATGCGAGTTACGAGCCGAAGTGAACAAGGTCATGGACGGCGTGACCCAGTCGCCCGAGAACGTCGAGCTGATATTAGCCCTGATGCGGAAGGCACAGCAACTCGACCAGCAGTCCACGTCGTGGATGAGAACCGTGCCAGACCACTGGCACTACCGCACGCTCTGCTGGGAGGACAACGTGCCGGGGGGCGATTACACGAGGGCCGAGGTATTCCCCGGCCGGGTGGACGTCTACGCCGACTTCTGGATCGCGAGCGTGTGGAATATGCTGCGGACGGCGAGGCTGGTGCTGCAAAGCGTGGTGGTGCGCTGCGCGGCGTGGGTGTGCTCGCCGGTGGATTATCGGACGACGCCCGAGTACGCGACTGCGGCCAAGACGTGTACGGACATGATCACCGACATTATCGCTAGTGTGCCGTATCATCTCGGATGGCATGCCAAGAGGAGGCACCTGTTTGACAGCGACAGGCTGTCCGGCTTTGCGTGTGGAGAGGAAGACGGCATGAAGGGACTTGCTGGGTACTTCCTAACGTGGCCGCTGGCGTGTGTGATGAACCAGGACTATGTGTCGGAGGCCCAGCGCCAGTGGATCGTGGGACGGCTGAGGTATATCGGGGATGAGCTGGGGGTTCGGTATGCCCATATCCTGTCGCAGGTGAGTACTCTCCCCAACCGAGTGACGATTCTTATTGAAACTGACGCGTGGAACGACAGCTACAAATCCGCATTCCTTCCATGTTGATCCGCCGCGACGGACTCATGGCCCAGCCGTCGGTTGGCCATAACTTCGTCAAACTGATCTCGGCGAATATGGCACCGACTCCAGGCTACACTATGAATCCTCTCCAGCAGCGGGAGGCTATGCAGAAGGAGTACTTCGAGAAGCGGAAGGCGGAGCTGCTGGCCAAGGCCTCTGGGGGCAGTTCAAGTCCTGAGGAAGTCAAAACCGTAGCCCAGAAGTGGTTGACGGTGTAGGGGTTCGTTGTCAGAGAATGCGCGGGATCTGGGAGTTGGGTTTTGGGTTTGAATTTGGACGATTGATTCCCAGCAGGTTTGGGTCATGGGGCACATGGATCTGGGAAGGCTCTGTTCTCGAATGGCAAGTCGCACGTCGACTCGAAATGTACTAACGACGTGTTTGTGGCGGCCTTGGCGATTGGCTCGTGCTTTGGAGTTTTGATAGCGTTTCTAAGAGATACTTCCATTCACCTCTCCCTGCCTGATATGTCTCCTGTGCCACGTCTCCTTGGTTCGGGTCATGGAAAGGCTGCCTATAATCATGCAGGCAAACAGAGGCGACGACGGTCCCTCTTGCAACACTTGTCTGCCTGCTTGGCAAGGAATAGCAACAGGCACGGTTACTACAAGCACCTGGACTTGATCTGTTTAGTGGTCTCGCAAGAGTTAATTCATCGCTACTCTGTCCTGAAAATGCCTGGGTATCTTTCTGGCCCGCTTCCACTCCTTGTTCCTCATGTAGACTTAATGCTCGCGCACCTGTACCGTCCGTCCTACCCCCACACCCCCCCCCCCGGCGCTAGTAGTCCTCGCTCAGACTTGCTCATTTGGCCTTCTTCTGTTTCTTCTTCTCCTCTTCTTCCTTCTTCGCGTTGGACCCCAAGTTCCAGGCCTTGACGACCCAGCTCTGTGTGGCATCGACGTAGTGCTCGTCCTTGACCTGCTTTACCCCCACCTTAAGGCCGTTTTTGGTGAATACGACGTTCTTCTTTCCCATCCTCTGCGATGCCGTCTGCTGGATCTTGGCGACGGAGAGGTAGACGTGGTAACCTATCCAGCCTAGACCGGCTACCACGAGGAGGAGGACGAGCAAGGGGAAGATCTGGCTGTAGAGAATGTTAGCGACGGGACATGGATTAGACTTGGGTGCGGAAATGGGGTCTGTCCTACCTCAGGGCAGAAGGTGGCGCTGCTGGCGCCTTTGAACGACCCCAGCCCATTGTTGCGTGGTTGAAATACGCTTGGGTTCTGCACTGGAATCTGTAGAGGCAGTGATTGAGACTTCTGGGCTTCAGTTGCGCAGCTGGTGGGCTTGGGGTTCTGCCAAATAATCGAGGGTAAAGGAAAGGCTGCCCCAGGCAAGGCGAAGAAAAAGGAAGTGGGACAAGGTTATGCAGGAGAGGTTACGCTGGTGCGCTGGCCGGCAGTCACAGGTCCAAGATTTGGATCAGCCAAACAGACAGGCAGGCTCGTTTGTGTTGTGGATGCATGTTCAGTTATTAGGTGCCAATTGGACCCGAGATAAACAACCTAACCTACTATAAGAATACAGGGTACGTCATGCCCGCGGCCCTCAAGCGAGCGAAATGGACCCCATCTGTTTCTTGCAGCAACGATAGGCCGGTCGCCCCATTCATCAAACTGGAACCCTTACTGTAGATGAGGTGCCTTGTTGTACGGTTGTACTAGTTAGATAGTAGTGTAAATAGAACGCCCTCAAAGTTGATACATCTACCGTCAGGTACCGAAATAGGACCTGGCAATGGGCGGTCAGGGGTTCAGGGTCCTGCCACCTGCGTCAGTGCCCGAGCCTTGGCATGTTAGTGTGATACCATGGCAGGCATTTCAACACCTGCAAGTGCTCACCGTAGCCATGACAGGATTCGTCCATCACACTAACACACTACAATCTCACATGTGCAGACGGGAGCTGAGATCAATGTGGGGCACTTTCAAGAGAGCGGGGTCAGCTGGAGACTGGACACGCGATGGCCCGGGCTTCGTTAGTTGACCAGCATCACACGTGATGCATCACGGGATGTACGATAGACCCACCAAATAAGTGTGGCGTCTCGGCTGGTGGCAGCCTGGCAGCTGCACGTCAAGGAGGGAGACGAGGCCAGCGTGAGGGGTGAATGATTCGGGCCAAGGCGTCCCACAAGTTTTGAGCTAATGTTGAGGACAGCTCTCCGGTCTGTCCCAACCTCCAAAAAGGTACGACGACTTCACATCGCTGCATCCCATTGCGAGGCATTGCCCGATACCCATTGCATCTGCACAACAGGGCACGGCTTTGCCAGTCTAATAACCAGGCAGTAGTCCAAGATTCCAATTGCCTACTGTTGAAGCCAGCCTGTTCCTCCCGTTACCCACCACCACGAGCTCCCGATTCCAGCATCTGACAGCCACCGCTAACGGAACGTCACAACCTCCTCCACTCCCTGAACGCTTCAACCAATCTTCAACCAAGCTCCTCCAAGTTGTCACCTCTTGTCGTCAACGCGTCTACCATTCTGCAAAGTAACCCAGCACATCGCTCGACACCTGTTCCGACGGCGCGTTTGCAGGATACGAGTCCAACCAGCTCGGGCATCCTAGCATCGTCATATACTCGAGCTCACCACCAGCCACTTCCAACCCGCATCGAAGCCCAAAGACCAGCATGTCTGCACCCAACGACGGCTACGGCGGATATCCGCCCGCGCCCCAGCAGCACGGTGAAGAAGCACAGTATCCCGACCAAGCTCAAGGCTACGAAGCCGCCGTCTCGCCTCCGCCCTCCGCCGCAGGCGTACCGGCTGCAGACCACGGACGCAAAAAGAAGAGGGCCTATGCCGCACAAGCTTTTGAAGTTGGACAAGGAGGGAATGTCGCTGCTGCAGGAGCGCAGTTACCTGCCGCCGGTCAATTTGGAGCCCCTCAGCCTCTGACCCCTGGGTACGGCGGCTACCCGGCTCAAGATCCGCAAGCTGTCCCTGCATACGGTGGCGCTCCGGCTTATGGCGTGCCCCAACCCGGTGTGCCCGTCGCTGGTGCTGCTGGATATCAGGCTCCGGAACCCTACTATCCTGCGGGTGCCGGCGGCGCCCCGCCTACCGTGACAGGTGTTACCGCGGGCCTGTCCGGTATGCAGCTGGGAGGTGCTCCGGCCGGAGCTCAAGCCGCGCCTGGAGCAGCACAGGCACGGCCTGCCGCTTTGAACCAGCTCTACCCGACAGATCTCATGAACCAGCCTTTCAACGTTTCAGAGCTCGATCTTCCTCCCCCGCCTATCATCCTCCCTCCAAACGTGAGTCGGCATCTCCCGCGCACCCGCTCCCAGTTCTTAGCATCCGAGATTGTCTCCTAACACTTTGATGTTCCTAGTCGAGCGTCACCCCTTCGCCAGATGCCAACTGCCCGCCGAAATACGTACGCTCCACTTTGAATGCTGTCCCGACCACACACTCGCTTCTCAAGAAGTCGAAGCTTCCGTTCGCATTGGTCATCCAACCGTACGCCGCGCTCCACGACCTCGATGACCCCGTGCCAGTTGTTCAGGACCAGGTCATCTCCCGTTGCAGGAGATGTCGTTCGTACATCAACCCCTATGTGACGTTCCTGGACCATGGGCATCGCTGGCGGTGCAACATGTGTAACCTCACCAATGACGTGCCACAGGCCTTCGATTGGGATGCGGCCGCACAGAAGAGCGTGGATAGGTGGCAAAGGCACGAGCTGAACCACGCCGTCGTTGAGTTTGTGGCTCCTCAGGAGTACATGGTTCGGCCTCCTCAGCCCCTCGTCTACCTCTTCCTCTTCGATGTGAGCTACGCTGCAGTATCTACCGGGCTTCTGGCAACCAGTGCTCGCACCATTTTGGATAGTCTCAACAGGATACCGAATGCTGATCGACGGACGCGCCTCGGATTCATCGCCGTCGACTCGGGCCTCCATTACTTCTCAGTGCCCAAGGACACGGAAGAGAACGGCGAGACGAGCATGCTTGTCGTCAGCGATTTGGACGAACCCTTCCTGCCCGTTCCCCAGGAGCTACTCGTGCCGCTGACTGACTGCCGCCAAAACATCGAGAACTTCCTGACGAAGCTCCCGGATATGTTTGTCAACAACCAGAATAACGGCTCTTGCATGGGCTCCGCCCTCAGGGCTGGACACAAGCTCATCTCCCCCTTGGGCGGCAAGATTGTCGTCCTGAGCGCGTCCTTACCAAACGTTGGATACGGCAAGCTAGAGATGAGAGAAGACAAGAAGCTCCTCGGGACATCGAAAGAGAATGGGCTGCTGCAGACGCAAAATAGCTTTTACAAGAGCTTTGCCGTCGAGTGCTCCAAGAACCAGGTGTCAATCGACATGTTCCTCTTCTCGTCCCAGTACCAGGACGTCGCCTCTCTCAGCAACCTGCCCAGGTATACCGGCGGTCAAACATGGTTCTATCCAGGGTGGAATGCGGGGCGGCCTGAAGACGCCATCAAGTTCGCATCTGAGTTCAGCGACTATCTGTCCTCCGAAATCGGCCTGGAGGCTGTGCTGCGTGTCCGTGCGACTACCGGTCTCAGGATGAGCACTTTCTACGGCAACTTCTTCAACCGCAGTTCCGATTTGTGCGCTTTCCCGGCCTTCCCACGCGACCAGTGCTATGTCGTCGAGGTTGCCATCGATGAAAGCCTCACGAAGAACATAGTCTGCATGCAGACGGCTGTTCTGCATACAACATGCAACGGAGAACGCAGAATCCGGGTCATGACACTTGCCCTTCCAACAACAACCAGCCTTGCCGATGTCTATGCATCCGCGGACCAGTGCGCGATCACGACTTACTTCAGTCACAAAGCGGTTGAGAAGGCTCTGGGTAGTGGTCTGGATGCGGCGCGCGACTCGCTACAGACCAAGATTACGGAGCTGTTGCAGACATTCCGCAAAGAGCTCGCTGGAGGCAGCATGGGCGGTGGCCTCCAATTCCCATCGAACCTGCGGGGCCTTCCCATCCTGTTTCTGGGTCTGATCAAGCACGTCGGGTTGAGGAAGTCGGCACAAATCCCTTCGGACCTCAGGTCAGCAGCACTTGCCCAGCTTTCCACCCTCCCATTGCCGCTGCTCATGCAATACATCTACCCGCACCTTTACTCGCTTCATGACATGCCGGACAATGCGGGGATCCCGGATCCCGAGACAAGCCAGATTGTGCTGCCGCCACCACTCAACTTGTCATCTGAGCGGTTCGTATCATACGGTCTCTATCTCATCGACGACGGGCAGACGCAATTCTTGTGGGTTGGTCGCGACGCTGTGCCGCAGCTACTTGCCGACGTGTTTGGCGTCTCGGATAGGACACAGCTGCACGTTGGCAAGGGCACTGTGCCGGAGCTGGACAACGACTTCAACGAGCGGGTGCGGGCGGTGATCCACAAGAGCCGCGACTACCAGTCCCGCGGCGTCGGCAGCATAATCCTGCCGCATTTGTACATTGTGCGCGAGGATGGAGAGCCGAGTCTCAAGCTGTGGGCGCAGACGCTGCTGGTGGAGGACAGGGCGGACCAGGGGATGAGTTTCCAACAGTGGATGGGTGCTCTGAGAGAAAAGGTGAGTTGATGCGGTTCTCAGTCGCTTGGTGCGAGGCGATTCGATATGCTGACGTGTCTTGGGCAGGTGGTTCAGTGAGCGTGCATTCTTGTTCTGGAGTGATATAGACAGACTGACGGAGAGTCGCAAAAGAAGCAGCATGTTATGGTTGTGTAGACGAGGGTTGCTATCTCTTATGGAAGCACACTTAATGGAATCATCGTCTGATCAAATGATTCGTGCTACAATATTGGCGATACACCTTGTCCATGTCACCTTCCGCCGTTGGGGCGGGCGAGTTGTCACTATGCGGGTGACCTCGACTCCCTCCGTCAAACAAATGGCATCCTTTTTTTTCTTTCGGGTTTCGTTTCTCGAGCTTCGGACTCGATAGAAAGGCGGGCACATGACAAGAAAGCGAATCAATCATGTAGACGTCTAGTTGCTGTTGCTCGTCAAATCTGAGACAAAGGCTCCGGTGTGGACCGTTTAACCACTGGATGGCTCATGAAACAGGCGCCGAGCTGTGTCGAGAGTGGGCGGCTAAGGAGCTGGATTGGTTGGGTGTGGATATCTCATCACACTTGGTGTCCTTTTAAAAAGAGCAGACATGTTTGGATGCGGGTCTGGAATAGATGAGGGTGAGAAGGGACGAAACCATGGTGCCGAGGTAGGAGGCTTGTTTCGGAGGAGGGGTGTGTTTCCTTGGAGCTGTCATTGAGTCTTCAACCGCCCGGAGAGGTGATGGTGCTTTCCAGGTTGCTGCACAGGAACACATTATGATAATCGGAAGGTTGTGGTTTCTTACTTGACTTTAGCGAGGATATGACGCTGCAGCGAGAAGGAACCTGAGAGATAGGTCGCTCTTGCCTTTAATTAGAAGTCTCCCCTCTAGACATACGGTAGCTTGGATCATTCCTTCCCCGTTACTTCTCTTTTTAACATCTCACCGGTTCACCTTCCAAGATACCGGCGATTGTTCTGCTCTCTTAAACAATCAACATCGTAGGTATCGTTCTCTTACATTTACGAATAAACCCATTTAAATTAATGTGCAAGTCAGGCCTTGGGACCTCCACACTGCCCAACCTCCTCACTGTAAGTGCTCTGTCGGTTTTTTTGCGCTCTTTGTCCTCCCCAAGCCTGGCGGTGGGTGATGCAGGTACACACAGCTTGTTCAGGGTTCAGGGACACAGCAAGGACGGGCTTCCCCGCGCTCCACAGCAGCTCAGGGACTTGGAAGTCAAGATCAAACGAAGCATCTACGGTCTGATCGCCCTGTTCGCGCTGTTCGCCCTGTTCGGTCGCCATTGCTTTCTTCATCCGGTGCTGCAGCTTTTGCGTCCCCCTTGCTGATCATCAACGGCCGGTTCTTCTTTTTGTTTTTGATCTTCTGGAAGCATTTGAGGACCTTGCCGAGTGGCTCTACCTCCTCTAGTCAGGGGGGTGGTGGTTCGGGCATTGGGGGAGGTTCTCCACTGTAGCTCTATTTACAGAATTAGCGGTCCCGAGCTGTCTTAGATCCCCTTTTACAGCCCAACAGCATGAACCTATTGTTGTCCTTTCTTTTCTCTATTATTCGACCACATGCAGCACCTATTTTCAGACGGTGAACACATTAACTTACTCTTCCTTTTCCAGACCAGCCTCTTCCACTACGGGACCTGATATTTATCCACGGAACTGAGATCAATCACTTGATCCCTCAGCACCCCCAGGCCACCCACCCACCGTGCGTCTCCTCATTTGGGCGCCGGCTGCTCTAAGATCCCCCTTCCCGCCTGCACCAGGTTCCATCACAAGTTCCATCACAGGCGGCTTTCAAGGCCAAAGCGGCACTCCCAGACCGTCTTTCTCGGCCGGATTGGACGGCTTGACACTTCACTAGTAAGTATCATATTCCTCATCATTTTCCTTATTAGCCAGCCTCGCAGCCCACATGAGTGCGTGCCACTCTCTCCTTGTGCCATTGTCGCAAACTCCCCTTGCTGCTGAGAGCCACCGTTTTCTCTCTCCTGCATTCAACTTTTGTCTCACAAACCAAGGCGTGGCACGATTTATTTCACACGGCACTTTGCGCCCATCCGACCGACGTATCACTTGAGCACCAACACAGAAGCTGAGATTGACAAGCAGATCATTCATCGCTGCAAAGAGACCAACCCGTGTTAACTCCCAACCTCTTCTCCCAGCACTTCAGGAGTTCAAGGAGTTCACGGTCCAGACCCGCTGCTGCCCGGCCACTGTGTGCGACAGGTCCCCCCCTATATCAATCAGCCCGACCCCTCCTTCCCACGACCGCGCCCCCCCTCCACCACCCCGCTTTCTGGTCTCGATCATCCTCCACACGCCGCCATGTCTCGCGCTGCTGCCGCTGCCGCTCCGAACCCGCAAGGTTCGAGAAAGATCTCGTTCAACGTCAGCGAGCAGTATGACATTCAAGATGTCGTCGGCGAGGGTGCATATGGCGTTGTCTGGTAAGTCGCTTTGCCCTGTTGGAGCCCCGCCTCGTCTTGTCTCTGCTCCCGTGTCCTGACCGCCCGCCGCTCGCAGCTCGGCCATTCACAAGCCATCAGGTCAGAAGGTCGCGATCAAGAAGATCACACCTTTTGACCACTCCATGTTCTGTCTCCGAACACTGCGAGAGATGAAGCTGCTGCGGTACTTCAACCACGAGAACATCATCTCCATTCTCGACATTCAGAAGCCACGGAGCTACGAGACCTTTAACGAAGTCTATCTCATCCAGGTACGATGAATAGTGGGATTGCGCGCCTTCCTCGTGGATTGGGCACGGCTAACGCGCAGTGCAAACAGGAGCTCATGGAGACGGACATGCATCGCGTCATCCGGACACAAGATCTCTCGGACGATCATTGTCAATACTTCATCTACCAGACCCTACGCGCTCTCAAGGCGATGCACTCCGCCAACGTCCTGCACCGCGACCTCAAGCCCTCAAATCTGCTTCTCAACGCCAACTGCGATCTCAAGGTGTGCGACTTCGGTCTCGCCCGGTCGGCAGCATCACAGGAGGACAACTCGGGCTTCATGACGGAATACGTTGCGACTCGCTGGTACCGCGCCCCCGAGATCATGTTGACCTTCAAGGAGTATACCAAGGCCATAGATGTGTGGTCGGTCGGCTGCATTCTGGCGGAGATGCTGAGCGGCAAGCCTCTCTTCCCTGGCAAAGACTGTAAGTTTGTTTTGGCATTGTCCTTTCGCTAGGCACAGCACTAACTCCCACCACAGATCATCACCAGCTTACCCTGATTCTGGACGTGCTGGGCACCCCCACCATGGAGGACTACTACGGCATCAAGTCGCGGCGCGCGAGGGAGTATATCCGGTCTTTGCCCTTCAAGAAGAAGGTCCCGTTCCGCACTCTGTTTCCAAAGACCTCGGATCTGGCCCTGGACCTTCTCGAGAAGCTTCTGGCCTTCAACCCTGTTAAGCGCATTACGGTTGAGGAGGCCCTGAAGCACCCGTACCTGGAGCCGTACCACGACCCCGATGACGAGCCGACCGCACCACCAATTCCTGAAGAGTTCTTCGACTTCGACAAGCACAAGGACAACCTAAGCAAGGAGCAGCTTAAACAGCTTATCTACCAGGAGATCATGCGATGAGCGGATGCCACTCTTGGACCTTGGATGTTGGAGGATGTCTGGTCGCGGGTAGATGCAGCCAACCTCTACCCTGGCGTTGGCCTATCAGGATAGGCAAAACCAACGGCGGTGGAGGCTGTCAAGAGAGTTGCTGGAGGAGTTGTTGTTTTCTTATTTCCCCCCCCAAAGTGGGATTTGATTTCGCCATTCGAGCAGGTTTTGACATGATGATGACGCACAAGGAAATGCCCGATATTGGCCACAGACGCCACGCCCTCCACACAGCATCTTGGTTGCAGCTCTGTCTCGGGAGGTCGGTGTCGTTTGGAGTAGATGGATCAGAGGAGACGCCCACGTGGGAGCAGCCCATAATCTGCCATGTATCTTGATGAATTCTAGAGTCAAGCGATAACAAGAGCGTTTGATGCTTACATAGAGGATCCGATGATTTCAGCAGCACTTCTTCCTTCTGCGAGTAACTACACAGCCGTGACTGACATATTAGTGGTGATGGCTCTTAACCACCGAGGAAACTCGTGCATAAGGCATAAAGTCATAAAAGAATTTTCCGCGCCTGAAAATGGTGCCCCTGCCATTACCACACCACGGAGACCGACCAACGCCTCCATATTGACCAAGCAATCATCTTATAAGTCGGAGCAGGTTCCGCCAGCCGTTTCTAAGCCCATGAACCTTCACTTTGAGGGGCCGCCCGCTCGCTTGACCCTCTCCCCTTGAAGGACTAACGTGACTGGGACCGCTATGCCGCAAATCCGGTATGGCATACCAATACCCGGCACGCCACTTGGAAGCACCGGAGCTTGAGGTGCAGGTAGTCGAAAAGCATTTTCATAACCATGAATAGCACGCCGCTTTGTCCCGCCCTTACGGCCCAGTCGCACCGATAACCCAAACCTCGACCCCGAGCACCCCGAACTTCTCCCCCTCATCCGATAGCCGCTCGTTGCCAAAAGTGAGGCACGTCGAACTATGACCGCGCTCAAGCGAGTCGTCGAGCCACAGGCCATAGCGTCCGTCGCCCGCGCCGACGCTGAGGTAGTGTGGCTCGCACATCATGTAGTACTCGTTCACGCCGCTGTAGGGGAAGGCCTTGAAGCGGATAGATTGCGGCGAAGCCGGTGGTTCCGGCGGTTGGTTGGAGTGGTCGGGCACGGAGGGAGGGGAGGGTGCTGCTTGGATCGTTGTGGTACGAGCCATGTTCGTGGTGTCCGCCGAAGGCGGAGGTGGCAGGGAGGCCATCAGAGACGCGCGCCAGAGAAAGCATTCGCCTGTGCCGAAGTATTTGGGCGACGGGTGGGGGAAGTCGGAGAGGTAGGCGCCGAAGATCTGGAGGGGGGAATTGGTCAGTTTGAGGGCTCGGACGGACGGTGTGGGGTCATCGTGGCCTTACGCCTCCTTCGTGATCCTTGACCACGAGCACGAAGCCGACTCTCCTGCCTTGATACCTGCTGCACTTCTCGTACAGAGTAGCCAGACTTGCGCCGTCCTGATCGAGGCTGTACACCAGGTTCCACTCGTCTCCTATTCCCAGCCTGGCCGGTACCATGTTCCGTATCTCCTCGGCAATCGCGGGCGTCAGTAGCCTCGAGTGTGATGGGGTGTCTTCGCGGAATCCGTTGAGTGTGAGCGGTTCCAGGGGCGGGAGGGTCATCGGAGATGCTTGGCGGTGGATCTGGGGAGGCACGTAGACGCCGTCGACACCGTTGAAGGTGTTGGCGTGGTGGAGAGTGGACGGCATCTTGGGATGTGGTTGCTGTGACGGATTGTAGTCGGGAGTGGCTTCGGCGGAGAAGCGTCGGACCAGGCCGCCCCAGAGACCGGACACGGAAGAGCTGAGGAAGGTCGATGAAGCGGCTGAGGGCTCGGTCGGTGTCGTGGGGCCGGAGGACCGAGGAGAGGCGGAGGCAGGGCTGCGGGGTGGGTGAGATAATTGGGAGCTGTGAAGGCTGCTCATGTTCTGTATGGGTGAGTTGGTAGGGAGTATATGGCAACGTTCAACTGCTGCTTGACTAGGTTGGCTCTGAGAGGGCCGAAGAGGAGTGGTGGGAGTGGTCTGATATTTGTAGATTCTAGGTGGATTGAACTCGAAGAACGGAGCGGCTCAACGCGCACAGCATGCCCTTTTTGTATCCGATTAGAAGGATCGCCCCAGCACGACCAGCGTTCTTGTCCAAGACGCTACAGAGTGTCTGGGCATATAGGCGGTCGAGGGAACATATCTGCTTTGTCGTCGCAATATTCTTACGTTTAATAGTCAAAAGTCTAGGCGTTAGGTAAGTTTGTCAAGTTGACGGACCAGACAGTACGTAATCTGCCACGGCCTGGTGTAAGTGGCAGAAGTGGGAACATCACCTGCTCACTTGGCATCCATAGAGCGCGCACGGACCACATTTCACAACGAGATCAGAACTCAGCCATGTTTCGATTGATGGTCCTTCATAAACTGGACAATGGCGTTCAGAACCCCTTCTGGACTTGGTTCCGCAGCACATGCATCAGGCTCGAACTCGAACTTCCGTCTTAAATAATCCCTTGTAGTTGGCCCAATGGTGGCGACGAACGTATTCCGGCCATCCCCTTGGTGCTTCTCCCTTGTCATTGCAATCGTGCCGTTCTCATCCAACAATCCCAGCCCAGTGAGCATGACATCACAGCCAGTTGGAGAGAAGACGACGACCCATCGTGTCTCTGAGCCCCGGGTATCCTCCAGAGTCTGAGCCAGGTTGTCCCTGAACGATTCCATCACTCCTGTGCCGTAGACGACCAGCTCATCAACGGGGACTCTGCGCTCGTTTGGCAGCTCCGCGCTCATCAGTGTCTTGGGTATAATGTCGCGTCTCTGTTCTCCAACGGAGAACAACAGGGGCGGCTTCTCTGACCTGCCTTCATACCACTCGGCATAGTGCTCGAGCATGAACTGGCTCAGGCTGTCTCCATTGCCAGTGTGCTCGCCAAAGATGTTGAGCGGTGGTGACTGCGATACGGCCCTTAGTGCTCTGGTCGTCGCCGGCCCAACGCTGTAGACGGGAACGTCCTGAAGGTGAGGCCATCCTAGATTTCCTGCTCGTGTTTGTTGTCAGCTTCCAAGTCTCAGTTGCACCCACGCAAGCTGGTCCGACGGACCTTTTCCTTCTTCTACCACCTCTGCAAAGGCCTCAACAGCTCGTTGAGATGTGAAGATCAGCCCGCCATATGAGGATTTCTTGCCAGATCCTATCCGTCTGTCCTGCAGCAGTTCTCGAATGCGGGCTAACCCATCGGGCTTGAAGCGATGTTCGAGTACAGGCAGAAACCTGGGATCGAAGTTCAAGCCATTTTCACTGCCCTTGGCCGAGAACACCTCCTCATATGCGTCTCCAGGGTTGGACTTTGTCTTCAGAAGCAGGATTGGTATAGTCTGGGCGGCATCCTCAGGCTTCGGCGCGGACATTTGACAGATTGGCTGGGTGAAAGTCTAAATATCGACGGTCTTATTTTAAGTGATCCGAGATCGATTGGGGGAAAGCGACAGTGCAGTTGAGATGGTCCGAGATTGGAGCAACAGATCGAGCAAACACCCGGGACTTTTAGCGATAAAGCTGCACCCATGTCGCCAAGAAACGGTGCTGCTCTTATCGATAAGCACCAGACTACCGGTTCCTGACGGATCAAGCACGGCGTGGTCTCCGGTGTGTCTTTTACAGCGTCATTCATTCATTCTCAATCCGCCACGAGAACTTCGCATTTGCCCGAATTTATTGCCTACAAGTATACTGAAGCTTCGTTTGCTTTAGCTTTTTTCGTATAGACTACAATGGCAGATGATACGCGGGATACAGATGGGGCGCCGGCACCAGCAGCTGTCGGTGGCACAGCAACAGAACCCTCACAAAAGTACCCGAAAGGCGTCGTGCTCGGCCCAGACGGCAAGCCGTAAGCTTCCTTTCCTCTCCCTCTCATACAACTGGTGTTTATCGTATCTGACAGTTTGGTGCTCCTAGTTGCCGTTCGTGCACATCCGGCGCCGCCTTCTCGGCCTGGACCTCGCAAGCCAAGTCGACCCTCAAAGTACAACAAAAGCCGAAACCCCCCGCCAACGACTGTCCCGCCGATGTCGAGACGCTCGGTCGGAGTACTTGGACCCTCCTACATTCCATAGCAGCGACATATCCCAAGGCGCCGACGTCGACACAGCAGAACGATCTCAAGAGCTTCATGCAGCTCTTCTCCAAGCTGTACCCGTGCTGGGTCTGCGCCGAGGACTTCCAGCAGTATATCAAGAAGCAAGAGATCAAGGCCGCGAGCAGGAGTGAGTTTGGCAACTGGTTGTGCGACGCGCATAACGAGGTCAACAAGAAGCTGGGGAAGCCTGTCTTCGACTGTTCTAAATGGGAGGAGAGGTGGAGGACCGGCTGGAAGGACGGCAGATGCGATTGAGCGCTGTTCCGTCGGTTGCACGGCTGGTTAAAGAACGATCGGGCCGAGTAGCAGAAGAAGGCGGCCGCTAACGACGACGAGGTGGTGGTTCTGTATGATATTATCGGACTGATGGCGGCGTGCTTTTGCGAGGGGCATAAGGGCATATCCTCGGCGTTCATATGGGGCCTCATTAGGCCATCGGGGGGCATGTCCGCTCTGCTCTTTGTGCAATTACAATGCACTACCATGCTGTTGCATGTCTAGGCATCATAGGAGATACCGGCATCCCAACTCACTCTGGGGCGTCGTCACCGGACAACTGCCACTCTGGATACAGATATAGAAGGCGATGCGGCTCGGATGGGATCCAAAGACGGGCCATGCACCAGAGCCCAGCGTATTCCCTCTTGACATCGGTCGGCTCTGTAGAGAAGAGTGCCGCAAAGCGATGAATCAGATCATAATCCATCTAACATTGTGTGGGCCGGGACGCTTTCCGGATCCACGCGGGTATGCGCGTTGCGGCATCAATTACATCACCGCCCTGTCATCCATGTCAGCTCTGTCTGTGGAGGATCTCGGCGTGGTCTGATCTTCCCATGTTGCCTACGTACATACATAATGTTAAGGTATATAACAAAATGTGCATTCCACACTAAGGCTTATACTTATCAATGACAGCAGCCATGACATCGGATATTAGGACCAAAGGCTTGATGAAGCCAGTCGATGTGGCCGAATACCTCTTCACTAGACTGAATCAGATCGGCGTCAAGTCCATCCACGGCGTCCCCGGAGATTACAATCTTACTGCACTCGACTATATCCCCAACACAGGCCTGAAATGGGTTGGCAGTGTGAATGAGCTCAACGCTGGTGACTCCTCCTAACCTCCTCGCCATGCCCCAGCCACTTCCCACAAGATCCAAACTAACTGCAGAACAACAGCATATGCGGCCGATGGCTACGCCCGTGTCAAAGGCATCGGCGCCCTGGTCACCACGTTTGGTGTCGGCGAACTGTCCGCCATCAACGGCATAGCTGGTGCCTTCTCGGAGCAGATACCCGTCGTGCACATTGTTGGCTGCCCTTCCACTGTAACCCAGCGCAATGGCATGCTGCTGCATCACACGTTAGGTAATGGCGACTTCAACGTCTTCGCCAACATGAGCGCCGAGGTATCCTGCGCCCTGGAGAAACTCAACCGGCCGTCAGAAATCGCCGCCCAGATCGACCACGCCCTGCGCGAGTGTTTTATCCGTAGCCGCCCGGTCTATCTGTTGCTCCCGACCGACATGGTGAAGGCCAGGATTGAGGGTGAGAGGCTGGACAACCCCATCGATCTGTCGCCGCCCAAGAACGACGAGGAGAAGGAGGACTATGTCGTCGACGTCGTGCTGAAGTATCTCCACGGGGCCAAGAACCCCATCGTCCTCGTCGACGCTTGTGCCATTCGACATCGCGTGCTAGATGAGGTGCATGAGCTCATCAACAAGACGAAACTGCCCGTCTTTGTTGCACCCATGGGGAAAGGCGCCGTCGATGAGACCCACCCGTGTTACGGAGGCGTCTATGCCGGCAGCGGCAGCCTCCCGGAGGTCACGGAGAGGGTTGACGCAGCAGATCTGATTCTTAACAATGGAGCACTGAAGAGCGACTTCAACACTGCCGGATTTTCCTATCGGAGCTCGCAGCTGAACTCGATCGACCTCCACTCCACGCACTGCGTGGTGCGGTACTCGGAGTATCCTGGAGTCTCTATGAAGGGAGTCCTCCGCAAGGTCATTGACAAGATCGACCCGAAGAAGATGGAGGCGTTACCAGGACCGAATGTGCTTAACGAGGTGAAGAAAAACAGGGACGACTCACCAACCATCACCCAAGCGTGGTTCTGGCCCAGGATCGGCGAATACCTGCGCGA